>OZ017739.1:196691973-196809473 GCA_963969285.1 Odontomyia ornata
AATAGCAGAGGATGATTATTTATAGTATACATTAAGGAAAGGAAATGAGGCTTGAAAGAATAACTTATAGCTTTACACTTGAAAACATTTAAGGAGTTTATTTGAGTCACACCAGTCCCTTAGGACAACGAGGTCAGCTTGCAAAGATCCACAATCTGATTGTGTATTAATACACCTACACAATTTTAAGTCATCCGCATAAAGAAGTGAGTTAGACTCAAATCGATGCGGAAAATCATTAATAAATATGATAAATAGAAGAGGGCCTAAACTGGAGCCTTGAGGTACACCTGACGTTGGATAAAATGGTGGTGACACCACATTACGGAGGGATACATAGCAAGACCAATTTGATAGAAAACAGAAAATCCAGGATACAATAGGATAAGGGAAACCATAACATTTCAGCTTATTACAGAGAATATCATGCGGGACCATATCAAATGCCTTACTAAAGTCGGTGTATATAACATCAACTTGCGAGCGAGCATCAAATGATTTGGCGATAAATTTAGAGAGTTCCAACAAGTTACTAGTCGTCGAACGCTGAGGAAGGAACCCGTGCTGCGACTGAGAACAAAACGGTAAAAAACAATTAAGGAGTCTAACATACATGATTTTTTCAAAGATTTTGGGGAAGCACGAAATAATGGAAGTAGGGTGGTAGTTTTTCACAGATGATGCATCACCCTCTTTCAGTATCGGTGTAATAAACGCAGACTTCCATGCAAATGGAAATGAGGCCTCTTCTAAGCTTATATTGAAGAGAATAGCAAGAGGAAGGAAAATGGCAGGAGCTAGTGATTTAACAAAAAAGCTAGAAACCCCATCAGGACCCGGACCCAAGCTTGCATCTAAATTAGAGATCACAAACTCAACATCACTAGGACAAATGAAAAAGGAAGACATGCACTGTGGATATGAAAAATCAGACTGGAACGAATTTGCGTTGTGGTAAATAGACACGAAATATTGAGCAAAGAGCCCTACGATATCAACTGGAGTATCAGCACTAGAATCTTCATAATGCATTATATCAGGAACAGTGGACGATGTCCTCAAAGAGCGAATGTAAGACCAAAAAGGCTTAGGCATGTTAGCTTTTAATGATTTCTCAATGGAAAAGTAATAGTTTTTCATCGCAGTCTGAATCTCAAGTTAAGCCAAAGCTCGGAGTCTTGAAAATTCTGCATATGCTTCATTAGAGCCAGTCAATTTAAAAAATCTATGGGCTCTTTCTTTAGATTTCAACGCAGCAAGAACTCTACAAGTGAACCAAGGTGGTTGCAAAGACTCTGATCGACAGTAGACTGGAGTATTTCTGGCCATAAGACAATTCAATAAAGAGTAGAATTCATCTAGAGCAGAGTTAACGTCCAAATTAAGGAAAAATGAACACCAGTCAATAGAAGACAGACCCTCAGCAATGGCAGCATAATTAGCCTTACGAAAGTTATATTTACAAGGGAGCACATCATGCCTACGTTTCAACAAAGTGTAGTGAATAAAGATTGTTCAAAAGGTCCGTGAAGGACTGCAGCGATGTTCTGCTGCCTCGGCAGAGGAAGGTGTCGGTATCTGCCGAGAATGCCCTCGTCTGGAGATGCGTGAATGCGCTGGCAGGCTAGCATTGCGGTGTCGTGGGGCGGGTTCATTTCCCCAGCACGAGGACTCACTACAAAAAAATTTCGCATTCACGAATTGGACTACAGCTCAAGAGGCGACCGAAGTCGCAAAAATTGTAGATAACCTCACAGAGGGGAATGGAACTTGTTACTAGAACAAGTGAAACCTGAAACGAAAGGCGAACTTGGGGTGACCTCGTCATTACCCAACTAAATTCATGGCCCACAAATGAAAGAGGGGCAACCGGGTGGTGGTGGAGCCCCTTCGTACCCACCCAACCGGAATAAATCCATAGATATCTTGTTGAAGTGGCCAGGTACTCCTCTTCTGAGTAGAAAACTCATACAACTTGAATTGCATGAACTTTCCCATCAGAAGGGGAGTACCCCGGTGACCAATTTATGTCATAGAATTATACAATTGGATTGCATAAATCTATGCCATAAAGAGGCACTCTGCTTGGGCCACTCAACCCAAAAAGTCACCTGAAACAGAAAAAGGAATTAGTAAGTACCCGGTGGCTGGCTCATGTTTTGAGGTGGAAGCCTGCCACCGTACCGGGTCCTATACCCGGTTAGAAGTTGAAGAAAGGAAAGACCATCGGGTACAGTATTAATCCATTTTTTTATTTTATCAATCCATACCTTTAAATAAGTTTGCTATTATGAGTAAGTAATAATTGTACTGAAAGCGTAAGCGACAATAAAAATGTTATTTCTAAAAAAACCTTTTTGTTGTTTTCCCTCTTCTTTCCATAAATAAATTTTATAATAGAAAATATTTTTATAGTGCATTCAAATTCGAAAAAAGGTACTCACCTGCATGGTCCGTCAAGCGCTCGATGGGTGCAGGTATCCTCTAAATAGCTGGACATTGGACACACAAAAAAAAAGATTATAATAATGATCAATCTTAAAAATATGCTGGAATAATTCAACTCAGAATCGCCCGATACAATCACTACAGCTAACAATTCGGTAAAACGGTGCTGCAACCTCTAACAATTATTCTGAATCTATGCAGTGTAAAGCCATTAAGTTTAATATAAATATTCCGCGAGCAATCGTTTAGAATCAATTCGTGTATCAACAAAAAAAAATGTCCATAATTTCGCTTTATAGGCAGGTACAGGAGACGGGGGATCAGATTTCAGGGCTTCCTCCGCCAATTTTCACCACATTTTCATTCTCCTTCCATTCAATTAACAATTGCGCCGCGACGACGTTTCAACTTTCTTTATGAATTTTGCGTCAAACAAATGCTTTTGCTGGGTTCCGCGCGATCCAACCGCTTCAATTATGCAGCGCAACAATATGCAACAATGTCAATTATGAAAGAAATTTAATCTACTCCGTATGCACCATATAAACAATTTCGCTAGACGGGACACCAAATTTTATTTGGACTAAAAACTTTTTGTTGTACTCTTTGGGCTAGAGTAAGCGAATCAATAGATGGAGCGAAGCACGACAAGGTAGAATACACACATATCCACTCCACACACAACTAAAACTGTCGTCGCGCTCCCCAGTTGAAAAATCACTAACGCACACTAGCAGCCCTACGCGCGCGGAGAAATTCCATACACCAGCATCTCGTTTATATACTCTCAACTTCTTGCATCTCACTTGTTTTATGGCATTTTTCACCGACACTGTTCTGAACAACACTGCAAAAACGATTAACGGAATCCGAGCCAGAGGAGAGAGAAAACGATTATTTCAGATTCGTCCGTTTTAACGCGTTTTTCCCATCACATATTGATTTTTCCGTTCATTCAAATGCTCAGCTCGTTCAATCCATGCAATGTTATCATTTTCACAATTTCCACGACAGCGAAAACCGACAAAAATATTTAATAATCCGAGCAGCGACAGGCCTTCACGATATTATGTTCGCGACTCTCAGGTGAGATCCCATGCGCGCGCAAATTGACTCCCCTCGCGCGAAGAAACCAAATCCTGCTCGCGCTGTTGCGGCCACAGCTTCACTCCCTTTTTCCACTCGAGTCGCGAAATCGATGGCAAATTAGGCGCTTCGTCATCGGTGTGCTCCAATAACAGTACTTTTCTTGAACTAGATGCATACACGAAATGTAATTTGACCGCCTGCGACCGCGTTCACGATATTTTCACTTCTTTCGATGAGTATTTCTCGCTAAGGTTCCAAGTTTCGTTTAAAGGCACTTTAAATTCACGAACTTGATTTCTTCTCAAATGGAATTGGGTTTTTCTTTTTTTTTCTCTCTCTTCAACAATATTTCACACAGAGCTTAATCCACTTTTCACACGAAAACTCTTCCGGAAAGTCGTGGAATCAAGAAACAGAACGAAAAACGAATCCACAATTAGCAATTTCAATACATCTTAAACTTTCCGCCTGCAACCTAAATCCACTTCTTCTCCCTTCACGAAGCAAGAACCGACTCCCCCGTTTTCTGCGTTTCCAGCGAGCTTTTCAATATATTTCACAGTTTGATATTTACTAACTGTATCATACTTTTGAACAGTATCATATTTTACATCTGGGAATTTCAGGGACCGCATAGTCTTTTGCATCCGCATTGAGCACTTTTCGTAGCTTCGTCTGTAGTAACTGATGGACATTACTAGCACTATTACTCAGACCACTATCGGAACTTTTGTTTTTATGCGATGTCGATGTTGCTTCAGAAAGTGATCTGGAACGTGGTAATTCACAATTGGGTATATAATGCGCGGGACTGTATTTTTCATATAAATCCAAACCAGATGTGCTACTTGTCTTGCTAATGATGATGATGATAATGATGGTGAGATTTTATTTTTGGGCTGATCGGTAGGGTCGCTTATATCGTTATTATTGATGTAATTGCTATTCGGATCACGTTTTGAAGTAACTCTCGTTAGATTATTGTCGCGTGATCGAATGATATCCGATGAGGTTCTTTGATGTCTTATGGACGATGAAGATGCGCCGAGTCGTGGCTTAGTTTGTAATGCTTTGGACCGACTTGTTGTATTTATTGTATTATTGTTATATTGTGTTTTCCCTGTCACTCGCTTTAATGTGTCTCTGTCTGAACTTGCACGTGATAACCTATTGCTACTTACTCCAAATCGACTGGTTGCTGTTGTATCATTATTTCCGCCCGTTAAATACGATCCTGTTCGATATATCGAAGACGTGCCCGACAGACTTGATCGATATGTTGGTCGGGTTAGATCAGATGATCCGCTCGAATATGAACTACTTAAACTGCTACTTCGATAATTTGATGGATGATAGCTGCTTGTTGAATAACTTGTAGGCGAAATTACAGGCATATTACAATTCTAAGAGCTCGGGTTATATTTTGAATGTTTCCGTTTTTAGGCTTTTCGGTTGCCAGTCTTTTTTTTTCAATGCCAATTGTCTTCTGTAATTTTGTATCGAGTATTCCGATATTGCCAATATGCGGATAATTTTCAATTAAAAATGTTTCAAGCAAAGCAGTTATTATGAAAATTAAGCAATTTATTTCAACTGGAAATTTTAGTGCGGAAATTATGATGTTAAGTTTTTTTGTGTAAGGGATTATTTTTTTTTTTTTTTTGATCACCCCGTTTATCGTTGCTATAATTGTTGCGTAGAAAAGAAGTTTTTTTGTAATGTTGTAGCTAAAATATTATTATAAGAAGAAGAGGGTAGCTTGCAGAAATGTTGTATCTACGTTTTACGGTCGTCGTTCGGTTGAACTTTCCTAATTATTTGTAAATTTATTTCCCAGATTTTCGATAGTCACAACACAGAAATTGCAATTTTAGAACGGAGGTCTCCATTTTAATCCCATCACTCACTTAAGAATTCTTTTAGTATTACTTTATTTAGTTTTTAGATCTTATACTTTATTTCTACATTTCTCAAATATTAGTAATAACAGACATTACATTTTTAAACTATTGTACCTCCGATGGTTCTGGCTTCAAGGAGTGATGATTATGAGAGTCCGGTGCACTTAGTGGCTCTTGAAATGGGAATAATCGAGATTTGACTTCATTCGCCGTCGATTTACTCAGTCCAAGTTGCATACCCAATTGATTAGGCTGGGGTACAGCTGACACTGGTGGTGCGGAAACTGCCTGAGACGGAGGTAAGGTTGGTGGAGCATGTGCTCCAGCACTATGTGGTACTTCGTGTGATGTTGTGCTGTGTGCCTGTGGCAGCGCTGGCTTTTAGAGCCCTACTCCTCAATTACTACAGGACAGCTAATTTTCTCGCGATCCCAAGGCGATGCGGATTGCGGAAAAGGAGCTGAAGGATCTTTCTGTGTACCAGGGGTTGGCTTTGGTGTCGGGACTAGAGATGACGGACAATAAAAGAAAAACACAATTGACGGACGGACAGACTGACTTATGTTTATGTTTGCCGGAAGTATACAACCCTTGCGCGTTTTTGAAAATATATGCGGACAGACAAACAGACGTGACTAATTATCTATCGGCGCAGGTCTTTCGCGTGGTATATCCCCACTTCTTTTCCCGATGGATCCGTTATCAGGTAACGGTTAGGTCCCATTTCCTTCTTTATGCGGCTTTTCAAGAATCGCCTGTCCAGCTTGGCGTTGTAATGCCCCGCAGCGTCACTTTGGCGGAAATTTCGCCGGAAAACTTCATCTCCTTCTTTGAAATTAGCAGATCGTGACCTGAGATTGTACTGCGCTTCATTTGCACTTCCTGCGCCCTTAATCTTCCGTCCAATTTTTTGGCGGAGGTCTCCTAAACGTTCGTGGGGCTCCAGCGCAACGACGGGGTCTCCCAAACACTTTAATTGCCGTAACAGCCGGTATGATTTACCGTGGCAAATCATGTGCTGTCCAAAGGCGGCAAAGTAAGGGGTGACACCGGTGACGGAATGATACGAGGATCGCAGGGCGCATGTGATGGCAGACAATCGCCGGTCCCAATCCTTTTGAGATGGGTGGACGTAGGAACGGATCGCGGCCAATAGAGTGCGGTTCAACCGTTCTGATGTGTTGGACTGAGGAGAGTATATGGGCATCAGTTGGTGTTCAACGCCATACCGCTCGAGTAGGCTCTTAAACTGCCGAGAACGGAACTGTACTCAATTGTCTGAGTACACACTCTCTGGAACACCGAACACATGGAATACCCGGTTCTCTAAGAATTTCACGATCGATGGAGTCGTGAATTTACGGATAGGTTCCACCATTGGGAACTTTTAAAGCTGGTCTAGAACGACTATAGCTCCGATGTGTCCCATGGAAGACCGAGGATATGGACCGAGTAGATCGATGTATAGACGTTGGAATACGCGTTCTGGGACGTTGAGTTGACCCATAGGAGGTCGAAGAGGCTGGTTGGGCGCTTTGGTGCCTTTACAGGTCTCACAGGCGCTCACGTAGTCTTTGACCTGGGATGCCATTTTAGGCCAAAAGAAGTATTTCTTGAGTCGCCGTAACGTTCGACCGTAACCTCCGTGGGCACTTAAAGGATGGTCGTGTGCGCGGAGGATCAGATGTTGTGTCATTTCCTCCGGTACCCAGAGTTTCCAAGACTCTTCTTCCTGCCATGGATCACCAGTGGCGTATTCATTTCGCCTATACACGTAGCCGTCTATTACCTTCAAATCAGGCAGCTGTGGTTGTTGGGTCGCTATGGTTTGCCTCAACTCTTTGTAGCTGTCTGATTCGAAATGTGGGCTGTCCAAGTCTATTTCGATAGGGTATTTGTCATTTATTGTCAATTCGGCTCCCTCTGGGGAAAACATCCGTGAGAGAGTGTCGGGTACGATGTTCTGGGTCCCTTTCCGATGTTTGAAGGAAAACTTGAACCCTTGCAGTTTAAGAGCCCATCTTGCAAGGCGTCCATTCAAATCTGCCTGGTTCATGAACCATTGTAGTGACGCGTGGTCCGTGATGATCTCGAATTGGTGGCCCTTGATATAAGCTCGGAATTTCTTCACAGCCATTACCGCTGCCAAACATTCCTGCTCGGACACAGTATAGTTTCTTTGGGCCGAACTCAGCTTATTAGACATGAAGGCGATGGGAGCTTCCTCTCCTTCGTTGGTCAATTGCACCAGCACGGCTCCTACTCCATGTTGACTTGCGTCACAATGAATGGAGAAGGGCTTCGTGAAGTCGGGGCTGTGCAAGACAGGAGCTGATGTGAGGGCTTGTTTTAGCTCTTCAAATGCCTTTCGGCTCAGTTCGGTCCAAATAAACTTCCCCTTCCGCAACATGTCTGACAGGGGCGCTGAAACTGTTGCATAATTCCGAACAAACCTTCGGTACCAACCGCACACACCAAGGAAACGTCGTAGCTGCTTCACAGTTTTTGGTAAAAGGAACTCATCAATCGCACGAGTTTTGTCTGGATCCGTTTTGATAGTGCCATGTCCTATGACATGTCCTAGGTATCGGACTTCTTTCATGACAAACTTACTTTTCTGTACGTTGATGGTGAGTCCCGCCTTACTGATGTGCAGAGCTACTTCTTGTAGAAGTAGGAGGTGTTGATCGAACGTTTCCGTGAT
This sequence comes from Odontomyia ornata, assembly GCA_963969285.1. Taxonomy (NCBI): domain Eukaryota; kingdom Metazoa; phylum Arthropoda; class Insecta; order Diptera; family Stratiomyidae; genus Odontomyia; species Odontomyia ornata. Next base: position 196,700,116 of record OZ017739.1, read on the forward strand.
GAGTAACAGATCATCAAGGTACACGAACACCTGGTGTTTCAGGTGAGGTGGGATGACCTTGTCCATCAACCGAGTCATCGTTTGCGGCGCGTTACACAGGCCAAAGGGCATTGTGACGAACTGATATAATGGTTGTCCAGGCACTGTGAAGGCGGTCTTGTCCCTCGACCCCACATCGAGTGGAATTTGCCAGAAGGCGTCTTTTAGGTCGAGACTGGTGATATAATTGGCTTTCGGCAGTCTCCTTAGTATTCCATCGATGAGTGGAAGAGGGTACGCGTCCTTGATGGTAGCCGCGTTTACCTTATGGGCATCAAGACAGTGGCGGACTTTACCTGGCTTCACCACCAAGGTTACTGGTGATGACCAGGCACTTTGGGACTCCTCTATGACCCCCAACTCGAGCATCCTATCCAGCTCCGCATACACCAATTTCTCCATGGCCGGTGAGATGGCGTAGTGTCTCTGTTTAATTGGTTTACTATCGCCAACGTCGATGGCGTGTGAGACTAGGGTGGTGCGGCCAAGACCTTGGGTAGCGTAAGATGGGAAAGCAGCGATGGATGCTTCCAGGCGTTGCCGTTGGTTAGGCGTCAGGTCATGCCTATCGGGAGTAGAAGTGATTTCGTTGACATTTCTGGTATTTAAAGACAAATCGGTGAATAAATCGGAGGCCAGTCAAAAGCGAAGGACGAAATCGACGCCAAGGTACACATTCTGAGTCAAAGATGGGATAATGTAGAAAGTAATATCTTTCGTCTGACCCCTGAACGTCACGGGGGTGGTTAGTTTACCTCGTATAGGGTGTTTGGTACCATCAGCTGTACTGATTTCAGTGCGGTAGGATTTAATCAAGTTTGGATAGTCTAGGAGCACCTTCGAGCCAAAGCTCGAGGCAAGACAACTGATACTGGCACCCGTGTCGATCAATGCAAACACGGTCTCGCCCAACACTTTAATTGGATGATAAGGTCTGATCTCATTCTCAGCAACCTCCGAGATGTTACAAGAGTTTAAAGTTTGACGGCAGGTGTGCACTCTCTTGCGGAAATTCCGCCAACGACGGGTTGACCATTTTGTCGTGCGCGGGCGGGAAGTGACTACTTTGGAAGCAAATATTCGCTCTCGAGCCACCCGATATTCCTGCAGTCGAACATGATAAGGTTTCAGAGTGCGTATTTGAGGCTGCCGGGGTTCTTCTGGCAGTGACTGCGATGGTCGCTTCAATATTGTCGTTGGCGAGGTCTCCGGGAGAGAGTGTACATCCGCAGTCGTAGTGGTCATGGCTGGTGGGTTAACGTCAGGTTTGTTGGGGTGAGCAGCTGGCTGAGGAGCTACTGCGGGGGCTTCGAGTACCGCTGAGTTGGTCGGGTACTCTTTTGGCCGTTTTTTCGCGCGGCACATTCGGAACAGTCCGGGAAGTAAGTGTCCGGCTTGCCGCAACCGTAGCAGAAAACCTTACGCTCTGCTCGGCATGAAATGAACCGGTGTCCGGTTTGATGGCAATTCCAGCAGGTCGTAAGACTTCCCACTGCTGCTACAGCAAGCTGGTCTTGGTCCAAATCTTCCTCCAGATCCATGGTGGTATAATCTGGGGCCAATTCCGCGATTCCTCGTCGAGGACCCGTCCTAGCTAGTAAGTATGGCCGGTCCCGGAGATCTTCCTCAAACCCTTCTAGGCGACGCACAGTTCTCAGCAGTGCCTCCATACTCTGTGGATCGGAGTTCACGATATGGCGACGAATCTCCGGCCTTAGATTGCGCTTTAGCAGGCGCAGTAATTGGGTAGAAGACAACGGCTCTGACAACTGGTCATTCAGCCGAAGGATATCGGCTCGATATTGATGGAAGGACTCGTCCGGACGCTGCCATCTAGCATTCATCTTGTCCAGTACTAATTCGTCCATGTCTACCTTCAACCGTGACCAGCGTATTGATGGTGGGGCCGAATGTATTCGCCATTATGATTCAAGTGCTGCTCCCCTAAGCAGCATTGGCAAGTATCCTGCGAGCGCCGTGTGGTCTCCTGCTAGCACTTGCTCAATCAGCGACTCCACCCGACTAATGAAGACTTCCACCGTTATAGTATTGGGCTCCCCGCTGAAATGCAGATTCCATCCCTGGATGATGCTGGGGATCTGCGTCGGCTTCAGCCGATACGTAGCGTGTGGCTGGATGCGTTGGTCCGGCAGAATCACTGGAGCCTGAGTTGGTGGCGGTGCTTGGCTCAGTTGGGGCCGGTACACTGGAGCCAACGGATTCATTGCCGCACCTGGCCGGATTCGTTCGTGATCGCGCCGCGAGTCTATCGGAAAATCCCATGGATTTGGGTCCGAATCCCACATCGGAGGCGTTCTTGGCCGAGGTGGTACTGGATTCTTCTTCTGGCTTTCCAGCGAAGCTAACCGGGTGGACAGGTCCTGCATGAGCGCCATTAAGTCTTGTAATACTGTCGCTTCCACAGCCACAGTGGGTCTCGCCTCTTCCGCAGGCGGCACTGCTTCGGCTCGGTAGTCTTCCTCTCGTGCACTCATTGTCGTGGATGGAAGGGGTCCGCTTTTGGGCACCGTTCCACTTGCGCTGGAGGACTGAGGTCGTTCTGTTGCTGGCTGGGCGGTTTCTAGAGGCTGACGACAGAGCGGGCACGTGGATGAGGTTTGCCGCAGTTGGACCATACACAGCTGGTGTAGCCTGTGTCCGCACTGCAACCTCTGACTGGTGAGTTCATCCATGTCCTCATGACATATGGAGCACAAGAGCGCTGGTCCGGCATCTGACCTCAACTTCCTCCTCTCTGGGGTTCTTTTGGTGGGCATTCCTGTTACAATGTTGATTAGCAAAAAAAACAGAACTATAAATATATAAAGAAAAAAAAATATATCTAAATAAATATATGTATATATTATATATATATAGATAAAAAATATGCAAACAAATGTAAAGTATAAAATTCTTGAAGTGGCCGTCAGTGGCGAACTATAAATAATCCTCACAAAAAAAAGGTATGAAAAAAGTTTAATTGACGATCGAAATATCAAAAAAACAACCGGTCTTTCCTTTCCGTCCTTCCTTCCAAGTATGGACACCATGGCACAATCCTTCTCTAGCGTTTCAGGGACACTCTCTTGTGGCACCATGAAAATCAGGGTTCAGAAGTGATCCCTCATCCGCAAGTTTCCTCAAGTTACAACTTGTCAGCCCAGGGTTGGATTCTAATCCACAAGCAGCGCGTGTCTTGTCATGGATAGTCATGGATTAGCTAATCAGCCAATCACATGAAATCAAAATCCATGTAATTTAAGACACCTAGGCACCGCTGGTTTGGGGAGCGGATCAGAATCCTCCGCAAAAGAGTTGTTGGGATAATAACTTCCGAACACAGAAAGGGACTCTAATATTATTAGGCCTTACTAGTTATACAATGGTGGTAAACCACCAAAGTATAAATCAAAAGCAGGACCAAACGATATTGATGTCCAAAGACAACACACGTCCGGCAGTTATTATTTGCTGGGGCACGATCAGTGCAATTACCCTCGGGAGTTATCTACCCGCCAAAAATACTAACACCTTGTGGGGACACCTAGAGACGATGGACTGTCTCGTGCTCACGACTGATGATACAGCCGGGCATTTCGGGGCCCCACGTTGGGCGCCATTTGTAGTGAATTTCAGATTGTTCAAAAGGTCCGTGAAGGACTGTAGCGATGTTCTGCTGCCTCGGCAGAGGAAGGTGTCGGTATCTGCCGAGAATGCCCTCGTCTGGAGACGCGTGAATGCGCTGGCAGGCTAGCATTGCGGTGTCGTGGGGCGGGTTTATTTCCCCAGCACGAGGACCCACTACAAAAAAATTTCGCATTCACGAATTGGACTACAGCTCAAGAGGCGACCGAAGTCGCAAAAATTGTAGATAACCTCACAGAGGGGAATGGAACTTGTTACTAGAACAAGTGAAACCTGAAAAGAAAGGCGAACTTGGGGTGACCTCGTCATTACCCAACTAAATTCATGGCCCACAAATGAAAGAGGGGCAACCGGATGGTGGTGGAGCCCCTTCGTACCCACCCAACCGGAATAAATCCATAGATATCTTGTTGAAGTGGCCAGGTATTCCTCTTCTGAGTAGAAAACTCATACAACTTGAATTGCATGAACTTTCCCATCAGAAGGGGAGTACCCCGGTGACCAATTTATGTCATAGAATTATACAATTGGATTGCATAAATCTATACCATAAAGAGGCACTCTGCTTGGGCTACTCAACCCAAAAAGTCACCTGAAACAGAAAAAGGAATAAGTAAGTACCCGGTGGCTGGCTCATGTTTTGAGGTAGAACCGGGTCCTATACCCGGTTAGAAGTTGAAGAAAGGAAAGACCATCGGGTACAGTATTAATCCATTTTTTTATTTTATCAATCCATATTAAATAAGTTTGCTATTATGAGTAAGTAATAATTGTACTGAAAGCGTAAGCGACAATAAAAATGTTATTTCTAAAAAAATCTTTTTGTTGTTTTCCCTCTTCTTTCCATAAATAAATTTTATAATAGAAAATATTTTTATAGTGCATTCAAATTAGAAAAAAAGGTACTCACCTGCATGGTCCGTCAAGCGCTCGATGGGTGCAGGTATCCTCTAAATAGCTGGACATTGGACACACAAAAAAAAAGATTATAATAATGATCAATCTTAAAAATATGCTGGAATAATTCAACTCAGAATCGCCCGATACAATCACTACAGCTAACAATTCGGTAAAACGGTGCTGCAACCTCTAACAATTATTCTGAATCTATGCAGTGTAAAGCCATTAGGTTTAATATAAATATTCCGCGAGCAATCGTTTAGAATCAATTCGTGTATCAACAAAAAAAAAATTTCCGTAATTTCGCTTTATAGGCAGGTACAAGAGACGGGGGATCAGATTTCAGGGCTTCCTCCGCCAATTTTCACCACATTTTCATTCTTCTTCCATTCAATTAACAATTGCGCCGCGACGACGTTTCAACTTTCTTTATGAATTTTGCGTCAAACAAATGCTTTTGCTGGGTTCCGCGCGATCCAACCGCTTCAATTATGCAGCGCAACAATATGCAACAATGTCAATTATGAAAGAAATTTAATCTACTCCGTATGCACCATATAAACAATTTCGCTAGACGGGACACCAAATTTTATTTGGACTAAAAACTTTTTGTTGTACTCTTTGGGCTAGAGTAAGCGAATCAATAGATGGAGCGAAGCACGACAAGGTAGAATACACACATATCCACTCCACACACAACTAAAACTGTCGTCGCGCTCCCCAGTTGAAAAATCACTAACGCACACTAGCAGCCCTACGCGCGCGGAGAAATTCTATACACCAGCATCTCGTTTATATACTCTCAACTTCTTGCATCTCACTTGTTTTATGGCATTTTTCACCGACACTGTTCTGAACAACACTGCAAAAACGATTAACGGAATCCGAGCCAGAGGAGAGAGAAAACTATTATTTCAGATTCGTCCGTTTTAACGCGTTTTTCCCATCACATATTGATTTTTCCGTTCATTCAAATGCTCAGCTCGTTCAATCCGTGCAATGTTATCATTTTCACAATTTCCACGACAGCGAAAACCGACAAAATATTTAATAATCCGAGCAGCGACAGGCCTTCACGATATTATGTTCGCGACTCTCAGGTGAGATCCCATGCGCGCGCAAATTGACTCCCCTCGCGCGAAGAAACCAAATCCTGCTCGCGCTGTTGCGGCCACAGCTTCACTCCCTTTTTCCACTCGAGTCGCGAAATCGATGGCAAATTAGGCGCTTCGTCATCGGTGTGCTCCAATAACAGTACTTTTCTTGAACTAGATGCATACACGAAATGTAATTTGACCGCCTGCGACCGCGTTCACGATATTTTCACTTCTTTCGATGAGTATTTCTCGCTAAGGTTCCAAGTTTCGTTTAAAGGCACTTTAAATTCACGAACTTGATTTCTTCTCAAATGGAATTGGGTTTTTCTTTTTTTTTCTCTCTCTTCAACAATATTTCACACAGAGCTTAATCCACTTTTCACACGAAAACTCTTCCGGAAAGTCGTGGAATCAAGAAACAGAACGAAAAACGAATCCACAATTAGCAATTTCAATACATCTTAAACTTTCCGCCTGCAACCTAAATCCACTTCTTCTCCCTTCACGAAGCAAGAACCGACTCCCCCGTTTTCTGCGTTTCCAGCGAGCTTTTCAATATATTTCACAGTTTGATATTTACTAACTGTATCATACTTTTGAACAGTATCATATTTTACATCTGGGAATTTCAGGGACCGCATAGTCTTTTGCATCCGCATTGAGCACTTTTCGTAGCTTCGTCTGTAGTAACTGATGGACATTACTAGCACTATTACTCAGACCACTATCGGAACTTTTGTTTTTATGCGATGTCGATGTTGCTTCAGAAAGTGATCTGGAACGTGGTAATTCACAATTGGGTATATAATGCGCGGGACTGTATTTTTCATATAAATCCAAACCAGATGTGCTACTTGTCTTGCTAATGATGATGATGATAATGATGGTGAGATTTTATTTTTGGGCTGATCGGTAGGGTCGCTTATATCGTTATTATTGATGTAATTGCTATTCGGATCACGTTTTGAAGTAACTCTCGTTAGATTATTGTCGCGTGATCGAATGATATCCGATGAGGTTCTTTGATGTCTTATGGACGATGAAGATGCGCCGAGTCGTGGCTTAGTTTGTAATGCTTTGGACCGACTTGTTGTATTTATTGTATTATTGTTATATTGTGTTTTCCCTGTCACTCGCTTTAATGTGTCTCTGTCTGAACTTGCACGTGATAACCTATTGCTACTTACTCCAAATCGACTGGTTGCTGTTGTATCATTATTTCCGCCCGTTAAATACGATCCTGTTCGATATATCGAAGACGTGCCCGACAGACTTGATCGATATGTTGGTCGGGTTAGATAAGATGATCCGCTCGAATATGAACTACTTAAACTGCTACTTCGATAATTTGATGGATGATAGCTGCTTGTTGAATATCTTGTAGGCGAAATTACAGGCATATTACAATTCTAAGAGCTCGGGTTATATTTTGAATGTTTCCGTTTTTAGGCTTTTCGGTTGCCAGTCTTTTTTTTTCAATGCCAATTGTCTTCTGTAATTTTGTATCGAGTATTCCGATATTGCCAATATGCGGATAATTTTCAATTAAAAATGTTTCAAGCAAAGCAGTTATTATGAAAATTAAGCAATTTATTTCAACTGGAAATTTTAGTGCGGAAATTATGATGTTAAGTTTTTTTGTGTAAGGGATTATTTTTTTTTTTTTTTTGATCACCCCGTTTATCGTTGCTATAATTGTTGCGTAGAAAAGAAGTTTTTTTGTAATGTTGTAACTAAAATATTATTATAAGAAGAAGAGGGTAGCTTGCAGAAATGTTGTATCTACGTTTTACGGTCGTCGTTCGGTTGAACTTTCCTAATTATTTGTAAATTTATTTCCCAGATTTTCGATAGTCACAACACAGAAATTGCAATTTTAGAACGGAGGTCTCCATTTTAATCCCATCACTCACTTAAGAATTCTTTTAGTATTACTTTATTTAGTTTTTAGATCTTATACTTTATTTCTACATTTCTCAAATATTAGTAATAACAGACATTACATTTTTAAACTATTGTACCTCCGATGGTTCTGGCTTCAAGGAGTGATGATTATGAGGGTCCGGTGCACTTAGTGGCTCTTGAAATGGGAATAATCGAGATTTGACTTCATTCGCCGTCGATTTACTCAGTCCAAGTTGCATACCCACTTGATTAGGCTGGGGTACAGCTGACACTGGTGGTGCGGAAACTGCCTGAGACGGAGATAAGGTTGGTGGAGCATGTGCTCCAGCACTATGTGGTACTTCGTGCGGAGTTGTGCTGTGTGCCTGTGGCAGCGCTGGCTTTTAGAGCCCTACTCCTCAATTACTACAAAAGGGGAGCAGAACTCCATGCGCAGTAGAGGGTGATGACTGTCTACAGTCACATAGACGTTCACCGATGGAAATGACAGTGAAATAGATGCAGCACTATTCGTAAAAATTAAATCGAGAATGCGGTCGTTACTATTCAAAATTTGATTTAGTTGGGAAAGGGAACAATGGGACATAAAGGAGGAAAAAATAAATGAAAGACGATTGGAACTAATGATTTATGCATAGTTAAGAGGATCTCAGTCAATCTGAGGTGCATTAAAATCACCGCAAAGCAGAAGTAAATCTGAAGGGTATTTTGATAGCATAAAAACAGACAGCTCATCAAGAAAAGTTTCAAAGAGAGCAAGTGAAGATTGACACGGTATATAAATAGATGCAATGAGCAGAAATGAGTTATGCGTTATACGAAGTCTAACAATGACACATTCTACAGGAACAGATGGAAGAAAGTCATAACAAGGCACACTGAACAATGATTTCTGCCACACATTTTTGAATGCAAAAAAATCCAAAAAGCTCCAAAGGAAACTCTGCAGGGAGATAGGAGAACTTACCTCAAATGGTAAAGTCACGGTAATACTGGGGCAGTCCTGAAAGATTAAAATGACTCACCGCAGCCGGGGACGTCGGGGGTGGAGGATCGCTTGTCTGGCAATTCCTCTTTCTCACTTCCACTGCCCTTCTCCTAGAAGAGTGATCCCCAGCTAAAAGGCACCTCAAACCATAGCAAAAATGAGACCTGACCCGAAAAGATGTATCAAAGAACTTCAGGCTAGGTTCTCAGGTTGACAAGGTTTAGTAGGTAGTCCAATGGCATTCATCTCCCAACCACAAAAAAAATCTTCTTGATTATTATTTTGTCAGCTGCGAAAATTTGAGTTTCATGCCTGGCAAAATAAACAACAAGAAATTTCGTGGTATTGACGGTATTCAAAGTAAAGTACAATGACATTTGCCTGAGGTTGCAATTATTCAATAACATTCATTTTTCCAAATCAGTGGAAAAGGCTAAGGTATTTCCAATCTTTAAGGAAGGAAAGGAATCCTCTCAAACATTTACCTACTCAGCTTGCTGCTTACTTTCAACAAGGTGTTTGAAGTAATACAATATTTAATAACACATTAAACTTCCATGTACAAAAATATGAGTTGATAACAAATTGTCAGTTCAGACTTCATGTCAGGTATTCGACCATATATGCGATATCTGTGCGAAAGATAGGAAAATGAAATGTGTTACTGCGTGTCTCATTGATATAGAGTAAACCTTCTGTACGGTTCAGTTAGATGTACTGGGCAAGTATTCCAGATACACTGTCGCCAGGATGTGTAATATGTTGTATGGAAAATGGTTTCTTATAACTGATAAAAATCTGACGGTGATGCGTGATAATGATCCAAAGTTTTCTCCCTATTTATTGGCGAATTGTTAAACGGTTTGGATTTTTACGTGTTGCCAAAGCAATCATTAGTGGCATTTGCTCATGACTTAATAAATTATATGAGACTGAAAAACTTCAATCATTCAAGAAAACATTCAGAAGCCTATACGGCCGATTGCAGAATGAAAGTATTTGCGCAAAAATACGAAACTGTTTTTAACGCTGTCGTTAGTCAGTCGAGCTCTTAGATGTAATTGGAACGATTTCCACATTTTAGCTTTTGGTTTAAAATGAGTTCCACAAAAATCCAGTGTTTGATAACTCGGGCTTATCTCGATCAAAATCATGCCGAGTTAAACGCATATGCACCCTTTATGCATTTAACTCAGCATGATTTTAATTTAAACGCATAAAAGGTGTATGCTGTGTTTATTAGTCAAAAGGTTAGAGTTATCCGTTGCAAACTAAGGGAGGGAAGAAAAGGAGTAAACGATAGCTCAAAAAATTTCCGGATGTCGCTATGTATTTGTTTGGCTTCTTTGATTGTAGTGGTAGTGGCTTAAAGCATGGGTAGTGTCAGCAGAAGAGGGGCACACTAAATCAAATGGCGGGAAAATTCAAATTGATAGCACCATGCCGAAAATATTTAACTAAAAATAAATTTACGTATTTTATTAGTTTCTTATATAAGCTCCCTAAGATAAATTTGATGAGTAACTAAACTTTGGATAAAAATGCAATCAATTATGATGTATTTTTAGAGATTATTGAAAAATTGGAATAAGATAATGAAGAGCAACTATTTAGTTTTCTGAGGTATATTTTTCAACAGACTTCAATCACCTTCATGCTTATTATTGAACATTTATCTGAGAATAATTTATAAATGCCAAACAGGATACGTTTGCAAGTAGGCCACTTACTCTTTGACCAAATCAAAATGCAGTGTAAATTATTCTTAGTAATTTCCAGGTTGTTTGAATTGATGTTGATATTTTATTTATATGATATTATTAATGGCAACATTCTTTCTGTTGAATATTTTCTTCTTAAATACCGTAAAAGTGGATTGTTTTATTCAGTTTTCGATGAACATAATATCTTTCCGACTTTTTTTTAGACATAAAATAGTACCTGGTGTTGAGGTTTTTTTCATGAAAAAAATTTAAAGGGAGCAATAATGGCTATTTTTTGATCGTATATTGTTTGTACTCAGTGAAAAACAGCTTTTCTTTAAAAAAAATTCTTGGATCCTCACTGAAGCAATCCTTCATTGATATCTTATTCGCCTTTTTGGAAAAAATTTAGCATTGAATTACCATCCTAATTGAAAAGAAGAAATCACACACGACGTTCACGTGGCATACTTTAGTAAACACTATTGTTAGTATTAAACAAGCAAAAAATTACCTAAAAGAAGAAACTTAAATCTTCTGACAAAGTTTTCTTGTGTTTGATTAAGCTGGAAAGTGAATCCTAATACTTAGATAAAATCAATCTTCCATCATTTTGATTAAATTATTTATATTATCTAAGGCAGCATTATAAGAATGAAATGCAAAATGATACCTTATAATCCTTAAATTTTGTTTATTTTGTTCAAATTTAAGGTGGCATTTACATTAATATTGCAAGCCATATGAATCATCTCCCGTTGATTTTTTTTTGTTTTGAAGCCAGAATAAAAAATGTCATAATTGATGCTACGTATCATATATTAAAACTTACACTTTCAAGGCCTCCCATAGACACCGTTGCTGCTGAAGTGCTTGAATCAACATTAATCTATAACTGGAAAATGATCATGACATTATACAAAAGATTAAGAGGTATCATGGGCTCCGGCAAAAGCAGGTTCTAAAATAGAGAGGTTAAAATTTGCATTAAAATTTAGTATGAAAAATTTATACCTTCTTCAAATTCTCTTTAGATCCCACTAAAATATTTGGTTGACAATTATTGGTGATTTCGTCATTTCCGGTCAAAGAGTTCTGAAATTGAGGGTGTTAAATGTAAAGTGCAGGACACTAAATGACGCTTCACTATTCAGGACAATTGACTTATTCGCTGAAACTGAAGGAATTGTTTGATAACCACACTAATATTAGAAGTTTAGAAACTTTTTCTAACACTTTCATCTGTTATATATGAGCACTTTGAGGTCGTTTTAGATTAATGAAATAAAAATACAATTCCCTTATTGACCACAAATATTGATTTAGAATAAAAATCCCCGTTGGCAGCACCAGCCGGAAAGGTAAATTTCTCGTATATAGGGTAAGGTTTCGAAAAATAATTTGGCTTGCCTACTACTGGACTTCTTACTACAATTTTTGTAGCACTACATGAGTATTTATTAACAAAAAGAATCTGTCGCCATTTTTATTTGGAGACCCTTCATAGAGGCGCAAATATTTTGCTCATTAAATTGAGTTGCACACGTCTAGATCACATAATGAAAATCGGCGGGTAATAAATTGTCATAAACATATTTATACTCGTTTCGCCCTTCTCACATTTGCTGTGCAGTTACCACACAAAGGTGATAGCTTGTCGGCTTAAATAGCTCAAATAGTTAATTTCAAAAGATTTCCATAAAAGTTTAATCAGCACTTGCATTGTCATTAATATATACATTTTCGATTCTCTTCTGAACCACCAGGGGCCGTCATTTTGAATTTTTATTGAAAACGGCTGCTAAAAATATTAAGCTGTAAATTTTCGAATTTTTTATTTGTCGTCCAATTTGCATAATTAAATTAACTTGCCTTAATAATTTATAATTTCAAGTTTTATCGGAATCTGTTGAGAAGCTTGGCTGCTAGAGGACTACAGAAATAAAAAAATGTTTATGTCCAGTTTTTTCACGTAATTCTTTAGATACATATAATTTCTATCCAACTGCTGAATTTCATGAAAATCTGTTGAAATCTTTGACCACTATTACAACAACAAAATTTTGCACGTTTTTCGACATTTGAGCGGCCGCCATTTTGTTTCCGCCGTACCGACTTTGGATTTTTTATTGTGAGATTCATCACATATATCAGTGAACCTTTGTGCCAAATTTCATCCAAATCGGAGCTATGCTTTGGTCAGAACAGAAATCACGATTTTTCGTCTAAAATGGCCGCCATTTTGCGTTTGCCCGGCCGATATAGCTGGTTCTCGAACTTAACCGAGATATTTATCCAATACACCTTTCCTGAAAATTTGATGGAAATCGGAGCAAAATTGCAACCTTTAGCGTGGTCACAAATTTCGTTATATCCCATATATATATATATATATATATATATATATATATATATATATATATATATATATATATATATATATATATATATATATACATATATATATATATATATATATATATATATATATATACATATATATATATATATATATATATATATATATATATATATATATATATATATATATTTACGAGGTGTGTTCAAAACATATCGCGAATTTTGTTTTTTTTTCAAAATTTTTTTATTTATTCATGAATATCTATTTTGTCCCCTTCAAAGTAATCCCCATGAGATATTATACACTTGTGCCAACGGTTTTCCAATCTTCGAAGCACTTCAAAAAATCATTTTTTTAATCTTGTTCAGCTCCTCCTTCGATGCCGTCTTTATCTCGTCAAGCGTAGTGTAACGTCGTCCTTTCATGGGCCTCTTCAGTTTAGGAAACAAGAAAAAGTCACAGGGGGCCAGATCTGGGGAATACGGTGGCTGCGGCATCATTAGTGTGTTGTTTTTGGCCAAAAAGTCGCGCACAAGCAACGATGTGTGAACAGAGGCGTTATCGTGGTGCAAAAGCCAATTTTTGTTCTCCCACAAATCCGGGCGTTTCTGGCGGATTGCTTCGCGCAAATTGCGCACAACTTGCAGGTAATATTCCTTATTGACAGTTCTTCCCTGTGGCAAGAACTCATGATGCACCACGCCCCTGCAATCGAAGAAAACTGTCAGCAAAACTTTCACATTCGACCGAACTTGGCGCGCTTTTTTCGGTCTTGGTTCATGCGGCAGCTTCCATTGAGATGATTGAGCTTTGGTTTCCACGTCATAACAATAAGCCCACGATTCGTCACCAGTTATGACCCTCTAGAGCAAATTTGGTTCGTCACGGACAGAGTTTAACATCTCATTAGCAAAGTTCATGCGTTGCTGTTTTTGGTCGCAATTGAGCAATTTTGGTACGAATTTCGCGGCGACTCGTCTCATGCCCAAATCGTTGATAAAAATCGAATGGCACGAGCCAATCGATATGTTTAGGTCCTCAGCAACTTCTCTAACGGTGATTCGACGATTGGCCAATACCATTTTCTCCACTTCATTAATTTTTTCGTCTGTTGTTGAAGTGCTCGGGCGTCCGGCACGCTCTTCGTCGTTCACATCTTCTCGGCCTTCTAAAAACATTTTGTACCACCGATAAACGTTGCTTTGGTCCAAGGTAGCTTCTCCGTATGCCACAGTCAACATTCGGAATGCATCCGCGCACTTAATTTCGTTTTTCACACAAAATTTGATACACGTTCTTTGATCTATTTTTTTGAATAAGTAAAAATCGAAGACGATTGAAAACACGTGCAAGTAAAGCAGCTATCACCAATTAAGTGAACATTCAAAATGGCCGAGCTTGTCGGCATAAGTGACAGACATGAGTACCAATATAACGCCACGAAAAAATCGAAATTCGAATATACGTAACCCGCGAAAATTCAAAATTCGCGATACTTTTTGAACACTTCTCGTATATATATATATATATATATATATATATATATATATATATATATATATATATATATATATATATATATATATATATATATATATATACGAGGTGTGTTCAAAACATATCGCGAATTTTGTTTTTTTTTCAAAAATTATTTATTTATTCATGAATATCTATTTTGTCCCCTTCAAAGTAATCCCCATGAGATATTATACACTTGTGCCAACGGTTTTCCAATCTTCGAAGCACTTCAAAAAATCATTTTTTTAATCTTGTTCAGCTCCTCCTTCGATGCCGTCTTTATCTCGTCAAGCGTAGCGTAACGTCGTCCTTTCATGGGCCTCTTCAGTTTAGGAAACAAGAAAAGGTCACAGGGGGCCAGATCTGGGGAATACGGTGGCTGCGGCATCATTAGTGTGTTGCTTTTGGCCAAAAAGTCGCGCACAAGCAACGATGTGTGAGCAGGGGCGTTATCGTGGTGCAAAAGCCAGTTTTTGTTCTCCCACAAATCCGGGCGTTTCTGGCGGATTGCTTCGCGCAAATTGCGCATAACTTGCAGGTAACATTCCTTATTGACAGTTCTTCCCTGTGGCAAGAACTCATGATGCACCACGCCCCTGCAATCGAAGAAAACTGTCAGCAAAACTTTCACATTCGACCGAACTTGGCGCGCTTTTTTCGGTCTTGGTTCATGCGGCAGCTTCCATTGAGATGATTGAGCTTTGGTTTTCACGTCATAACCATAAACCCACAATTTGTCACCAGTTATGACCCTCTGGAGCAAATTTGGTTCGTCGCAGACAGAGTTTAACATCTCATTAGCAATGTTCATGCGTTGCTGCTTTTGGTCGCAATTGAGCAATTTTGGTACGAATTTCGCGGCGACCCGTCTCATGCCCAAATCGTTGATAAAAATCGAATGGCACGAGCCAATCGATATGTTTAGGTCCTCAGCAACATCTCTAACGGTGATTCGACGATTGGCCAATACCATTTTCTCCACTTCATTAATATTTTCGTCTGTTGTTGAAGTGCTCGGGCGTCCGGCACGCTCTTCGTCGTTCACATCTTCTCGGCCTTCTGAAAACATTTTGTACCACCGATAAACGTTGCTTCGGTCCAAGGTAGCTTCTCCGTATGCCACAGTCAACATTCGGAATGCATCCGCGCACTTAATTTCGTTTTTCACACAAAATTTGATACACGTTCTTTGATCCATATTTTTGAATAAGTAAAAATCGAAGACGATTGAAAACACGTGCAAGTAAAGCAGCTATCACCAATTAAGTGAACATTCAAAATGGCCGAGCTTGTCGGCATAAGTGACAGACATGAGTACCAACATAACGCCACAAAAGAATCGAAATTCGAATATACGTAACCCGCGAAAATTCAAAATTCGTGATACTTTTTGAACACACCTCGTATATATATATATATATATATATATATATATATATATATATATATATATATATATATATATATATATATATATATATATATATATATATATATATATATATATATATATATATTTATATATATATTTATATATATATATATATATATATATATATATATATATATATATATATATATATATATATATATATATATATATATATATATATATATATATATATATATATATATATGATATTCTCCGCAATAGGAAAATTTAAATTAAATTTACCTCAAAAACCAAGAGTTTGATGGTAAAAAAACGATTTTTTATTCTACAACACACTCGAATGCATTTCGGTCGGTATTGCCGACCATCTTCGCGCATAGGTGTATTGAGTAAATATCTCGGCTAAGTTCATCACCCGACTATATCTGCTAGGCGAAAACAAAATGGCGGCCATTTTACACGAAAAATCGTGGTTTCTGTTCGGACCAAATTATAGCTCCGATTTGGATGAAATTTGGTACAAAGGTTCACTGATGTATGCGATGAATCTCACAATAAAAAATCCAAATTCGGTATGGCTGAAACAAAATGACGGCCGCTCAAAGGTCGAAGAACGTACAAAAATTTGTTGTTGTAGTTTTGACCAAAGCTTTCTAACAATATTAATGAAATTCGATAGTTTGATAGAAACTATAAGTATCTAAAGAATTATGTAAAAAAACTGGAGGTCACATTGCAAAAAACAAAATGGCGGCCAGTTGAAGCTCAAAACTTCGTAATTTTGATCCGATGTATATGAAACTTGATTTTAAGATGGAAATCAATTATATCTAGAAACTGTGATATTTTGGTGATCATTTATGGGCAATTTTCAACATGGCGGCGGCTTACATATGCGACTTTTTCAGGTTTTTGTGGCCCTCTAGCGGTCACATTTTCCAATGGATTTTGATGGAACTTGAAATTCTGGATCTTTGTACTAAGTTCTTGTATTATGTAGAAAATTTTTAAATCGAATGAAAAAAATATATTTTTCAAAATTTTTCGAAGCGAAGAATTGATCAAACCTCTAATGTGGTTAAGATTGATACATTCATTTTGAAGCATATTGGAAATCATGTCGCTATACGAAAATCCCTAGATCTTACAGCCGTTCCATCCAACCGACGGGTACATTGAGATTTAGCACACCTCTGACATCATTCGTCCAGAAGTATTCGTGTTTATATACGAGTATATGAATCTTTATGTTTTTGATGATGCCCCGATTATATTGTACGCATATTATATATATATATATATATATATATATATATATATATATATATATATATATATATATATATATATATATATATATATATATATATATACATACATATATATATATATATATATATATATATATATATATATATATATATATATATATATATATCTATATATATATATATATATATATATATATACATATATATATATATATATATATATATATATATATATATATATATATATATATATATATATATATATATATATATATATAGGTGGTCCACCAATAATAAGATATAGTACCCTTCAACTTTGAGGTCGCTGGATCAATTGTTTCAACGGAGATACTCATTTGCGATTTTTGTTGAGGCTGCTCAAGCCGAGACGGAGCAGTGAAGTTTTAATAGCTGAATAGCAATAACTAAATTATTTATGATTATTTGCAGTTAGGTACTTTGGATTCTATGTTTTTTTTTTTGATTTTTTTCATCGCAGCTATTATTTTTGCATTTCATGTTATTTATTTGTGTTGTTTATGTAAATTAATTTTAGTTCAGTTAAGGACTTAGATGAAGAATGCTATAATTGTAGTTTTATTGGGTAGGTTTTTTCTCTTTTTGCATGTAGGGTTTTATACTAAAATACAAAACACTATTGAAATCACATCCGGTCTCCGTCCGTCTGTCCATCTGTATGTTACAGCAGTTTTTCTCCGAAACTATGGAAGCTACAGCCATAAAATTTTGTGGAAAGGTCAGAAGTGGTAACTTTTTGAATGTTCAAGGGTGAACATTTTTTTTCAAAGGATTTTAAGGGCCGTCTCCCCACGTAGGGGGGTGACCATTAAAAAAAATCACCACCGAGTAGGGTGTAGTTGAAAAGGTTTAAATGATATCTTTTCAAAATAAGTCTTAAAATTGCCTTGTTGGTGCCGTGGCAGGCAGGGCGTACCCACCCCTCACGATTGGATACCTTTCATTCGATAAATCCGGAAAAAATCACTCAACTTTGTTAGTAATAATATGATTTATCAGTGTTGCATTTTTGAAGTCTCTGAGTCGAATTTAAGGACTTAGATGAAGAATGTTATGATTGTAGTTTTATTGTGTATATTTTTTCTTTTTTTAGGGATTTATACTAAAATACAAAAACCTATTGCAATCCCGACCTGTGTCCGTCCGTCCGTCCGTTTGTATGTCACAGCAGTTTTTCTCCAAAACAATAGAAGCTACGGCAATGAAACTTTGTGGAAAGGTCGAAAGCGATGATTTCTTGAAAATTTAGGAGTTGAAAAATTTTTCAATGTGGTTTAACGGGGTCTCGCCATATAAGGAAGTGCCCCTTCAAAAAAAATTTTTCACCATTGGTAGTCGAGTAGGGTGTCATTGGAAAGGCCTCTATGAGATCCCTTCAAAACAAATCTTAAAATTGCCCCTCTCAGGATTGAACACCTTTCATCCGAAATATCCGATAAAAATCATGAATCTAGGATTTTATGACTTCGACAATATAAAATACGTGGGAAGTAGAAATTCACTCAGCTTTGTTAGTAAAAGTATGATTTATCGATTCTACATTTTCTTGAATAAAATCTAAAAGGTAACTTTAAAATTCAATACAATAAAGTATACAAATGAATATTTATAAGATTGACCTGCCCTGAGAGTTCCACAAAAATCAAATGGTTTTGTACGAATTATAGCAGTTTGAATTTTTCTGTATTACTTTGGAACAATATGCGCCTTATTACTATGGATCCATATGGCTATGGAACAATATGCGCTTTTTGCCGACTCAGACATTATAGGTTTGCTGGAATTAGCAGGAAAGTTACAGGAATCATAGGTATCGTGAATACCTATGAGAATTGGTTCAGCTTATGGTATAAGTAATCGTAAAACAAAATAGTGGCTGTTTTAAATGAGGAGATTGGATAATTTTGAGTTATTTTTTCCCAACTTCAATGTTTAAGGTACATGCATTTAACACTCGATTGAATTTAATGAATGACTGAAGATGAGTACCTACAATTAATACTCATAGGTGAAACAAATCAAGGAAGCAGAAGAGAGCTCCTAACAGAAAGGATTTGTAACCATTGTAGGGTTCAAACAAATTTTTCTGCTGCCATAAATTGATGATTTAAATTGTAGTGAATAAACAAATTTCAATATATCTTCTAAAAGCCTATTAACTTTTTTTAATGACTATTCCTCACAATTTAAGAAAATAAAATTGATTTTCCAAATACTAATCAGTTAAAAGGACCAAATGATTAACATAAAATGTAGTAGTAACTAGTCAAACAATATGCAAAATTAAGGCAACAAAGAGGGTACTCACCCGCATGGTCCTCCGAGCGCTCGACGACGATGCAGATGGTCCTGTTAAAATATTTATTCATGCATGTAGATTTAAATGATTCCTGAATATTTGGCAATAGGCCATATGTTGATTTATGTAAGCGCGAGATTTCGTCCTTTAGAAGGCGTGGTTTGGTTTTCGGAATGGAATAAACTTGTTCTGTGAATGTAGGTTAAGTGTAAATATGCTTTTATTTATCGTGCATAGGATCGACTTTTTAGATGAAGCTTCCATTCAGCCGGAGACTTTTTTGTTTCTTATTCGGTCGATTTAAGCTATTATTATATGAGAAGCAACACGACGACGAAGCGGATGGTTTTGACGACGAGCAATTTCGGTGATGCGGTGTTTTTGTGGGACTATTGCTGTTGGTGCGTTGCCGCGGAGACGCAGTCGAGTTAATCGGGGCACTCAATTGGCGATTAAACTCAGTTTTACGGCGATGAATGTCGGTCAAACTGTTTTTAATACCGTTCAACGGACCGTTCCACTCGTGTGTTGCGATTGATTTGTCTGAGTCTGCAGTGAGTCTTTCAGAAGACCGATATTACAACTGTTGTTTATTTTACTGTAGTTGCTTCTACTACTACTACTGCGTGCATCTTTCGAATCACTCTTCACACGTGGCCGACAGGCGGGATATGTTTTAACGTTACCGTTCGCTAGCAAGGACTTGGAGTGGGCGGTTTTCTCGTCCAAATAGAGACTCAAGTACTTGTCACTTGGCTGCAAGGAGTTGTCAGAGACCATGTTGGATTTCACTATGATCTGGCTCTTGGGGTGTCGCTTGTCTGTACCGCTGCGCGCCTTGAGAGAGAAATTGCGTAACTTCCGCGAATGTTCTTTGATTTTGTTAGCATTCAGGAACGATGAGCTTTTGGCAATATTTTTAAAGATATTGTTTGATTTTCGCACCAAATGCTGGGACTTGCTGCCAGTACCGTACAGGCTAGGTTTCGAATGGATATGGCCGTCACTGTAATGGGTCTTCAGAAGGAGACTGTTGGGGTCAGCTTCATCGAGATGACTGTAGCGCGTTATCGGGTCCGAACTGCTCAGATTATGGGCAACTATGTTCTTGTATTGAACTATCACCAGCACCGGCACTAACGGTTCCCCTGCCGCCACCACTATTACTCCCGACGTTTCCCAATCCGTTTAGAATTCCCGCGTAATCCAATATCGCGCTATTGGCCTTTCAATGGAAACACGGAAGCGCGGAATACGCTGATTGCTTGTAGTCACGTAGGTCAGATCACCTCTCTCGCGGTGCGGGTTCAAAACTGTCGACCGCCAGGGAAGAACGTTTAGTATGTTGCAAGCTCAACTCCCATGTGTGCAAGTCCGTCCTGTGCCGTATCCTCAGCACAATTCCTTGCATCAGCACTAGGGCAAAATTTGGCACATTCGCGATGGACATGCGCTAAACAAATTTAACACAGGCACGAAAATAAAACTACTAAACAACTATCGGGCACTAATTCCCAAACGCGGGTCATCTGTCAAATCTTCCTCTCACTCAATGACAACTGCCGCTGTCAAAAGCATTCCATCGTACCAGATCAATCTCAAATCGTACCAGTTCGATCGCAAATTGTTCTAGTTCAATCTGAAATTGTTCCAGTTCAATCTGCAATCGTACCAGTTCGATCATTTTAATTGATCTGGGACATTTTATGCTTGAGCTTCTTTAACCCTTTAACTGCTCGATTACTACAGGGCAGCTAATTTTCTCGCGATCCCAAGGCGACGAGGATTGCGAAAAAAGGGCTAGAGGATCTTGCAGGGTACCGTGGGTTATCTTCGGCATCAGGACGCAAAGCGACGAACAATAAAAGAAATTACAATTGACAGACGGACGAACAGACTTATGCTTATGTTTGGCCGGAAGCATACAACCCTTGCGCGTTTTTGAAAATATATGCGGACGGACAAAACAGACTGACTAATTATCTATCGGTGCAGGTCTTTTGCGTGATATATCTCTACTTCTTTTCCCGTTGGGTCCGTTATCAGGTAACGGTTAGGTCCCATTACCTTCTTTATGCGGCTTTTCAAGAATCGCCTGTCCAACTTGGCGTTGTAATGCCCCGCGGCGTCACTTTGGCGGAAATTGCGCCGGAAAACTTCATCTCCTTCTTTGAAATTAGCAGGTCATGGCCTGAGATTGTACTGCGCCTCATTTTCGCTTCCTGTGGCCTTAATCTTCCGTCCGATTAGTTGGCGGAGGTCTCTTAGACGTTCGTGGGGCTCCAACGCAACGACGGGGTCTCCCAAACACTTTAATTGCCGTAACAGCCGGTATGATTTACCGTGGCAAATCACGTGCTGTCCAAAGGCGGCAAAGTAAGGGGCGACACCAGTGACGGAATGATACGAGGATTGCAGGGCGCAAGTGATGGCAGACAATCGCCGGTCCCAATCTTTTTGGGATGGGTGGACGTAGGAACGGACCACGGCCAATAGGGTGCGGTTCAACCGTTCGGAAGCGTTAGACTGAGGAGAGTATATGGGCGTCAGTTGGTGTTCAACGCCATACTGCTCGAGTAAGCCCTTAAACTGCCGAGACCGGAACTGTACTCCGTTGTCTGAGTACACACTCTCTGGAACACCGAACACATGAAATACCCGGTTCTCTAAGAATTTCACGATAGATGGAGTTGTGAATTTACGGATAGGTTCCACCAGTGGGAATTTTGAAAGCTGGTCTAGAACGACTATAGCTCCGATGTGTCCCATGGAAGACCGAGGATATGGACCGAGTAGATCGATGTATAGACGTTGGAATACGCGTTCTGGGACGTTGAGTTGAGCCATAGGAGGTCAAAAAGGCTGGTTGGGCGCTTTGGTGTCTTTACAGGTCTCACAGGCGCTCACGTAGTCTTTGACCTGGGATGCCATTTTAGGCCAAAGGAAGTATTTCTTGAGTTGCCGTAACGTCCGACCGTAACCTCCATGGGCACTTAAAGGATGGTCATGCGCGCGGAGGATCAGATATTGTGTCATTTCCTCTGGTACCCAGAGTTTCCAGGACTCTTCTTCCTGCCATGGATCACCAGTGGCGTATTCATTTCGTCTATACACGTAGCCGTCTATTACCTTCAAATCAGGCAGCTGCGATTGTTGGGTCGCGATGGTTTGCCTCAACTCTTTGTAGCTGTCTGTTTCGAAATGTGGGCTGTCCAAATCTATTTCGATGGGGTCCTCGTCATTAATTGTCAATTCGGCTCCCTCTGGGGAAAACATTCGTGAGAGAGTGTCGGGTACGATGTTCTGGGTCCCTTTCCGATGTTTGATGGAAAACTTGAACCCTTGCAGTTTAAGAGTCCATCTTGCTAGGTGTCCATGTAAATCTGCCTGGTTCATCAACCATTGTAGTGAAGCGTGGTCCTCGATGATCTCGAATTGGTGGCCCTTGATATAAGCTCGGAATTTCTTCACAGCCATTACCGCTGCCAAACATTCCTGCTCGGACACAGTATAGTTTCGTTGGTCCGAATTCAGCTTATTGGACATGAAGGCGATGGGAGCTTCCTCTCCCTCATTGGTCAATTGCACCAGCACGGCTCCTACTCCATGTTGACTTGCGTCACAATGAATGGAGAAGGGCTTCGTGAAGTCGGGGCTGTGCAAGACCAGGGCTGATGTGAGGGCTTGTTTTAGCTCTTCAAATGCCTTTCGGCTCAGTTCGGTCCAAATAAACTTCCCTTTCCGCAGCATGTACCAACCACACACACCAAGGAAATGTCATAGCTGCTTAACTGTTTTTGGTAAAAGGAACTCATCAATCGCACGAGTTTTGTCTGGATCCGTTTTGATAGTGCCATGTCCTATGACATGTCCTAGGTATCGGACTTCTTTCATGACAAACTTACTTTTCTGTACGTTGATGGTGAGTCCCGCCTTACTGATGTGCAGAGCTACTTCTTGTAGGAGTAGGAGGTGTTGATCGAACGTTTCCGTGATGAGTAACAGATCATCCAGGTACACGAACACTTGGTGTTTCAGGTGAGGTGGGATGACCTTGTCCATCAGCCGAGTCATCGTTTGCGGTGCATTACACAGGCCAAAGGGCATTGTGACGAACTGATATAATGGTTGTCCAGGCACTGTGAAGGCGGTCTTATCCCTCGACCCCTCATCGAGTGGAATTCGCCAGAAGGCGTCTTTTAGGTCGAGACTGGTGATATAATTGGCTTTCGGCAGTCTCCCCAGTATTCCATCGATGAGTGGAAGAGGGTACGCGTCCTTGATGGTAACCGCGTTTACCTTATGGGCATCAAGACAGTGGCGGACTTTACCTGGCTTCACCACCAAGGTTACTGGTGATGACCAGGCACTTTGGGACTCCTCTATGACCCCCAACTCGAGCATCCTATCCAGCTACGCATACACCAATTTCTCCATGGCCGGTGAGATGGCATAGTGTCTCTGCTTAATCGGTTTACTATTGCCAACGTTGATGGCGTGTGAGACTAGGGTGGTGCGGCCAAGGCCTTGGGTAGCGTAAGATGGGAAAGCAGCGATGGATGCTTCCAGGTGTTGCCGTTGGTTAGGCGTCAGGTCATGCCTATCGGGAGTAGAAGTGATTTCGTTGACATATCTGGTATTTAAAGACAAATTGGTGAATAAATCGGAGGCCAGTCCAAAGCGAAGGACGAAATCGACGCCAAGGTACACATTCTGAGTCAAAGACGGGATAATGTAGAAATTAATATCCTTCGTCTGACCCCTGAACGTCACGGGTGTGGTTAGTTTACCTTGTATAGGGTGTTTGGTGCCATCAGCTGTACTGATTTCAGGGCGTCAGGATTTAATCAAGTTCGGATATTCTTGGAGCACCTTTGAGCCAAAGCTCGAGGCAAGACAACTGATGCTGGCACCCGTGTCGATCAATGCAAACACGGTTTCGCCAAACACTTTAATTGGATGATAAGGTCTGATCTCATTCTCAGCAACCTCCGAGATGTTACAAGAGTTTAAAGTTTGACGGCAGGTGCGCACTCTCTTGCGGAAATTCCGCCAACGACGGGTTGACCATTTTGTCGTGCGCGGGTGGGAAGTGACTACTTCGGAAGCAAATATTCGCTCTCGAGCCACCCGATATTCCTGCAGTCGAACATGATAAGGTTTTAGAGTGCGTATTTGAGGCTGCCAGGGTTCTTCTAGCAGTAACTGCGGTGGTCGCTTTAATATTATCGTTGGCGAGGTCTCATAGTGGTCATGGCTGGTGGGTTAACGTCAGGTTTGTTGGGGTGAGCAGCTGTCTGAGGAGCTACTGCGAGGGCTTCAAGTACCGCTGAGGTGGTCGGGTACTCTTTCGGCCGTTTTTTTGCGTGGCACATTCAGGGCAGTCCGGGAAGTAAGTGTCCGGCTTGCCGCAACCGTAGCAGAAAACCTTACGCTCTGCTCGGCATGAAATGAACCGGTGTCCGGTTTGATTGCAATTCCAGCAGGTCGTAAGATTTCCCACCGCTGCTACAGCAAGCTGGTCCTGGTTCAAGTCTTCCTCCAGATCCATGGTGATATAATCTGGGGCCAATTCCGCGATTCCTCGTCGAGGACCCGTCCTAGCTAGTAAGTAGGGCCGGTCCCGGAGGTCTTCCTCAAACCCTTCTAGGAGACGCACTGTTCTCAGCAGTGCCTCCATACTCTGTGGATCGGAGTTCACGATATGGCGATGGAGCTCTGGTCTTAGATTGCGCTTCCATCCAAAAACCACAGCAATTGGGTAGAAGACATCGGCTCTGACAACTGGTCATTCAGCCGAAGAATATCGGCTCGATATTGATGGAAAGACTCGTCCGGACGCTGCCATCTAGCATTCATCTTGTCCAGTACTAATTCGTCCATGTCTATCGTAGGGTATTTCATGCGGAGTACCTCCTTCAACCGTGACCAGCGTATTGATGGTGGGGCCGAATGTATTCGCCAATATGACTCAAGTGCTGCTTCCCTAAGCAGCATTGGCAAATATCCTGCGAGCGCCGTGTGATCTCCTGCTAGCATTTGCTCAATCAGCGACTCAACCGACCAATGAAAACTTCCACAGCTATGGTGTTGGGTTCCCCGCTAAAATGCAGATTCCAGCCCTGGATGATGCTGGGGATCTGCGTCGATACGTAGCGTG
This sequence comes from Odontomyia ornata, assembly GCA_963969285.1. Classification (NCBI taxonomy): domain Eukaryota; kingdom Metazoa; phylum Arthropoda; class Insecta; order Diptera; family Stratiomyidae; genus Odontomyia; species Odontomyia ornata. The sequence goes on from OZ017739.1 coordinate 196,725,435, forward strand.
TGGATGGATGCGTTGGTCCGGCGGAATCACTGGAGCCTGAGCTGGTGGTGGTGCTTGGCTCAGTTGGGGCCGATACACTGGAGCCAACGGGTTCATTGCCGCACCGGGCCGGATTCGTTCGTGATCGCGCCGCGAGTCTACCGGAAAATCCCATGGATTTGGGTCCGAATCCCACATCGGAGGCGTTCTTGGCCGAGGTGGTACTGGATTCTCCTTCTGGCTTTTCAGCGAGCCTACCCGGGTGGTCAGGTCCTGCATGAGCGCCATTAAATCCTGTAGGACTGTCGCCTCCACAGCCACAGTGGACCTCGGCTCTTCCGCCGGCGGCACTGCTTCGGCTCGGCCCATTAGGTCAGGCTCATCAGCCGCTGTTGGAAACTGCTACCGCCGGTCCTTTGGTTTGGGCACCGCCTCTTGAGCAGCTGGAAGCTCTAGGTGGCTGGAAGGTCGATCCGCTGATGTGGCTGGTTGTCGGCATAAAGGGCAAGTACGACTAACTAATAAATGCTGGGTCACACAGGCTTCATGAAATTCATGTCCGCGCGCCAACGTTTGTACGGACGTTCCCTCATTTCGCGCCTGCTGGCAGATGACGCATAATGCCGTGGGCCCCGCTTCCGAACGCAACCCGCGCTTGTCTGGCATGCGTTTGGTCGACATGCTAAATGCAATTCAATTTTGCTAACTAAATACCTAAATAAATATATATAAATAATGAAAGAAAATGTGAAAAGATTTAATGCAAACTATAGAATTCTTATGCGGCCGTCAGTGGCAAACTATAACAGAACATCGCAAAAAAAAAAAGGTATGAAGAAATTTTTCTAATTGACGATATCAAAAGTTATCAAACAAAATAGTCGGTCTTTCCATTCCGTCCTTCTTCCCAAGCAAGGACACCAATGGCACATTCCTTCTGTGGTGTTTCAGGGACAACTCTCTTGCGGCACCATGAGAATCAGGGTTCAGAAGTGCTCCCTCATCCGCAAGTTTTTCAAGTTGCCACTTGTCAGCCAAGGGTTGAACTCTGATCCACAAGCAGCGCGTGTCTTGTCATGGATAGTCATGGATTAGCGTGGTTTGGTTTTCGGAATGGAATAAACTTGTTCTGTGAATGTAGGTTAAGTGTAAATATGCTTTTATTTATCGTGCATAGGATCGACTTTTTAGATGAAGCTTCCATTCAGCCGGAGACTTTTTTGTTTCTTATTCGGTCGATTTAAGCTATTATTATATGAGAAGCAACACGACGACGAAGCAGATGGTTTTGACGACGAGCAATTTCGGTGATGCGGTGTTTTTGTGGGACTATTGCTGTTGGTGCGTTGCCGCGGAGACGCAGTCGAGTTAATCGGGGCACTCAATTGGCGATTAAACTCAGTTTTACGGCGATGAATGTCGGTCAAACTGTTTTTAATACCGTTCAACGGACCGTTCCACTCGTGTGGTGCGATTGATTTGTCTGAGTCTGCAGTGAGTCGTTCAGAAGACCGATATTACAACTGTTGTTTATTTTACTGTAGTTACTTCTACTACTACTACTGCGTGCATCTTTCGAATCACTCTTCACACGTGGCCGACAGGCGGGATATGTTTTAACGTTACCGTTCGCTAGCAAGGACTTGGAGTGGGCGGGTTTCTCGTCCAAATAGAGACTCAAGTTCTTGTCACTTGGCTGCAAGGAGTTGTCAGAGACCATGTTGGATTTCACTATGATCTGGCTCTTGGGCTGTCGCTTGTATGTACCGCTGCGCGCCTTGAGAGAGAAATTGCGTAACTTCCGCGAATGTTCTTTGATTTTGTTAGCATTCAGGAACGATGAGCTTTTGGCAATATTTTTAAAGATATTGTTTGATTTTTGCACCAAATGCTGGGACTTGCTGCCAGCACCGTACAGGCTAGGTTTCGAATGGATATTGCAGTCACTGTAATGGGTCTTCAGCTTCATCGAGATGACTGTAGCGCGTTATCGGGTCCGAACTGCTCAGATTATGGGCAACTATGTTCTTGTATTGAACTATCACCAGCACCGGCACTAACGGTTCCCCTGCCGCCACCACTATTACTCCCGACGTTTCCCGATCCGTTTAGAATTCCCGCGTAATCCAATATCGCGCTATTGGCCTTTCAATCGAAACACGGAAGCGCGGAATACGCTGATTGCTTGTAGTCACGTAGGTCATATCACCTCTCTCGCGGTGCGGGTTCAAAACTGTCGACCACCAGGGAAGAACGTTTAGTATGTCGCAAGCTCAACTCCAATGTGTGCAAGTCCGTCCTGTGCCGTATCCTCAGCACAATTCCTTGCATCAGCACTAGGGCAAAATTTGGCACATTCGCGATGGACATGCGCTAAACAAATTAAACACAGGCACGAAAATAAAACTACTAAACAACTATCGGGCACTAATTCCCAAACGTGGGTCATCTGTCAAATCTTCCTCTCACTCAATGACAACTGCCGCTGTCAAAAGCATTCCATCGTACCAGATCAATCTCAAATCGTACCAGTTCGATCGCAAATTGTTCTAGTTCAATCTGAAATTGTTCCAGTTCAATCTGCAATCGTACCAGTTCGATCGTTTTAATTGATTTGGGACATTTTATGCTTGAGTTTTCTTTAACCCTTTAACTGCTCGATTACTACAAAATTATTCACCCAATACTTCTTTAAGAAATCGTCTAAATCCATCCAAAAAATGCAGAGTTTCGTTGATAAGCGCATTACAATTTAGTTCAATGTTAAATGATTTTTCTAAATGCTCGGCACATTGAACATATTCAAGTAAACCACTATTCCTCGTATTTTCATGAACATGCAAAGAAAATAAGAGTGGCTTTGTCGATTTGAAATATATATATATAACAGCATGTGTTATTGCTTCTGCAACTCCATACAATTGAAATGGCGATAACTCACTTGATTATGATTTGATTTCCATGAAATGTCGTATGTATAAGGGTCTTATATCATCCTACATAAATATAAAACTTTAATAAGTTTAAGGGTACTGTTATTATTTTTGGGAGAAAATGCCAAATTTACAAATCTTACCATTATTAACAGAGCTGAGTGTATGTTCACTTCAAAGGTATTCGTTGCCCTTGAACTTCGTGATTTTTGCAGATTTTTGGCGCAAACGTGTCTAATTACGAGGAGAGGGGACACAAATATTGTTAGTGCATTTTGGCTCCCCTCGGAATCGTCATCCAAAAAATGACTTATTTTTCCGATTTAAAAGTTCTTACACCTTTCATTTGATACCCTACTGGACTACATTTAATGAAAAAATGTGTGAATTGCCTCTTCGTTATAAGGTGGTGTCCCCTTAAAAAAATCATGGAGCTAGATCGAATGACAAATAACTTAGAGGCTGAAATTCGTTGAACTTTGCTAAAAATAATAAGAAAAATCAGCAATTTAAGTGGTGTTTCTATTAAATTTACCTATGTTATAGCCATTTGAATTTCTTCCAATTACCACACTTATAAATGTTTTTTCTGCTTTATGTGCTTTTCGTCGAACTAGACACTACACTTTTGATTGGATCTTCTCCAAGTTTTCAGATAAGATGAATAACAAAAATACATTTAAGATTCAGGTCAGTCAATGATTTTAGCAACATTGGAACAAAATTTTGGCTGGCTAAGATGGAGTTCTTTTAAAACAAGAATATATATGTTGCGCACGTCATAAAAGTTTTTCTTAAATTAAATCATTCTATTTATCCACATATTGTACGTTAAGTACAAAACCCTTTTGACATGAGCGAAGTTCTGTTTACTCTACTTGTTTCCTGCTAATGCATAATGAATTTTATCGTTTATTAATATGGACAACGATATTGTTATATACATTTTTGGATTGATGTTTAGTGAAATATTGTTTAAATTTAAAATGCCAAGTGGACCATTTAGTTTTTTAATTATTTTAATGTTTTTATACTTGCTTTATGTTTTTAGAAAATTTATAAGAATGAAATTAATAAAACACATTTCCAATGAAAAAAATCACTAGCAGTGAGTTGATCTATAAGGAAAATTTCTATAACGGATCCACATGATTCCATTTTATATTACTTTTCATTCTATTGAATTGGAACAGATGCTGCAATTATTGGTCATGATCTTTTTCTACATGCCAATTATGTTAACACTCAAAATTTATAATCGATAAATCATACGATGTTAAAACCCTTTGCGGTAAATCGTTGTAGAAGTCAGTCTGCGCGTAGCGGGGGTATTTTTAAGGCATCGTTGAAGTGAATATCTCCGCAGCGGGGACACCGTATATAAGTAGTATTAAACATGTTTTATAAGTAGTACTAAGCACAACAAATCAGTTTCAACAAATTCTATATGTTCTATTATCCATATTTTGAATCTGAATCCTATATGGAAAAGCAACTATGAAACGCTAGATTCGTTTGGGCCTGCTAGTACTCCAATGAGCAAAATCGTACTTGCTTATGTATTTAGCTTTTTTTGGAGATTTATGTTTCTTATACTTTGAAATTTTCCGAAAACAGAAGTTTTTCAACATGAATGATCGAGTTCTTACCCTATTGAAATGATTAATAAAGGCTTATGAAAGATCTTATCAATATGGTCTACATTTGATATTGAAAGGGGATAAATAATATAGAATAATGAATCAATAAAAAATCAGCAGCCCAAAAAAAATGCATTTCCTTAACTTCATTGAGATATAATTTAATTTCTCATTTTTAATCTTCATTTATCTTAGCCCTCTAAATACTAATTACAATTTGCGTTGATTTTCTGCTGTGTTGACACTAGGACCTTTTGTATGCCAATAACGACTGATGCTTTCATGAGGGTCGTATTCCATGTGACTGGATGAATAAGTATGGCTCTGCTGAACTTGTGGGTGCTTCACTATTTCATATGTTGTTTTCTCGTGGCCTTCTGACGAAATAAGTTTCTTCAGCCCAATTATCGCGCTTATAATTAGAGCAATTTTTCCTGCAAATAGGGCTTTTGCAGCAACAATCGCAATTGAATGATAAGCCAGTTTGAGCATAGCAGCTTTTAGCAAAACTGTGATCATTAATGGGCTAAAATATTTTTTCATTTTTTTACGACCCTCCTCAATGAAACTTGGCTCTAAATCTTCTCTAATAGAGAGCATCTTAGGAACGTTGACTTCTATGCGTTGCAAATATGACAATTTTTGTAGAACTTGCTGCAAGGTTCCTTCTTCTTTGGTCCCAGCATCCATAGTAGACTTAGTTCTAGAAACGGCAGTCTCAGGCAAAGCACCATCACTTTCAACTATAGAAACACCATTCATTAACTTTAATTTTGATAACTCCAAAATCTCGCTAAAAAATTGATTTGTTGCCCACTCTAAACACCTCACGAAACTGGCACTTTTTCCATACACTGGATTCATTGATATTATTTGGGAACTATTCCGATTAAGGAGCTCTGTCAAAATCTGGTTGTTGGCAACAATCAAAGAAATTATTACAAGTGAAGTTGTAGTTCTCATGTTGCTTCATAACAAACTATCAAAACAGTGGAAGTTTTATTCAGTAACCTGCAATTTATAGAATCATAATATCCAACACTCACGGTGCAAATTGGCTGTTCTCTTTACTTTGTAGCGCATGCAATTGTTTTCCAACAACATGCAAGTCCCATTTCCTTTTATAAAAAAGTGCGAAACGAGGTGTGATGTGCTTAATTCTTTTGAGCTAATTGCTGCAGAAGAAAAAATAGTATTGTACGGTTAAGATGTACGTTATAGTAGAGCAGAGATGAAGCATTACCACTCTTTTTCAAACACGCAGTTAAATCTCAGAAAAATGAAAATCTACAATAGAAACAATTTGATCATGCAAAAGAACAACACCAATTACGTTAAAAAACTACATAATGTAGAGTGTCTGCAGTTTTCCTATTGCATCTACTTCACAATGTTTTAAGGGGTTTGTGCTGATCACAAAACACTGTTGAAATTGGTTTTGTCTGTCCGTCCGTCCATTTATAAGCCACACCACTTTTCTCCAAAATTATACCAGCTACTGACACCAAGCTTTGTAGGTGGATCAGAAGTGATGATCAATAAATTTTTCAATGATTTTAAATTGGGGGTCACCCTATATTGAAAAGAGAGCCACAACATTTTTTTTACTGAGGAAATTCACGTGGTGTGTCACATTAAACATCTTTATAAGATCTTTTCAAAACAGGATTTAAAACACTGTTACTAACTATGTGGGGTGCAGGGAGACGGAAAATTTACGAAAACGTGCCATCCCCTCCCCTCGCGACTAGAAACTAGATAGAATCATAGAAATAGGTTGTTATGATAAAAACAACAAAAAATATCTTAGAATACGAAATTTGCTCAGCTTTGTTAATAATAGTATGATCATCAAATTTCACATTTTCCCCAATGAAATTGTATGAATACCTCTAAACTTAACTAAATTCAACATTTAAGCAGTCCTCCAAGAGATCCAAATAGTCTATAAGTTTGATGGAAATTGAATCATACCCATGGATATTCTAGCTATTTGAAATTTCTCTAATTATGAAAAAAGCAATACATGATTTTGGTATTCTATGGATTTCGATCGAATCAGTCACTGCAATTTTGATTTGATATTCTTAAAATATTCAGATAAGATGACTTAAAATAGATTTTTTTGGGAATTCATGATTTGAATGATTTTTTTCACAAATGACGACCGTTGAAAATGCAGCAACAATGGATTTTCTTGAAATATGTACGTCTCTTCGACGTAAGTTGAATATGTTACAGAACCCTTCTGACAGGAGTCTATATAGAATACCAGTTTTGGAAAACTTTTTCCATAAAAACTTCAAATGTTGTCGAGGGTGTGTGTCTTGGGTGTGGATGCATGCATTAGGGTGGTATAAGAAGGTGTGAGTCCAGGATAGGTGTGCATCTCTTAGGTGGTTGCCAGGGGAAGGTGTGTGTGTAGGGTGTGCGGATGCGTACATTAGGTTAGTAGAGGTGGATGCCTAAGAAAAGCTGTGAGTCCGGTATAGGTGGGGATGTCATAGATGGTTGCAGTGGACGTCGTTGGTCTTAGGTATCTGGGTATGTGTATCAGTTTGGTATAGGTGGGTGCCTGGGATGAGTATGTGTGGGATAAGTATAGACCCGTGCCCTGATAAGATGTGATTGGTTCCCAGTCTCCCATACAAAGTAAAAAGTTGATCATAGTCTGGGATAGATTTCTCAGCGCGTGTTTATATAGCGTTAATATAGTAGATGTGTAAAATTAATAGGAGCTAACCTTTGGTGCTTTTACCGTAGATAATTATACTATCCATGGTTGTTATTCATCTATCGTGGAAGGGTTTCTCATCTTCGAGTAGTTTTGTTATTCATAGTTGTTATAATCTTTAGTGGAAGTACTTCTCGGGTCTTTTACGCTTCTAGCAGCAGATAATTTTATACCCGCGGCTATTTTAACGTATACGAGATCCATGTCTAGAGTTGCGAGGTTAAAGTATTAGGGTCGCCGAGCCATTAGGGAAGTTCTATGGATAGAGGGCGCTCCGGGCAATCGGTCCGCTGGTTGTAGGGCTTGAGATACTTTAGCGTGTATCAATTATTGAAGGCGTTTGGGCAGAGCGATTCACTTGATCACGTTAGGCGTGCTGGACGTTTCCCATGGTGCAAGTGGCTGCAAGGTGACGGCGGGCGCTGGTATAGATGGGTGACTGCGGTATTGATGGACGATGAGCTTGCCTGGCAGCGCGTGTTCTAAGGCATGGAAATTTGCTTCATGTGTGCTTGTTTAAGGAACGCGTTGTTCATCGATTGGTGTCTTTGGCTAAGGATGGACGACAGCGTGTGGAAATGACCGATTCGCTTGATCATGTTAGGCGTGCTGGAAGTTTTTATGACGCGAGTGGTTGCATGGTGACGGAGGGCGCTGCTATAGACAGGTGACTTTGCATTATGGATGGGCGACGGGTTTGCCTTTTGACGGGTGTTGTAAGGCGTGAAAACTTACTCTGTGGGTGCTTGCTGAAGGTGCGAGTTGCTCATCGATTGATGGATGTAGTTAAGGATGGATGGCGTTGTGGGCGAGAAAACATCACGCATGTTGGTTGCCGGAGGATGTAATTTTCAGTGCAGGTTTTCGCCGCGGTGGATACTGTGAGCCAGAGAAATTTGCCTCGTGAGCACGCGGTTCATTTTCCTCGTTGCTCATTGAAGGGTATTTATGCTTTAGTCTGGACGGCATTTTCGGCGAGTAGGACTGACGTTCGTCGTGTTAGAGGATGGTGATTGGGGTGTAGATTTGCTCAGCGGTGAATGCTGTTAGGCATGGAAATTGATGTTGGTGATGCAGGGCATATGAAAGTGACTTTGCTTGTCAAGAATGGGGTTATGTCCGCATAGAATTATCTGTGGGTGGATGTTTTGGGGCGTGGGAATCTAGATCGTGTAAGAGAAGTGGCATTGTAAGGAGACTTTGATTGTTGGGGGCGGTCATGTTTGCTTGAAAAATATAGCGTATGTATTGTATGTTGCTTGGCAATGTAAACTGTGAGGAGTGCTGGTGTTTTTTTTAAGTTGTGGTGGCCATGGGCGACAGGTAAAGATGCGTGGCATCGAGCCATGTTTTCAGAAATGTCCATTCAAAGATGTGCACGTTTCAGTTTGTTGATTATTATTTAAATTGATCGTTTTCGGTCTTTCATTGCTCGAGAACGTTATTTCTTTGTTTTGTGGCTCATTTCTAACACATTTTATTGCTTTTCTTGATTTCGTGTAGTGCTTTAAGAATCGTCTACAATGTATTTTATTCGGATAGACTACTTTGCGGATTGCCCAAACCTATGGATGCAGTGAGAGAGAGCTTAATGTTTGTTGCAATGGGTTCTTGATATTTGGGCCCCTATTAAATTTTAGTTTACTTGTTGTAGCATTTTGTTTGTCTTCATCATCATCACTTATTTATTAAAGCAGTTTCTGTACAACATTTTCTGATTTTAATGTTATGTAGAAGTATGACATTATATTTATTCATTTTTAAGGTTTTGTACTAAAATACAAAACCCTATTGCAATCACGACCTGTGTCCGTCTGTCCGTCCGTCCGTCCGTCCGTCTGTATGTCACAGCACTTTTTCTCCGAAACTGTAGAGGCTACAGCCATGAAACTTTGTAGAAAGGTCAGAAGTGGTGATCTCTTGAAAGTTCAAGGGTGGAAAAATTTTTCAAAGGGGTTTAAGGGGGGTCTCCCCATACAGGGAGGTGACCCCCCAAAAAAAAATTTTCACCAATGGTAGTCGAGTAGGGTGTCATTGGAAAGGTCTCAATGGGATCTTTTCAAAACAAGTCTTAAAATTGCCCTATAGGTAACGAGGGGAGCAGGGGAAGGGGAAATGTACGAACTTTTCGCGTACCCCCCCTCGCGATTGGACACCTTCCATCCGAAAAATCTGAAAAAAATCATAAATGTAGGCCTTTATGAGTACAACAACAACAAAGACATGAGAAGTCAAAATTCACCCAACTTTGTTAGTAATAGTATGATTTATCGATTTTCTGTTTTCTTGAATGAAATCTAAACGGTACCTTTAAACTCAATAAAATTTAGCAAACAGATGACTATTTATAAGATTGATCATTTCTGAAAGTTTCATAAAGATCAAATAGTATTAACCGAAGTTATAGCGATTTGAGTTTTCCTGTATTACTATGGAGCAATATGCCCTGTATTACTATGGAAACATATGGCTATGGAGCTATATGTGCTTTTTACCGACTTAGACACTACAGCTTTGCTAGAATTTGCATGAAAATTTCAGGAGTGATAGGTATCATGAAGATGAGTATATACAATTGAAACAAGTCGAAGAGGCAGAAGAGAGCTCCTGGCAAAAGGGCTTTGTAACCATTCTAGGATTCGAAAAAACAGGCCATAAATCGATGATTACAGTACAGAGGAGTGGCCCCTGAAAATAAATTTCATGAAGTTAGCCGATATGAGTATCTATGAGAGCTTTTCAAAACAGTTCTTAAACTGACAGTTTTTGCTTCAGGGGGGCACAGGGGGGGGGGGGGAATACATGAATAATGTGTTTCCTCCCTCGCGAATTGACACCCGTGATCTAAAACAGCTGAAAAAATTATCAAAGGAGATATTTATGGATATAACTATAACAAACACCTCAGAAGTCAATATTCGTTCAACTTTGTTAATAATAGTATGATCCTAAAATTGCACATTTTCTCCCATAAAAACGTCTTTGACATGTTTCTTGATTTTATTCGTTGCTGGTTACTGCATTTTGTAAGTTGAGTACAAAACCCTTCTGACATGAGCATAGGTCTGTCTACCCAACTTGTTTCTTTTGCTTCTTCAGCAATGAGTACCTTCATTGCTTCTGTTCAAAAATTCTAATAATTTCATCCAAGACGAGTTAGTTTTTCAAATGAATGATCTTGTAATGCACGAGATGGTAATAATTTTGTTCGTACATGGTATCATTTGTATATGATTTTTCCCTTTTGATAAGTGCATGGTAAAGATGCTTTATTTTTTAGATAACTATGGTGACATGTATGTTTTGGGTATCTATTCTAAATTTGAGATTGTTTATGGATGTTGTCTAGGAAAGATATTATGGTTCATGGCTTCTGGAATGCTACTTTTTTTATGGAGTTAATGTATGATGGATGTAGAAATCGTCGGAGTGATCCTAATGAGTGAGAATATTTACGCATTTTCAATGATAAATTTTTGGTACATACTGAAGGGAAGAAGCTAATAAAGAAACAAGTAGGGTAGACAGACATGTCAGAAGGATTTTGTACTCAACTTATAAAATACAATCACCAGTAACGAAGAATATCAAGAAACATGTCAAAAAGATTGCTCGTTTAAAAAAAGTCCATTATTTCTCCATTTTCAACTCACAAAAATCACTGAAATCATGAAATCCTGAAAGCATTTATGTCATCAATCTTATCAGAAAATTTTAAGAAGATCAAATCAAAACTTCAGTAACTGGTTCGATGGAAAGTCCATCAAATACAAAAATAGTGTGTTATATTTGTTGTATTTGGCGAAATTTCAAATGGATATAACTTCCGTGAATATGATACGAATTGCATGAAACTTACAGGGTATTAAGGTTTAAAGGCATCAATTTTTTTGGAGAAAATGTGAAATTCGAAGATCATACTATTATTAACAAAGTTGAACGAATTTTGATTTCTGAAGTATTTTTTATTATTATTGTCATAAAGACCTTTCATTTGATACTCATACCGGCTACCTTAGATTAATTTTTTTTTTCAGGGGCCACTGCCTTGTACTGTAATCATCGATTCATGGCATCAACTTTTTTTTTCAATCCCTAGAATGGGTACAAAGCCTTTCTGTTAGGAACTCTCTCCTGCCTTCTCAACTGGTTTCACCTATGAGTATTAATTGTAGGTACTCATTTTCAATCGTTCATTAAATTGAATCGAGTGTTGAAAGCATGCCCTTAAACCTCGAAGTTGGGAAAAAATATCTCAAAATTATTCAACCTTCGCATTTAAAACAGCCACCATTTTGTTTTACGATCGCTGATACCACTAGCTGAACTTATTCTCAAAGCTTTTTGCGATACCTATCATTTCTGAAACTTTCATGCAAAGCTTAGCAAACCTGCAGTGTCTGAGTTGTTCCACAGCCGTATGGTTCCATAGTAATACAGCGACTATTAATCCATAGTAATAACGGAAAATTCAAACCACTATAGCTTTGCCAAATAATATTCGATCTTTATGAAACTTGCAGGACATTTTATTCCTCTATATAGTCATTTGCGTACTAAATTTTATTGAATTTAAAGGTACCATTAAGATTTTATTAAAGAAAATTTAAAATCGATAAATCATACTATTACTAATAAAGTTGAGTGAATTTCTACTTCTCACGTATTTTTTGTTATTGTACTCATGAAAGCCCACGTTCGTGGTTTTTTTCGGATTTTCCGGATGGAAGGTGTCTAATCGCGAGGAGGGGTACGCGAAAATTTCATACCTTTCCCCTTCCCCTGCCCCCCACGGTACAGATACGGCAATGTTTGTTTTGAAAAGACCTCACTGATACCTTTCCAAAGACATCCTACTCGGCTACCAATGGTGAAATTGTTTTTTGAAGAGTCACCTCGCTATATGGGGAGACCCCCCCTTAAACCCTTTGAAAGATTTTTTCACCCCAAAACTTTCAAGAAGTCACCACTTCTGACCTTTCTTCAAAGTTTCATGGCTGTAGCTCCTATAGTTTCGGAGAAAAGTGCTGTGACATACAGACGGAGGGACGGACAGACGGACAGATGGACACAGGTCGTGATTGCAATAGGGTTTTATATTTAAGTACAAAACCCTAAAAAGCGAATAAGGTAGATCGTTGACATTGGGGCTTTGTTGGTATCACGTTATTATTCATTTGTATGCCCATAATGTACGAAAAAATATTTTTTAGTCTTATATGATGGCATTACATGCATGCACTAGATTGAATGAATTTTTATATTTACTTTAAATTAGGCGTTGTGCTTGTGGGTCTGTATAATTTAGTTTAGCTAGTTTCAAGTGTGTCAGTGTAGTATAGAGTTACAGGTTTTTTTGTGCTTGTCTCATATTCTTCACATCAAGGTTTCTAGTATTGAAAAATTATTTATGCTCGGATTGGTCTAGTATGATTTTTCGACAATTCCAAATTTCTTTACCAATATCTTCATTAGGTACTTGTTGATATTTTGAGTATGCGAATTTTTAAGTTTTAATCTCCTTAGAAAAATGATGCATGCTTGCATGATGCTATTTAGTTGATACTTTTCGGATGCATATTATCACTTTTAGTGCCTGCATGATTGCATGAGTAAATTACAAACCTCATACTTTATATGCTTGTATTAAAGGTGAAGTCACTGCTGCCATATCTACATACATTTTCAATATTTGAGGATTAAGTGAAATAGGTATTTACTGCATTTTAAATATGCTAGATTGATCATCATAGAGATTTTCGGGTATGTTTTTTGGCATATTCAAGTATTATTGTCACATAAATAAAATATCTTCTTGCGGAGTTGTTTTTTATCAGAATTTTTATAGGATAGAGAAAGATTTAATTAGTTTTCAACATAGGGGATATGTTCTGGGTTAGCCCACTGCTACTATAGATCACTTAGGCTAACGTTTATGTAAGATATTTCGGTATAGATAACGATGTTCAGTAGCGTTTGAGTTTATGGTAGGCTATTTTTAGATCGATCTCATCGTATCATGTGTGTATAGACAAGTAGCATATGTTATAGGATGTTCGTTGTAGGGTATGAAGGGGTTATTATTACTTTAAGGAAGTGTTTGTCTATTGGTAATTTGATGAACAGATATACACTTGAGTTGAATGAACTCAACCAGGTTATTGTATTGTCTATCATTAGATATTTATGAGTTAAATGTTTGATATTTGGTCATTTCGGATATGCTAGGAATGTTTCCACCGTTATGCTTGGTTGTTTGAGATATTTTTTTGCTTGAACACTGGTAGAATAGTTGATAAAATTAAAAACCTGTATTTCTTTCTGATAAAAATAATTTATTGAGCAATGGTACTTTTGACATATATAAATGAATGTTGATACAATTTTTAATAGCACATCTGATAAATGGCTTTTTAAGGAGTATATTTATGAATTTTATAGCATATTGAACAATTTTCAAGTTAACTAAATTAGTTTTATTCCGCTGCACTATCTCTGCTGTAGGACCGTACTGATGTAGAATTAGTCCTCTCACATATTTTTAAATGTTTATTGTACAATTTGTATAGCAGCTCGATATCCACAGCATATCATTGTAGCTTATGTCCCCTCCACTCTAGTGCAAACTGTTGAAGCTTTCATTTCCAAAATCGTTTTGATAGTATGCTTTTCAAGAGGGGCTTGGTATGATAAAGCATCCAGAATAGAGGAATATGTATTCCTTAACGAATTACTGATGAGCACTTCCCGATACAAATTGAATATCGATGATAAACTTTTTCATTCTGATAGCGCTGGCTACCAATTGGTTCTAGTTTTGTTTGGACTGTTTATTCTACCCGGTGCTATGAATTATTACTTTGTCGTATGTATCCAAGACTGCAAGAGTCTGTAATGTTTTATTAGTGTGAAAATATTTTTTGTATCTCTATTATATGAAAGACAAATGCATGTATCAGTGCCTGATGTCGTATGACAGTTGGACCATTCACATATTTTATGGTGTATTTCATGTTTATTAGATATTTTTTCAACCACATTACCACATTTAAGCATATATTTCTCTATACGTATTTGACATTCAATATAATGGTACTCTTCCCGAAAGTATAGGATGACCATTGTAATAGATCTTATCGTGTTGAAAGTGTATTGACCTCTGTCTTATTAGTTTTCTTGACGTCGTTTACCAGAATTATGCTTTGAATGGATGTACTCAGGACCACTGTTTTGCTGAATTTTAAAAACTTCAGAATAATCCGTGGACTAATATGTATTCTTGTTATAGAAAAAACGACATGCTGCGTTTCAGATAACATACATTCATGTTCTAGTTTGTCCAGTGCAACTTAGAGGAGGATCCGTTTCTCAATAATCTTCAGTTTTTTATAGACTAAAAAGATTATACTTGGTTACCAAACATTTCACAGTAGTATACAGTTTACCATACCTCGATGTACGATTTTCTAATGATGTATTGCCTATTTATAGCGTTTGTAGCATTTTATTTCATCACATGAAAGATAAGATCATTACAAAGTACTGGTATTTCATAAAAACATCTAGAGTACTTTATGTTTATAAATGATGTTTGAGTTGGAATGAAGGAGCCGTTGATATCCAGTTTAAGTACACTTTTTTCTCTTCATCTCGCACAATATTGGTCACAGTATTCCTTCATACAATCGGTAAGCAAATTGTTGTGTTGCATGACAATGTTGAAAAAATCCATCAAGATGAAAAGCGTGAAGAGCTCGGGACGTTTAAGTATTATTCTCTCGCCTCCAATAGGTATGTAGACGAGTTTAAGAAGTCCAAGCTGATTTTCGGGGAAGTCATCTACTCTTTCCTTGAGATCAATGAGGAATTGGCAAACTAAAGTCCATTGACTATTATCTATATCCAACTGATTTTGTCCACTGCATCGGAAGATTATGTTCGCTTGAATTGTCAGCGAGTCAAATCGAAGTAGATATAACTTTGTTTTTGTGGAAACCTTCATTAGTATGTATAGTTCAGCAAGAGTTTTTCACTTAGATTCGCTGTTTCTGTCGATTGGTTTTTACTTTCTTCTCTTTTTAGGGGATTGGTAAAATTATTTTACAATACCCTACTAGTTTCGCGTCCTGTCTGTCCGTCTGTCCGTCTGTCCGTGTGTCACACCACTTTTTCTCACAAACTACATAAGCTAGAAACATAAAATTTTGTAGGTAGGTGCAAAGTGACGCCCTCTTCAAAGTTTCAATACTAAAAGAAATTTATAAGGTCTTTAAGGGGGGTCTCCCCATATAGGGGAGTTACCCCTAAAAAAAAGTTTTCATCTCATGTAGGCAATATGGGTATCAAATGAAAGGTCTTAATGAGCACTTTTCAAAACAGGTATTAAAATGACAAATTTTGCTTCGAGGGGTGCAGATGAAGGGGCAATGTAAAAAAATTTTGAGTCCCCCCTCGCGATTGGACACGTTTGACCTGAAAAATCTGAAAAAAGTCGTGAATATAGGCCTTTATGAGTACAACAACAACAAATACGTGAGAAGTCGAAGTTCACTCAACTTCGTTAGTAATAGTATGATTTATCGATTTTATATTTTCTTGAATAAAATCTTAACGGTGCCCTTAAACAGATGACTATTCATAAGAATAATCTGTCCTGGAAGTTTCATAAAGATCCAAAGGTATTTAATGAAGTTATAGCGATTTGAATTTTCCTGTATTACTATGGAACCATATGCGCTGTATTACTATGGAAACATATGGCTATGGAACAATATGCGCTTGTTACTAACTCAGATACTACAGCTTTGCTAGGATTTGCATGAAAGTTTCAGGACTGATAGTAATAGTAAAGCAAAATATTGGCTGTTTTAAATGCGAAGATTGAATAATTTTGAGTTATTTTGTCCGAACTTCAACGTTTAAGGTGCATGCTTTTAACACTTGATTCAATTGAATGAATGACTGAAGATGAGTACCTACAATTAATACTCATACGTGAAACAAGTCGAGGAGGCAGGAGAGAGCTCCTAGCAAAAGGGCTTTGTAACCATTCTAGGATTCGAAAAAATAGGCCATGAATCGATGATTACAGTACAGGAGAGTGGCCACTGAAAAAAAAATTTCTTCAAAGGTAGCCAATATGAATATCAAATGAAAGTTCTTTATAAAAGCTTTTCAAAACAGTACTTGAACTGACAATTTTTCCTTCACAAGGGCAACAAGTACCTTAGAAGTCGAAATTCGAACAATTTTGTTAATAATAGTACATTTTATAAATTTTGCTTTTTTGTCTATAAAATCAAGATGTGACCCTTAGATTTCCCAAAATCTATAATTTAATTTTTCTGAAAGTAATTGTATATGGTTCGAAAATTTTACAATAATTGAACAATAAACAGCTAAGTTACAGCCGATTGAATATTTAACAATTACAACGACATTAACACGTGATACTAGGAAGATACACGCTTGCAACAGACCGAGACACTATAAATATGTAGGAATTTTGATAAAAATTTTAGAAATGGTTTGTTATATCCATGTGTTATCATGACTAATCAAGCGACGAGGTCAAACCACTTGAAACGAAATGGTGGCGAGTTTAAAATCATAACAACCATAATAGTTTTTCGAGCTCAATTTATGGAATCTATATATTAGTCAAGTTTTGATATGCAGAATATATTGTTTGATTTACGAAGTGTTTTACAATACCCTTCTGCCAGGAGCTTCCTCCCGCTACTTCAACTTGTTTGTTAACTTTTGTGGCTGTAGTAGCCTTATTAGTCTGGCTGACCTTTTGAAGGTTTTATAAAATAATTTTATAAAACCCTCGAAAATCGCGTCCTGCCTGTGCATCTGTCTGTCCGTCCGTCCGTTCGTGTATCACAGTACTTTTTCTCGCAAAATGCTTAAGGTAGAAACTACAAATTTTGTATACATGTATAAAGTTGTGCTCTCTTCAAACTACAACTAAAAAAAACAGTTTCTAAGATATTTAAGGGGGTCTCTCTAGATAGGGGAGTGCCCAAAAAAAATTTAATCAAATGTGGCCGATATGGATATCAAATGAAAGGTCGTGATGATAACTTTTCAAAACAGGAACATCATTGAAGGCAGTAAGAGTCTCAAGCATTATCAGCTTCGAAAACAATGACGGACCGCAAGTCATATGTAGACATGAAAAGACTCGAAAAATGAACTCGAGTTGCTGTAGAAAGGGATTCCTATAGATTAGATGGACAGGGGTCAAGAGAAAAGCTGATGCATATGAAAAAAGAAGGGTGTATTAACTCAGTTTTATGAAGAATATATCATATACAACTGACAATGGACTCCTCCTGATCAAAATTTGTTCACCAAAACAGCAACTTAAACGTAAATATTCTTGTCTGACCCATGTATGCTTACGAATATCTTGGAAGATGATGATGATGCGGTCTTGGTAATCAGTATTTTGCGACATGCATATAACATTTAAAGTGAGGTGTAAAAATACTGACTGTAACTGCATGGAAATTATTAAGAATTTTCTTATCAATGGAAATTTACCAAGCAACAAATAAATTCAGCGAATGCAAGACAGCACGTTGGTTCAAATGCTCAGCTTACCAGCTAAAGATAGCTACACAGACAGCTCAAGAGATAGCATTTCAGCTAAACAGACAGGACATCGGCTTAAAAGACAGCAACATAGACAGCATGTCCGCGAAACAGTCAGTTTTATCAGTTAAAAATGACAGCTCAGCAGAAAGCATTACACATACGATAGACAGCCCATCATCAAAAGAGGGTGCTAAAAAGACAGTTTTACTTACTAAACAGACAGCTATTTAGCCTATCAGCAATCTATTGCAGTTCCACACTGCTCCGAACAACTCCAAAGAAAATACAGAGCAAAGTGTGATTTCCTGTTACTGGCTCCTGCTCATATTAGCTCGGTGGTTCAAGTCTTAGTTCCATAGCACTTTCTTATTTTTCAATTTAAATTATGAGGGTAAGCAAGGTTACAGCATCAATGGGTTAAACATGTTTATTTATAGAATTATCAACACATGTTGAACTTGACCTCCCCCTCCATCCACAAATTCAGAACAGTGAATGTATATGCTGGTGTAATAAGCATTAAATTGAAACGATCGGAGCAGATCCAATAAATAAATCAGCTAGTCAGAAGCAGAAGAAGTCCAGCCATACTGATAAGGCTACTTCAGCCAGAAAAGTGAACAAAAAAGAGAAGGTACTAAAAATCCCCTTTGGCAGCACCACCCGGAAAGGTAAATTTCTCGTATGTAACGTGAGATTTCGGAAAAGAATTTGGTTTACGTACTACTAAACTT
This sequence comes from Odontomyia ornata, assembly GCA_963969285.1. Taxonomy (NCBI): domain Eukaryota; kingdom Metazoa; phylum Arthropoda; class Insecta; order Diptera; family Stratiomyidae; genus Odontomyia; species Odontomyia ornata. The sequence continues at coordinate 196,744,060 of OZ017739.1, forward strand.
CTTACTACAATTTTCGTAACACCACATGGGTATTTATTGAAATGAAAAGAATCTGCCGACGTTTGAATTTAACGACCGTTTATAAAGGCGCAAATATTTTGCTCCTTCAATTGAGTTGCACATTTATTGATCGCATATTGAAATCGACAGATAATAAATTGTTATAAACATACAAATATAGGTGTTGTCCTTCTCACATTTGCTGTTTACACATTTCACAGTGGTTACCACACAAAGGTGAGCTTAAATAGCTCAAATAGATAATTTCAAAAGATTTCCATAAAAGTTTAAACAGCACTTGCGTTGCTATTAATATAAATATTTTCAATTCTTTCTTGAACCATCAGGGGCCACCATTTTGAATTTTTATTGAAAACGGCTGCTAAAAATATTAAGCTGTAAATTTCCGACTTTTTCATTTGTCATCCGATTTGCATAATTTGTTTGCAGGTTTAATTAACTTGCTGTAATAACTTTTAATTTCAAATTTCATTAGAATCTGTTGGGAAACGTGGCTGCTAGAGGGCTACAGAAATAAAAAAAAATTTAAGTCAACCCTCCTGTATGGGGAGGCCCCCTTAAACACTTTAAAATATTTTATTGCACTGAAAATTTCGAGAGGCACCACTTTTGATCTACGTCGAAAATTTCCCCATTCTAGCTCATGAGGTTTGCAAGGAAACTTACTGTGACGCACGAAAACCTGAAAAAGTCGCATATTTAAACCGCTGCCATTTTTAAATAGCACATGCATGATCACTAAAATGTCAAAGTTTCTAAATCTAATTGATTTCTATCTTAAAATTAAATTTCATATACAGTTGAAATTTTGAGTTTCAACTGGCCGCCATTTTGTTTTTTGCGATGTGACCTCCAGTTTTTTTACAAAAATCTTTGAATACCTATAGTTTATATCAAACTACCGAATTTCATTGACATTGGTTGAAAGCTTTTGGTCAAAACTACAACAACAAAATTTTGTATGTTTTTCGACTTTCGAGCGGCCGCTATTTTGTTTCAGCAGTACCAACTTTGGATTTTTTAATGTGAGATTCATCACATACATCAGTGAACCTTTGTACCAAATTTCATCCAAATCGGAGCTATACTTTAGTCCGCACAGAAATCACGATTTTTCGTCTAAAATGGAAGCCATTTTGTTTTCGCCTGGCCGATATAGCTTGTTCAAGAACTTAACTGAAGTTTTCACTCAATACACATTTCCTGAATATTTTGTGAAAATCGGAACAAAATTGCAACCCCTAGTGTGCTCACAAATCTCTCTCTCTCTCTCTCTATATATATATATAATATATATATATATATATATATATATATATATATATATATATATATATATATATATATATATATATATATATATAAATATATATGTATATACATATATATATATATATATATATATATATATATATATATATATATATATATATATCTATATCTATATATATATATATATATATATATATATATATATATATATATATATATATATAAATATATATGTATATACATATATATATATATATATATATATATATATATATATATATCTATATCTATATATATATATATATATATATATATATATATATATATATATATATATATATATAATATATATGTAAATTTCTCTCGAGAAATTTACCTAAAACGAATCGACAGAAATAGCGAATCTATGAGAAAAACTCTTGCTGAACTGTACATACCATCTTAATGAAGGTGTCTACAAAAACAAAGTTATATCTACTTCGATTTGACTCGCCGACATTTCAAGCCAACAGAATCTTCCGATGCGGTGGACAAAATCAGTTGGAGATAAATAATAGTCAATGAACTTTAGTTCGCCAATTCCTCATTGATCTCAAGGAAAGAGTAGATGAATTCCCCGCAAATCAGCTTGGACTTCTTAAACTCGTCTACATACATATTGGAGGCGAGAGAATAATACTTAAACGTCCCGAGCTCTTCACGCTTTTCATCTTGATGGATTTTTTCAACATTGTCATGCAACACAACAATTTGCTTACCGATTGTATGAAGGAATACTATGACCAATATTGTGCGAGATGAAGAGAAAAAAGTGTACTTAAACTGGATATCAACGGCTCCTTCATTCCAACTCAAACATCATTTATAAACATAAAGTACTCTAGATGTTTTTATGAAATACCAGTACTTTGTAATGATCTAATCTTTCATGTGATGAAATAAAATACTACAAACGCTATAAATAGGCAATACATCATTAGAAAATCGTACATCGAGGTATGGTAAACTGTATACTACTGTGAAATGTTTGGTAACCAAGTATAATCTCTTTAGTCTATAAAAAACTGAAGATTATTGAGAAACGGATCCTCCTCTAAGTTGCACTGGACAAACTAGAACATGAATGTATGTTATCTGAAACGCAGCATGTCGTTTTTTCTATAACAAGAATACATATTAGTCCACGGATTATTCTGAAGTTTTTAAAATTCAGCAAAACAGTGGTCCTGAGTACATCCATTCAAAGCATAATTCTGGTAAACGACGTCAAGAAAACTAATAAGACAGAGGTCAATACACTTTCAACACGATAAGATCTATTACAATGGTCATCCTATACTTTCGGGAAGAGTACCATTATATTGAATGTCGAATACGTATAGAGAAATATATGCTTAAATGTGGTATTATGGATGAAAAAATATATAATAAACATGAAATACACGATAAAATATGTGAATGGTCCAACTGTCATACGACATCAGGCACTGATACATACATTTGTCTTTCATATAATAGAGATACAAAAAATATTTTCACACTAATAAAACATTACAGACTCTTGCAGTCTTGGATACATACGACAAAGTAATAATTCATAGCACCGGGTAGAATAAACAGTCCAAACAAAACTAGAACCAATTGGTAGCCAGCGCTATCAGAATGAAAAAGTTTATCATCGATATTCAATTTGTATCGGGAAGTGCTCATCAGTAATTCGTTAAGGAATACATATTCCTCTATTCTGGATGCTTTATCATACCAAGCCCCTCTTGAAAAGCATACTATCAAAACGATTTTGGAAATGAAAGCTTCAACAGTTTGCACTAGAGTGGAGGGGACATAAGCTACAATGATATGCTGTGGATATCGAGCTGCTATACAAATTGTACAATAAACATTTAAAAATATGTGAGAGGACTAATTCTACATCAGTACGGTCCTACAGCAGAGATAGTGCAGCGGAATAAAACTAATTTAGTTAACTTGAAAATTGTTCAATATGCTATAAAATTCATAAATATACTCCTTAAAAAGCCATTTATCAGATGTGCTATTAAAAATTGTATCAACATTCATTTATATATGTCAAAAGTACCATTGCTCAATAAATTATTTTTATCAGAAAGAAATACAGGTTTTTAATTTTATCAACTATTCTACCAGTGTTCAAGCAAAAAAATATCTCAAACAACCAAGCATAACGGTGGAAACATTCCTAGCATATCCGAAATGACCAAATATCAAACATTTAACTCATAAATATCTAATGATAGACAATACAATAACCTGGTTGAGTTCATTCAACTCAAGTGTATATCTGTTCATCAAATTACCAATAGACAAACACTTCCTTAAAGTAATAATAACCCCTTCATACCCTACAACGAACATCCTATAACATATGCTACTTGTCTATACACACATGATACGATGAGATCGATCTAAAAATAGCCTACCATAAACTCAAACGCTACTGAACATCGAAGAACATGAGACAAGCACAAAAAAACATGTAACTCTATAATACACTGACACTCTTGAAACTAGCTAAACTAAATTATACAGACCCACAATCACAACGCCTAATTTAAAGTAAATATAAAAATTCATTCAAACTAGTGCATGCATGAAATGCCATCATGAAAGACTAAAAAATATATTTTCATACATTATGGGCGTAAAAAAGAATAATAACATAATACCAACGAACCCCTTATGTCAAAGATCTACCTTATTCACTTTTTTCTTTATTAGCTTCTTCCTTTCAGTACCTACCAAAAATTTATCAATGAAAATGCGCAAATATTCTCAGTCATTAGGATCACTCCGATGATTTCTACATCCATCATACATTAACTCCATAAAAAAAGTAGCATTCTAGAAGCCATACCCCATAATATCTTTCCTAGACAACATCCGTAAACAATCTCAAATTTAGAATAGATACCCAAAACATACATGTCACCATAGTTATCTAAAAAATAAAGCATCTTTACCATGCACTTATCAAAAGGGAAAAATCATATACAAATGATACGATGTACGAACAAAATTATTACCATCTCGTGCATTACAAGATCATTCATTTGAAAAACTAACTCGTCTTGGATGAAATTATTAGAATTTTTGAACAGAAGCAATGAAGGTACTCATTGCTGAAGAAGCAAAAGAAACAAGTTGGGTAAACAGACCTACGCTCATGTCAGAAGGGTTTTGTATTCAATTTACAAAATGCAGTCACCAGATCGAATCAAATCAAGAAACATGTCAAAGACGTTTTTATTGGAGAAAATATGAAATACGAAGATCATACTATTATTAACAAAGTTGAACGAATTTCAACTTTTGAAGTTTTTGTCATTGTTATACTCATAAATATCTCCCTTGATAATTATTTTAGATGTCCATTCGCGAGGGAGGAAACACATTTTTCATGTATTTGCCCCCTGCGCCCCCACTGAAGCAAAAACTGACAGTTTAACAACAGTTTTTTTTTCAGGGGCTACTCTCCTGTACTGTTATCATCAATTCATGGCCAAATTTTTCGAATCCTAGAATGGTTACAAAGCCCTTTTGATAGGAGCGCTCTCCCGCCTCCTTGACTTTTTTCACTCATGAGCATAGTTGTATTATAAGCCGGACGGCTATCCTATATTGAAAAGAACTGTATTCAGTAATATTCACCTAGTGATTGTATAGCGTCTAGGTAACGCATATAGGTTAGGCGATTGGGCCTGAGTATGACTTTTTCTTAATTTGAGAAGAAAGGAGAACACTCCGGATTAACGTCTCAAGAAGAAGTGGTTTATTTCCAAATTGACTTATCCTATTTATACAAATTTCTCAAAGTCTTACTTACAAATACATATTCGATTTTTTAGCATACTTCAAACATATTTTGTTTACTCTAGCAAAAATATTTTCACATACAATTTCTTATTCTAAATATTCTATATCAAAAATCTATACAAAAAAAATCCACATTCTCAATACAAATTCTATGCGTTGCATTTCTCGTAATGAATGCATTATTCCCAAAAAAAAACATTAACTCTAAACGCATTCATTTTCTATACGTTAATTTCCTATAAGAAAAACAAGTTGGGTAAACAGACCTACGCTCATGTCAGAAGGGTTTTGTATTCAATTTACAAAATGCAGTCACCAGATCAAATCAAATAAAGAAACATGTCAAAGACGATTTTATTGGAGAAAATATGAAAAACGAAGATCATACTATTATTAACAAAGATGAACGAATTTCGACTTCTGAGGTTTTTGGTATTCTTATACTCATAAATATCTCCCTTGATAATTATTTCAGATGTCCAGCCGCGACGGATGAGACACATTTTTCATGTATTTCCCCCCGGTGCCCCCACTGAAGCAAAAACTGACAGTTTAACAACTGTTTTGAAAAGCTCCTATGAAAACTTTTATTTCATACTCATATCGGCTACGTTTGATGAATTTTTTTTCAGGAGCCACTCTCCTGTACTGTTATCATCGATTAATGGCCAATCTTTTCGAATCCTAGAATGGTTACAAAACCCTTTTGCTAGGAGCTCTCTCCCGCCTCCTTGACTTGTTTCACTAATGAGCATTAATTGTAGGTACTGATCTTCAGTCATTCATTAAATTGAATCGTGTTCAAAGCATGCACCTTAAACGTTGAAGTTGGGAAAAAATAACTCAAAATTATTCAATCTTCGCATTTAAAACAGCCACTATTTTGTTTTAAGATAACTGATACCACTAGCTGAACCGATTCTTAAAGATATACATGACACCTATCATTCCTGAAATTTTCATGGAAATCCTAGCAAAACTGTAGTGTCTGAGTCGGTAAAAAGCGCATATGGTTCCATAGCCATATGTTCCCATAGTAATCAATGCAGCGCATATTGTTCCATAGTAATACAGGAAAATTCAAACCGCTATAACTTCGGTAAATATGATTGAATCTTTATGAAACTTTAAGGATAGATTCACCTTATGAATAGACATCTATATACTGAATTTCATTGAATTTAAGGGTACCGTTAAGATTTTATTCAAGAAAATATAAAATCAATAAATCATACTATTACTAACAAAGTTGAGTGAATTACGACTTCTCACGTATTTGTTGTTGTTGTACTCGCCAAGACCTACATCCCTGATATTTTTCAGATTTTTCGGATCACAGGTGTCCAATCGCGAGGGGGGGGGGGGGGGGGGGCACAAATTTATCGGATATTTCCCCTCCCTGTGCCCCCCTCGAAGCAAATTTTGCCAAACTAAGACCTGTTTTGAAAAGATCTTATCATGACCTTTCATTTGATACCCATATCGGCTACCTTCAATGAAGTTTTTTTTTCGGGGGGTCACTCTCCTATATGGGGAGGCCCCCCTTAAATACCTTTTAAAATTTTTTTGTAGTTGAACTTTGAAGAGATCACCACTTTACACCTACACACAAAATTTGATGTTTCTAGCTTAAGTAGTTTCCGAGAAAAACTGCTGTGACACACGGACGGACGGACGGACGGACGGACGGACGGACGGACAGACGGACAGACGGACAGACTGGTCGCGAAACTAGTAGGGTTTTGTAAAATTATTTTACAAAACCCTAAAAAAGGAAACAAGACATTGCATTCATATGAGAAGTTCCGCATATGAGCAATGTCAAGTACATAGACGAAAGAGTTCAAGGTAATTTGTTATTGTTTATCATGTGGCGCATGCCTTTACACTTTCACGTAATATGATACACGATTGTCTTCGCCCGTTGTATGTTTATATGTTGTACATATGAAACCATGTGTGTGCGGAATTGTCTGTACGTAAGAACATGGGTTCATATGGGTTTAACGGCGAAGATGCACATTAGTTGGGAATTGTTTTGAATTTTATGTTTAAAGTGGGAAATGCGAGTAAATCATTGTGGTAATGTATTCAATATGTTTTTGTATTTATAAATGCATTACACCTCGGTCCTATAGGAAAAAAAAATAAATTTTTTTTTGTAAAAAAAAATTTTTTTTTTTTTGTTTGCTGATATTACAAAATATTTATAAACGTTATTCTTAGGGTGTGTATGTTAATATATTTACATTTTATATTTTGTTTTTTCTTATATTTATTCAAAATATAAAATATATGTATATATATATATATATATATATATTTTTTTTTTGTTTATGGGCTTATATCTGTTGGTTGTGCTTTCTTTTTTAATCTATTATTATGGACTAATATATTCTTGTTATTTTTGTTTATAAGGGTATTTACTCCTTGGTTTTCAATTACTTGAAATGGTCCTTCGTATGGACTGTCTAATTTGTTTGTTTTCTGTGTTTTGAGATATACCCAGTCACCAGGTATTATATTTAATGGGTTTATTTTAATGCTATTTGATTTGGCTCTTTTTGATTTTGATTCGATCAAGGTTTTATATGCGGTTTGTTGTGCATGATATAGTCGTGCTTTAAGTTCAGTTAGGTAGTTGTCATAATCGTAAACGGGTTTTGAACAGTCGTAGTCACTTGTCAAACTAGCTAATCTTCCGAAGACTAGTTCAAAACGTGAATAATTTGTTTCGCTATGGGGTGTAGTGTTGTATGCGAAGGTGTAAAAGGGAATGTGGTTGTGCCATTCGTTGTCCTCACAGAAAGTTAGTAGGTATTCGTTTAATACTCAATGATTTCGTTCTAGTGAACCTAATGTTTCATGGTGGTATGGGGTTGATGTTTTATGTTCTATGTTCAAAGTTTTGCAAATGCTTTTGAATAGCTCGTTTACGTATTCAGTCCCTCTGTCGGTTTTAACTGTTTTAAAGTGACCGTATCTCAGGATTATGTTCTCGACTATTGTTTTTGCTACTACGTTGGCTTCTTTGGTAGGGATAGGTATGGCTTCTACAAATTTGGTTAGTTCGCATTGTGCTGTAAGTATATATCTGAACCCGTTAGAAATTCGCAATGGTCCGACTGTGTCAATGGCTATGATTTCGAATGGTGTAGATGGTGTATCGGTTATTGTTAGTTTTTCTTTAGTATGTAGTGTTATTTTGTTTTTATTACAAGTGTTACATTGTTGTATTATAGTTTTAACCATTTTGATCATATTTTTCCAGATGTACTTTTATTTTAATTTTGCAATTGTCCTTTTTATGCCCGTGTGACCTCCGCACCTTGACTCGTGATATTCGCTGATCAATCTTATTTGATCGGCTTTTTGTTCAACGTGTCTCGGGGGATTATATAATATTATTTGTATTTTAGTTTGCCTATTTTTTATTATTTTTGCATGCTTTTTATTATACATATCGATTAGTTCGTTTTTATTTATATATTTGAAAATTTCATCATTTTTAGATAGCGCTATCTTCGTGATACTATTTATTGATAGTTCTTGTATCAGTTTCTCCAAAACCTGACCTAAGTCTAAGGATGGATTATCACTGTACTTCACGATTATCATATTTTTATTTTTTATTATCGTTGTAGTTGGCAAACTGTTATTATTATCATTTTTATTGAGCTCAAATTTTAGTATTGGCAAATTTCTGATGTCCGAAATTGAAGTACCTTCCCACATATTGAGTTGATCAGGCTCGATGTTGGAGGTAGTTGTTGCCTATTGTGTGGTCACAGGGTTTGTTGGTTTATTAGTTTTGCTACGAGTTATAACGTTTATTGTTGTAGGTATCATTTCTTTTAAGTTATTAGAATTTATTTTTATACGCGAAAGTGCATCTGCATTAGTATTTATTTTGCCTTGTTTATACACGATATCGAAATCATAGTCCATTAGGTCTAAGCGAATTCTGGTTAATTTAGGGGAGGGGTTGCGATTTACAAATAAGGATACTAAGGGTCGGTGGTCTGTGACGACTGTAAATTTCTTTCCATACAGGTAGGGGCGAAAATGGTTTATTCCCCAATATATTGCAAGGAGTTCTTTTTCTACTACTGATTTATTGAGTTCATGTTTTGTTAGAGATCTGCTGGCGTAGGATATCGGTAGATCTTCTCCGATGGTGCCTTGTGATAGAACGGCTCCTAGGGCGTAATCAGATGCATCTGTTGTTAGTATAAATTCTTTTTCTTATTCGGGGTATTGTAGAATTGGTGGGGAGGTTATGGCGTTTTTTAGGGATTGGAGGGCTAGTGGGCATTTTTCGTTCCAGCCAAACTTTTTGTTCTTCTTGAGCAGGTCATTGAGAGGTTTTGCAATGGCTGCGAAATTTTGGACGAATCGTCTGTAGTAATTACAGAAGGCGACAAAACGTCTTACATCATCTGCGTTTTGTGGAGTTGGATAGTTGTTGACAGCTGCGCATTTTGTGGGATCGGCTGTTACGCCTTTGCTGGTGATTAGGTGTCCTAAGAAAACGACTTCGGATTGTACGAAATTACTTTTTGAAGGGTTTAATTTGAGATTGTACCTACGGAGTCGTTCGAAAGTTCTTACGAGGTTTTGGTTGTGATGTTTTAAGGAACAACCAAAGACTATGATGTCGTCGACATATAGGAACGCGTTTGCATCTAATCCTGATAAAGCTATGGTTAACATGCGCTGAAAACTATTTGAGGATATTTTTAATCCGAAAGGCAATCTTTTGAATTGGTAATGTCCGTTGCTGGACGAAAATGCTGGCATGAGCCGTGATTCGTGGTCGAGTTCTATTTGATGGAATGAGCTCGTCATGTCGAGTGTAGAGAAGTATTTGGCTCTTCCTATGCGATCTAGTACATCGTCAAGACGAGTAAGGGGAAATTTGTCATTGACTAATTTTTTATTTAGTTGACGATAATCGACTACTAATCGCCATTTTTTTGTATCATCACTGGAATGTTTGGGGACTACTAACATTGGTGAATTGTATGGACTTGTAGATGGTTCTATCACATCTTTGTCAATCAGGTCTTTGACTTGGTTATTAATTTCGATAGTATGTGCATGAGGCATTCGATAATTTTTTATGTACACTGGAGTATTATCAATTGTATTCAGATGTTGCGTGTAAAAATTATTGCAGGTTAATTTTTCACCTTCTAAATGGAATATATCATGGTATTCTCTGCATATATTTTCTATTGTGGTTTTGGCCACCTCGTCTTTGGAGTTTATGTGTAGCAATTCTTTTAATTTGGGCCAAGGATGATTTGCTTTTTTTTTTGTTGCAGTGTAATACGTGGTACTTTGTTAGTGGTTTGATTTCTAATTGCAGGTTTTGTATAGTTTCTTCTTTGTCGGAAGTGTTGAGAATTCTAACGTGTTTGATGCCGTGTGCCGGGATAAGGGTGTTACTTATAAAAATGTTTTCAGAAATGTGTTTTCCACAGATAAGGCTGTCTTCCTTGTTATCGATGTTTATTGGGTGGATTATTTCCGAGCGGGGTGGTATCCTTATATTGTATATCTTAGTCTCTAGAGGTAGTGAAATTAGATTGTTATCATATTTGAAAGAAAATAGCAAAGTTTTGTAGTCTATATTTGCATAATACTTATGTAGGAAATCTCTTCCTATTATACCACTTGTTCGGAGGGGAAAGCTTTTTTCTACTATTTGGAATTTGTGTAGAATTTTGGTTTCGGGTATGTTTATTTGTAGGTTTGCGATGCCAAGTGTTTGAATGCTCTGTTCGGTTATTCCCGACAACCGACAGGATTCATGATTATTGATGCTTATATAGTCGAATAAATTTTTGCAAATAGAAATATCTGCACCTGTGTCCACCAAGAATGTGAGTTTTTGATTATGAATTTGTAGGACTATATGGTTTGATATGTCTTCATTGTAATTGGTTAGATTTATTTTGTATGTTTTGTTAGTATTCTCATTCCCCGATTGACCGGTTTTATTTACTGGTTGGTGTCTGGGGAGTTTTCGTTTCCCTGGTAATCCGCCAAGTATATTCTAGCATTGTTTCTTTGTCTTTGATTGTATTCTCTTGCTTGTCCGAAGTTTCGGTTGTCCCTGCTGTTCGTCGGCTTGTTGTTATCATTGTTGTTATATCTGTTATTACGTTGGTTATTGTTATATCTATGGTTTAATTGCCTATTGTTATATTGATAGCTATTTCTATTTCTAGATTCGTTATAATTATTCCCGTAGTTCATATTATGATTATTCCTATTGTAGTTTGTTCTGTTGTAATGAAGAATTTTGTTGTCTTTTGCTGTAGTTTCAGCTTGTTCAGCGATTTCTGTTGCCTCTCTGAATGTGCGTACTCTGCTTGCTTCAATTGTTTGTACAATGTTTCTATTAGTAATTCCGTTCTTGAAAGTATTGAATGCGAGGGTGTCATTTGTTTGTTTCAGTATATCTCTATGTTGTTCGCCTACTTGTTCAATTTGTACTAATGTTAGTTCTGCAATAAGGTTTTCTATCGTTTCTGCGAATTGGGATATGGAGTGCTGGTTTTGGGTGCAACTAGATAATTTTTGTACTATATTGCTAGAGGTATGTTTGGATTTATAAATGGAAGTAAGTTTAGCTTCAAGATCGGTTATAGTTTTTGGTGGTTCAATGGAGTTCAGTTTATTTCTGGCCGTTGATGATAGTTTCGTGTTTAGTACAAGTTGTAGAAAATCAGATTTCTGTTCAGCTGGAATTGATTTTTCGATGATTTTCACTACGGTTAGGAACCTGTGTAAATCACTAGGTTTGTCTAGAAACTCAGTTATGGACTTTAAGCCACTGAAAATGTCCGTAGTTGCCATTGTTTCTGTTGTCTCTATGTTCTCTCGTTTGTCGGATATGAGTTTAATAATATTTTGATAATAAGTCTTGAATTTTTTCTTAGGTTCTAGTTTGCCTTGTTCACTTAAATGTTTGATTTCAATTTCAAAAAGAGTTTTTAATGTATCTAATTTTAGAAGAGTATTCAGCAGATAAGTTTCGCTGATCGGTTAGGGTTCTTTTTGAGATTTTCGAAAATTTTTATTAATGTGGACAAGTGGGTACTCTTAAACATTGTTTGTTTTGTTAACCTCTTTTACTATGGTTTTCTTAATGAATCGTTTGGCCAACAGATATAGCTCAAAAAGCAAAAACATGACAATTATGACAATAATAATGTATGTAGCAAGTTGGTTTGCAGAGTACTGATTCGATGCGTTTGAAGCTTGATTTGCAAGGACTATAGTCTCTTTTATGTTGGAATCTGCGATACCCATTATATCAAGTTAAAATTCGAATTTGTAAAAGGAAATGATTTTAATGTTTTGTAAGTTTTCGAGACTGAATGTGTTTTTATAATTGTAGGATTTGAAATTACGTTATATTTTGTTGAATTTGGAAATTACATTATTGTGGAATTTGGAAATTACAAGAAATTTTTATGTTTTCCTAAGTGTTTTGATCTGCTTCCTTATTTGTGCTTTTTCTGTCTTGTTGCCAGTGGTGTGGTATTGTACGTATAATTCAGCAATTGCTTTGCGTCGTTTGAATGCTTTTCCGCCGCGTTTCTTCTTTGGTTTTTCTTCGATGTGTTGCACTGGTTCTCGTGTAAGTTTGCCTTGCCGTTGCCAGTATTTCTCGATAGATAATGGTTGTGGTCCTGGTTTTATCAGTTTTTCTGTTGGAACTTTTGTGTTGCTAGTATCGCAAGTATTTTTACTTTTGGCCGCACTTGGGTGGTATGCTGGTATATTCGTCTGTAAAGGTCCAGGAACGTATTCCTCTTCTTTGGCTCTGGTCGGGCTAAAAGCTTCCCATATCGTTAAAAATCCGTCGAAGTCCATTTGTATCTGTTGCACTAGAAGAAAGTGGCAGGATCGCCATGTTGTATTATAAGCCGGACGGCTATCCTATATTGAAAAGAACTGTATTCAGTAATATTCACCTAGTGATTGTATAGTGTCTAGGTAACGCATATAGGTTAGGCGATTGGGCCTGAGTATGACTTTTTCTTAATTTGAGAAGAAAGGAGAACACTCCGGATTAACGTCTCAAGAAGAAGTGGTTTATTTCCAAATTGACTTATCCTATTTATACAAATTTCTCAAAGTCTTACTTACAAATACATATTCGATTTTTTAGCATACTTCAAACATATTTTGTTTACTCTAGCAAAAATATTTTCACATACAATTTCTTATTCTAAATATTCTATATCAAAAATCTATACAAAAAAAATCCACATTCTCAATACAAATTCTATGCGTTGCATTTCCCGTAATGAATGCATTATTCCCAAAAAAAAACATTAACTCTAAATGCATTCATTTTCTATACGTTAATTTCCTATAAGAAAAAAAAAGGAAACAAGACATTGCATTCATATGAGAAGTTCCGCATATGAGCAATGTCAAGTACATAGACGAAAGAGTTCAAGGTAATTTGTTATTGTTTATCATGTGGCGCATGCCTTTACACTTTCACGTAATATGATACACGATTGTCTTCGCCCGTTGTATGTTTATATGTTGTACATATGAAACCATGTGTGTGCGGAATTGTCTGTACGTAAGAACATGGGTTCATATGGGTTTAACGGCGAAGATGCACATTAGTTGGGAATTGTTTTGAATTTTGTGTTTAAAGTGTGAAATGCAAGAAAATCATTGTGATTATGTTTTCTATGCTTTTTTGTATTTATAAATGCATTTAGGTTTAAAGTGGGAAATGCGAGTAAATCATTGTGGTAATGTATTCAATATGTTTTTGTATTTATAAATGCATTACAGCATTAATTGTAGGTACTCATCTTGAGTCATTCATTAAATTGAATCAAGTGTTCAAAACATGCACCTTAAACGTTGAAGTTGGGAAAAAATAACTCAAAATTATCTAATCTTCGTATTTAAAACAGCCACTATTTTGTTTTACGATTACTGATACCACTAGCTGAACCGATTCTCAAAGATCTACATGACACCTATCATTCCTGAAATTTTCATGGAAATCCTAGCAAAACTGTAGTGTCTGAGTCGGTAAAAAGCGCATGTTGTTCCATAGCTATATGCTGCCATGGTAATACATGCAGCGTATATTGTTCCATAGTAATACAGGAAAATTCAAACTATTATTATCAAAGTTGAGTGAATTGCGACTTCTCACGTATTTGTTGTTGTTGTACTCACCAAGGCCTACATTCCTGATTTTTTTCAGATTTTTCGGATCACAGGTGGGGGGGGGACACAAATTTTTCGTGTATTTTCCCTCGCTGTGCGCCCCTTGAAGCAAACTTTGCCAAACTAAGACCTGTTTGAAAAGTTCTCATCAAGACCTTTCATTTGATACCCATATCGGCTACTTTCAATGAAATTTTTTTTGGGGGTGGTCACTCCCCTACATGGGGAGACCCCCCTTAAATACCTTATAAAATTTTTTGTAGTTGAAGTTTGAAGAAAACATCACTTTACATCTACAAACAAAATTCGAAGTTTCTAACTTAAGTAGTTTCCGAGAAAAAGTGATGTGACACACGGACGGACGGACGGACGGACAGACAGACGGACAGACGGACAGATGGACAGACAGGACGCGATTTTAGTAGGGTTTTGTAAAATTATTTTACAAAACCCTAAAAATGAATGAATATAATGTCATACTTCTACATAATGATAAAATGAGAGAATGTAGTGTAGAAACTGCTTTAAGAATTAAGTGATGATGATGAAGACAAACAAAATACTACAACGATTAAACTAAAATTTAATAGGGCTCCAAATATCAAGAACCCATTGCAACAAACATTAAGATCTCTCTCACTGCGTCCATAGGTTTGGGCAATCCGCAAAGTAGTCTATCCGAATAAAATACATTGTAGACGATTCTTAAAGCACTGCGCGAAATCAAGAAAAGCAATAAAATGTGTAAAAAACGAGCTACAAAACAAAGAAACAACGTTCTCGAGCAATGAAAGACCAAAAACGATCAATTTAAATAATAATCTACAAACTGAAACAGGCACATCTTTGAATGGACATTTCTGAAAACATGGCTCAATGCCACGCATCTTTACCTGTCGCCCATGGCCACCACAACCTAAAAAAAAAACACCAGCACTCCTCACAGTTTACATTGCCAAGCAACATACAATACATACGCTATATTTTTCAAGCAAACATGACCGCCCCCAACAATCAAAGTCTCCTTACAATGCCACTTCTCTTACACGATCTAGATTCCCACGCCCTAAAACATCCACCCACAGATAATTCTATGCGGACATAACCCCATTCTTGACAAGCAAAGTCACTTTCATATGCCCTGCATCACCGACATCAATTTCCATGCCTAACAGCATTCACCGCTGAGCAAATCTACACCCCAATCACCATCCTCTAACAAGTGACGCACGTCAGTCCTACTCGCCGGCAAAGCCGTCCAGACTTAAGCATAAATACCCTTCGATGAGCAACGAGGAAAATGAACCGCGTGCTCACGAGGCAAATTTCTCTCGCTCTCAGTATCCACCGCGGCGAAAACCTGCACTGAAAATTACATCCTTCGGCAACCAACATGCGTGATGTTTTCTCGCCCACAACGCCATCCATCCTTAACTACATCCATCAATCGATGAGCAACTTGCACCTTTAGCAAGCACCCACAGAGTAAGTTTTCACGCCTTACAACATCCGTCAAAAGGCAAACCCGTCGCCCATCCATAATGCAAAGTCACCTGTCTATAGCAGCGCCCTCCGTCACCATGCAACCACTCGCGTCATAAAAACTTCCAGCACGCCTAACATGATCAAGCAAATCGGCCATTTCCACACGCTGTCGTCCATCCTTAGCCAAAGACACCAATCGATGAACAACGCGTTCCTTAAACAAGCATACATGAAGCAAATTTCCATGCCTTAGAACACGCGCTGCCAGGCAAGCTCATCGTCCATCAATACCGCAGTCACCCATCTATACCAGCGCCCGCCGTCACCTTGCAGCCACTTGCACCATGGGAAACGTCCAGCACGCCTAACGTGATCAAGTGAATTGCTCTGCTCAAACGCCTTCAATAAGTAACACACCCTAAAGTATCTCAAGCCCTACAACCACCGAACTGATTGCCCGGAGTGCCACCTATCCATAGAACTTCCCTAATGGCTCGGCGACCCTAATACTTCAACCTAGCAACTCTAGACATGGATCTCGTATACATTAAAATAGCCAATCGCACGATATCGGGGCATGGATCTATACTTATCCCACACATACTCATCCCATGCACCTACCTATACCAAACTAATATACATACCCACATACGTAAGACCAACACCGTCCCCTGCAACCATCTATGACATCCACACCTAACCCGGACTCACGCCTTATCTTAGGCATCCGCCTCTACTAACCTTATATACGCACACCTTCTTATCCCAAGCACCCATCGATACCAAACTAATGCATGCACCCACACCCAAGATACCCACCCTCGACAACATTTGAAGTTTTTATGGAAAAAGTGCTCCAGAACAGATACTCTATATCTACTGACAGGAGTTTACGTCTACCTATATAGCTTCTTTAGGAATCGAATATTAAATTCTGTGCAAATCGAAAGTGATGGCACACTTTGAGATTTCGTTTTCGACCTAATATATTTTTATATCTGTAACTTAAAAAAAGGCTTTATTATCTCAAATCAAAGCTCAATCATCACTAATGATTTTTAGCAATTTTTTTAAAGTTTACACAGTACCTATCGTTATTACGAATCAAAAAAAAACTTTTAGAAAAAAGAAAACGGACTTTAAAATGCCCCAAAAAGTATCAAATAAATTTTATGGAGCAGTGCCATATCATTTCCTCCCTGTTTTTATGTTGAAATAGGGAAAATCGATTAGGCACCGTTTCCATAAAAATTTATTTAATCCTTTTTAGTGCACTTTGAAGTCGGTTTTCTGCTTTTCTTTAAAGTTTTTATTTCACTTTTTATTTAAAATCATTTCAGTTTCTTGAATACATTGTACCGCTTATATTAGAATTTAATTTCTTGACTGCAATGCAAAATTTACTATTGCCAAAATCTGCAGTGTCCATAGGGATTGAATTTTGTTCTGATAAATTTTAGTCCAAGATCTCATCAACGTCATAAAAATCCTTTATAAATTGTAGGCTTGAGAAGCTTTCAAAATTCGAACTTTGCTTGGCCACCATTTTGACTTTGAAGTTTTTTTTTATTTTTCACTAGACGTTTACGGTTTCTACCACATTGCCAAGTTTCATCAATATTGCTTTAAAGGTTTGTTCAAAGCTGCAGTACCAAAATTTCAGATGGTATAACTTTAAATTTTTTATTGTGAGCTTTATTACGCACTTGAATGAGCCTTTGTACCAATTTTAGTGTAAATCAGAGCTATACTTTAGTCGAAACAGGAATCACGGATTTTCATCTATTTAGAACAGCAGCAATTTTGTTTTTGCCAAGTCAATTTGAATGATTAACAAAACTAGCCGAAATATTAACACAGTGCATCATTTATAATATTCTCTGGAAAGTAACAAATCAATTTTCAAATAGCGACTAGCTACGTAATTTATAGTCATTCAGTCCTACGTAAAACATCTGCATCTAAGGTGGTGAAAGAGATCTAATAAATTTATCAGCAAGCAAATGACAAATGTGGAAGATAAAAGCAATTATGAAATTTCATCCAATGATATTGCTCTGAATAAATTAATTCATTGGTTATTTCCGGTAGAAATGATTAACTCACACGTACCGTTTATGGAGAAAATTAATGATGCTAATCATTTTTATCATATATGATCAAAAAAATCGCGATATCCGTCAAATCCTTGAAGAATCGCAAAATAATTGACATATTTCGCACGAAATTTCAATTTCTCGACATCAATGTACCATATATTATATATCTACAGAGTCTTTGAAAGGATTACAATTCTGTGCCGATACCTATTAGTCTACTATGTTGCCTTTCATTTGATATCCCTACAATCAAAACTTTTACATGCATCGATCAGTTATGCTATAAATCGGGGTGGAAGTCGGATTTTTTTAGTTTTAACGGTACAAGACCTTTATCATTATTTGATTTTCCTGCCGTTCAAATAAGACCTAATAGAACATACATAAAAAAACAAAAAAATATATATACGCGATGAATTGATAACCTTCTTTCTTTGTTTATTTCGGAAGTCGGTTAATAATGGCACAAATTTATTAATTTGTTAAAACTAATAACTTTGCTTAACACTCATATATATATATATATATATATATATATATATATATATATATATATATATATTTTTTTTTTTTTGAGCCCCGTTTACCTTTCGCATAGCTTAGAGGCATCTGACTTTAGATTTTATTACGTTCTAACATCTGCATCTGTCCAGAATTAAGACGGGCAATCAACTTGCCTGAGTGTTCGCTACAAAAGCAATTCTCTTACCAAGGTGGAGGTTTATTTAGGATGTCTTCTACATTCCAGATCAACATGAAAATCATCAGTTGAATTTCAAACAAGCTGGGTAGACAGAACTTCGCTCATGTCAAAAGGTTTTTGTATTTAACCTACAATATGTGGATAAATAGAATGATTTAATTCAAAAAAAACTTTTATGGCATGCACAGCAAATATAATCTCGCTTTGAAAGAACTCCATTGTAACCAGCCAACATTTCGTCCCAATATTACTAAAATCACTGACTGATCTGAATCTTAAATGTAATTTTGTTATTCATCTTATCTGAAAATTTGGAGAAGATTCAATCAAAAATGTAGTGTCTGGCTCAATTGAAAGCCCATGTAGTCGAAAAATCCCATATAATTGTTGTGATTGGAGGGAATTTAAATGGCTATAACGTCGGTAAATTTTATTGAAACTTAAAGAACAAAATGATATTTTGAAGAACTACTTAAATAGCTAATTTCATCTAATTTAGTGATACTGATACAGTTTTACTGACAAAAATATTAAATCGTACTACTATTAGTAAATTTCAACGAATTTTTATTTTTTATTGGATCTACCTCCATGATGCATGAATTTTGCAAAACCAACTAGTTTTCCGTCCTATCTATCCATCTTTCCACCCGTTTATCCATCTGTCCATTCGCCCGTCCATCTGTCTAGCTGTCTGTCTATCCGTGGGTCACAAAAAATTCCTTACGAAACTATAGAAGCTACAAGGCTCAAACTTTGTAAAAAGGTCAGAAGTGGTGCTCTCTCAAATGCTTAGGTCTTATCAAATACATTGTGACAACGAAGTACAAGGACATTGTAATTTAAATTCCCCAAGTAAATGATATTTCAAAAAAAATGTATTTTGTTAAGTTGGTAGGACTGTCCTTAATTACTATGCCAAATATGAACGTGATCTGTCAACACGTTTGCTTGCAGCAGTTGCTTAAGTCGGTACATTTTAATATTGCGTTGCAATTTTTGTGATATTGTGATTTTTTTTTATTGTGACCGAATTTAAAGCCAAAAATGCAAAAAATACCATCGGTCAACCACCGTATTCACCAGATTCGGGTCCGTGTGATTTTGATGAATAATTAAATATTTTGCGTGTTATTTGCAATTTCCAGGCACTTTTCTGTCACAACGTATATCAAAATTTTTTAAGGCGATACCCTTTTACAACGAAGTAGCCCTTAATAGGGTTTTTCATTAAATGTAGTCGAGTAGGGTGTCAAATAAAAGGTCTTTACACTTTCAGAATCGGAAAAATTAATAATTTTTTGTAAAATGTACGAAAAATATTTGTGTTCCCTCACTACACGATTGGACATCTTTGAACCGAAAATCCGAAAAAAAATCACGAAAGTAGGCCTTTATGAGTCCAAGGGCAACAAATAGAAATCAAAATTCACTCAACTCTGTTAATAATGGTGCGATTTGTAAATTTTCCATTTTCCCCCAAAAATCGTAACAGTACCCTTAAACTTCTTAAAGTTTTCCATTAATGTAAGTTGATATAAGACCCTTATGCCTCCAAAATTTCATGGAAATTAAACCATAACTAAGTGAGTTATTGCCCTTCAATCGTATGAAATTGCAAAAACATTAACACATGCTGATAGTTAATATATATTTCAAATCGACCAAGGCACTCTTATTTTCTTCGGATTTACATGAAATTTTAAGAAATAGTGGTTTGCTTAAACATGTTCAATTAACCGAGCACTCACAACAAATTCTTCAACGTGGAACTAAATCGCCGCTGTTATGTGGTTATAAACGGAAATCTTTTCGATGAATTTGAACGATTTCTTAAACAAGTATTGGGTCAATAATTCAATTCATCAATTCATGGCATCAGACAATTTTTTTCGAACTCTAAAATGGTTACAAAGTCCTTCTGTTAGGAGCTCTCTCCTGCCTCCTTGACTTGTTTCGCTTATGAGTATTTATTGTAGGTACTTATCTTCAGTCATTCATTAAATTGAACCAAGTGTTAAGGGCATGTACCTAAAACGTTGAAGTTTGGGGAAAAATAACTCAAAATTATTCAATCCTCACTATTTTGTTGAACGATTATTGATACCACTAGCTGAACCAATCCTCAAAGATATTCATGATACCTACAATTCCTGATATGGTTCCATAGTAATATAGCGTATATTGTTCCATGTAATATAGGAAAATTCAAACCGCTATAACTGCGTTCAATACCATTTGATTTTTGTGAAACTTCTAAAGCAGGTCAATCTTGGAAATAAACATTTGTGTACTGAATTTTATTGAATTCATAGGTTTCATTAAGATTTTATTCAAGAAAATGTCAAATTGATAAATCATACTATCACTAACAATTTTGAGTGAACTACAACTTGTCATGTATTTGTTGTTGTATTTATAAAAGCCTACATTCCTGATTTTTTTCAGATTTTTCGGATGAAAGGTGGCCAATCGCAAGGGGGCTAGCGAAAAGCTCGTACATTTCCCCTTTCCCTGCCTCCACGGTACTGACCCTCTTTAAACCCCTTTGAAAAATTTTGTCACCCCAAAACTTTCAAGAAGTCATCAAATCAGCGTTTCCACAAACTTTCATGGTTGAAGCTTCTATAGTTTCGGAGAAAAACAAAAAGGATGGATGGATGGACCACAGATCATGATTGCAATGGGGTTTTGTATTTTAGTGTAAAACCCTTAAAATGGATTGGGGAAAGCTTCAAAAGAAGTTTAATCAGAATTACCAGAAGCAATGTCCTGCTTGCTCAACGATTCTTGATGATCGGAATCTAAATAACGATGAAATATATCTCTATTTGTCGGAGTTAGAAAAGTTGACCTAGCAAGCACCAACACATGACAAGCATACAAAGTAGTCACAAGACTGAAACGAGGTTATCAGCCCAACACCACGCTCTGTCGTGATGGCATTGGTAATATCAATGCTGATGAAACCAAGATTAAGGAAATATGGCCATCATATTTCAAGAAACTCCTTAGTCCTCCGCACAGCTCCAGAGCATTGGAGCTTTCAGATATCTGCGGAAAACTTCCATTGACCCCACCTAATCTGGATGAAGTTTGTTCCATCATCAAAGCCCAAAAGAAAAACAAGTTGGGTAAACAGACCTACGCTCATGTCAGAAGGGTTTTGTATTCAATTTACAAAATGCAGTCACCAGATCGAATCAAATCAATGAACATGTCGAAGACGATTTTATTGGAGAAAATATGAAATACGAAGATCATACACACAACAACAAAGTTGAACGAATTTCGACTTTTGGGGTTTTTAGTATTGTTATACTCATAAATATCTCCCTTGATAATTATTTCAGATGTCCATCCGCGACGGAGGAAACACATTTTTCATGTATTTCCCCCCTGTGCCCCCACTGAAGCAAAAACTGACAGTTTAACAACTGTTTTGAAAAGCTCCCATGAAAACTTTTATTTCATACTCACATCGGCTACGTTTGATGATTATTTTTTTCAGGGGCCACTCTCCTGTACTGTTATCATCGATTAATGGCCATTTTCTCGAATCCTAGAATGGTTACAAAGCCCTTTTGCTAGGAGCTCTCTCCCACCTCCTTGACTGGTTTCACTTATGAGCATTAATTGTAGGTACTCATCTTCGGTCATCCATTAAATTGAATCAAGTGTTCAAAGCATGCACCTTAAACGTTGAAGTTGGGAAAAAATAACTCAAAATTATTCAATCTTCGCATTTAAAACAGCCACTATTTTGTTTTACGATTACTGATACCACTAGCTGAACCGATTCTCAAAGATATTCATGACACCTATCATTCCTGAAATTTTCATGCAAATCCTAGCAAAACTGTAGTGTCTGAGTCGGTAAAAAGCGCATGTTGTTCCATAGCCATATGTTTCCATAGTAATAAATGCAGCGCATATTGTTCCATAGTAATGCAGGAAAATTCAAACCGCTATAACATCGCTAAATATGATTCAACCTTTCAGTCGTCTTTCAGGATAGATCTATCTTACAAATAAACATCTACGTACTGAATTTCATAGAATTTAAGGGTATCGTTAAGATTTTATTCAAGAAAACATAAAATCGATAAATCATACTATTACTATCAAAGTTGAGTGAATTGCAACTTCTCACGTATTTGTTGTTGTTGTACTTACCAAGGCCTACATTCCTGATTTTTTTCAGATTTTTCGGATCACAGGTGTCCAATCGCGAGGGGGGGGGACACCAAGTTTTCGTGTATTTCCCCTCCCTGTGCGCCCCTCGTAGCAAATTTTCCCAAACTAATTCCTGTTTTGAAAAGTTCTCATCAAGACCTTTCACCTTCAATGAATTTTTTTTTCAGGGGGTCACTCTCCTATTTGGGGAGACCCCCCTTAAATACCTCATAAAATTTTTTTGTAGTTGGACTTTGAAGAGATCACCCATTTACACCTACACACAAAATTTGATGTTTCTAGCTTAAGTAGTTTCCGAGAAAAACTGCTGTGACACACGGACGGACGGAAACGGACGGACGGACGGACAGACGGACAGACTGGTCGCGAAACTAGTAGGGTTTTGTAAAATTATTTTACAAAACCCTAATAAAGCGTTGGGCATCGATGAAATTCCAGTGGAGCTCATCAAATATGGTGGCGATGGTGTTAATAAAGCTATTCATAAAGTCATCCTGCACATTTGGCAACAAGAACATATGCCGAAAGAGTAGAGCCAATCAATTATATTCCCTATGTACGGAAAAGGTGATAAGCTACAGTGCCAAAATTACAGAGGCGTATCATTACTTTGTAGGGCGTACAAAATATTTTCAAAAATCTTAGAAAATGAAATCGGATTATACACCAACAGCATTATTGGGGAGTATCAAGGTGGTTTTAAAGCAGGTAGATTGACGATAAACCAATTGTTCATAATCAAGCAGGTACCTGAATAATGTTGGGAGTTCAACATAGACGCACACCAAATTTTGGTTGACTTTAAGCAAGCATACGGCAGTATTGATCGTAACGTACTGTACCAAATAATGCTTTGCTTTGGCATCCCAGCCTAATTAGTCCGTCTCACCAAAATGACAATGACGTCGATGACCTCCCAAGTCCGCATCAATAACCAACTCACGGATGCCTTAGATGCAAATATCGGCCCCATTGCTATTCAATTTGGCTCAGGAGTACGTCATAAGAAAGCTGCCTGTCGATACACGAGGTGCATTACCATACAAGTCGAGCCAATTAGTAGCCTATTCGGATGACATCAGAATTTTGTCTTGCTCCGTAACAACTGCCAAAGAACTCTTCCTGAAGCTCGACAGCAAAGCAAAGCTAGTAAAGCTCATGACGCAGTCAAAAGAAAAAATACCTGAAATACACAAAATATCACACTTGGCGAATACAGTATCGAAAACGTAGGCGAGTTTGTATATCTAGGCGCCAAAATAATGAAAACGGCTGTTAAAAAGATACAGCTCCCAAATAAAATATTTGATTCAATTTTGACGATCGTAAGATCAGCTGCATACACAGGAAAACAAAGCTCTAAGTATACAAATCTGTGATAGGACCTGTGTTATGCTACGGGTGTGAAACTTGATGCTCTGACTCAATCGACGAACACAGTTCAATCGCTGCTCGGATTATCAAATTGGAGGGCGCGTTCAATGGACCGAGACAGTTGGAGGCGCTATTTGCAAGAAGTGAAGGCTCGAGAGGGGCTGTAGTGCTAAAAAGAAAAAGAAGAAAAGTTGACGTTGGAAACCATTGAGAAAGTAGTTCCCTAGGTAAAACACCGAAATAATATGGAAGGATATAAAACACCAACCATTGCAAGGTCAAAAAGATTTAAAAGCCTTCTTTTAATACGCGTCGGCAATATTTATCGGCAGTTTTTAGACTGCAACCAACCACCATTGGTTTTACTGCAATTTCATCTGAAAAAATGTCCAAAACATATTCTGCTCATACATCAAGAGTGACATCAGCAATCAACGGGTGGAAAAACTGAAGGTAATTAGCCCACAGAACTCAGGTGGCGTTTTCGTTTCGATAGGGCTGGTATCGAAATCAGTGATGGATTCAGAAACTTACCTTGCTTGGGACACACTTGGAATTGGTTCATCTTATAAACCCCCAGAGAAGGAATCAAACTCTTCAAAGGTCATCATTGGAGCTCTTGCTGATGATCTGATCATTAATGCGGCAGACCATTCAGCTACAATAATTTAGAGCAATCATCAAAAAATCTTTAATAATACGCAGCTCTACACTGACAATTGGTGAGTGAAACTCGATGCGCAGGAAAGCGAATTAATTTTCTTAAATAACACTGCAATAGGCCATTCAAGACCTAAAACTAAGTTGGAATGATTTCCACATTATTGCCGGTGAGGGGAGTTCAGAACGATCTTAGACAGAACATGTTAAAATCATGCTCAGTAACACAAAAAAAAAAACTAATCATGTCCCTTTGAAGCCTCCGTCATTCCGGATAAATTGATCAAAAGGTCAAAGTTATCT
Organism: Odontomyia ornata; assembly: GCA_963969285.1. NCBI lineage: Eukaryota > Metazoa > Arthropoda > Insecta > Diptera > Stratiomyidae > Odontomyia > Odontomyia ornata. The sequence continues at coordinate 196,769,248 of OZ017739.1, forward strand.
GTTTCAAGACCCTGGTTAGACCAGTTTTGACATATAAATGTCAGATCTGGTACAACCAGAGTGCATCTACTATGGAAAAATTAAGAGTTTTCGAAAGGAAATATCTTCGTGCATTTACTGGTTTCTACAGAAAGCCTTAGATCGAATGGAAGCACTATACATATATCGAACCTATCGAACTTCCAAGGTGACGAGAGTCGATATCGTCACATTGAGGCTTCTTTGGAATCATATTGCACGATCTATAACTGTAAGTTATAGAGCATTTAATAGTCGTTGCACCCTACAGATGGGTATATTGAGAGTGTTTCACTACTGGCTTGGTTCCTCCAGAACTATTTGTGCATTTCGAAACGAGTCGATATGCTTTTGATTCTGACGGTTTTCCAGTTATATATCACATAAAGATGAGAAGATAAAATATCTTCCAAATTCAAAATCACGAGAAAAATAATTTCAATTGAAATACTCATTTGATTGATTCGGTGAGGCTGCTTGAGCTGAGATGGAGCAATCTAGACATTAGTTTTTGAATAACAATAAATAAATTATTCATGTTTATTTTCTGCTTTTGAGTTTTCTGGTTACTTAATTTTGAGTTCCAAGTCATTTACATTTAGTGTTGTTATTTGTTTATGTTAACAATCGGATATTGGTTTCAATATTTAGGATAGATATATTGCGATGATGATTATATGAGATTTATGAGATCAGTTTTGACGTTTAAGCTAGGTACTCTGTGAGAATATTGTATTAGTATAAGATAAAGTTTTTGATTAAATCTTATTCGAATGAATTTATAACATTTTTTTTGTGGTTGGGAGGTGAATGTAACTCATGCACAGTGTGTCGGACTCCTATGCTTACCAGCAACTGAACTACCTACCAAACGCCTCTCTTGTCCCCTCTGCCAGGAACCATTTAACACATTACTGTGAGCTAGGTCTCATTTTTTAACGCCGTGAGACGCCTTCAAGCTGGAAGGTCCCTCTCTGGTGGGAGGAGGGAAGAGAGGAGGAATTGCCAGACAAGCGATTCACCAGCCCCAACACCCCTGGCTGCTGTGAGTCCATTTTTTCTTTTGAGACTGCCCAAACATAATGCACAACCTGGTTCCATTTGTCAACCGACTCACGCATCACCGTGACTATACAATCTGGGGTGAGCTCTTCGTCTCCCTGCAGAGGTTCCGTCCTGGCCTTTCCAAATTTTTGCATACAAAAAATGTATGGCAGACAGCTTCTCCCCCTCTTGGCCAAAACTGACAATCGGGGGTCATGACTTATCAATCTGATGCAGGTTAAAACTGAAAACACCCATGCCCTCTCAAAAACTGGGTCAGATAGAAGTAATTCTCACCATGCCTTCAATTTAGGCATGGTCTCACATCCAGGATGAGACACGCAGTCCTCCTTACCTTCCTGCAATTCACCCAAGACTGCTGCCAATCGTTGAGTGAGCGCTGTCTCTCCTCACGGATAACATCTCCCTTGCATCCTCATTGACGCAAGTAAATAGCATGGCGTTCTCTAGCAAGGGAGGCAGCAGGTTCTACGCCTGGGATAGCTCTCACAACCGAATCAGAGACTGTCGAATATACAGATGTAATTCACGGAACCCCACTTTTCTGTGCCTACGCCAGGCATTTTCGGTATACCTCCTTACTGAGAGCGTCACCCAACTTTCTGGTCAGTACAGTAGCATTGACCCTACAGCACTCATCAAGAGGCATCTCATTGATGGGCAGGATCTTTCTACATTGGCCATAAGTCAATTCAGAGCCGATGCTATCGAGCCGCCTTTTCAGCCGTTGCCCTTATTTGCTCAGAGTAACTCATCTTTGAGTCGACCAGTAACCCCAGGTACTCTACTACTGGCTTTAATACGATTCGTATGTCTTCAAAACTGATTATTCTTAATGTAGGTATTTTCTTTTTTTGTAAATATAATCACTTCAGTGTTTTCCAGTGCTGAACTGATCCCATGAGCAGTTATGCAGTCTCCTACTCGGCGTCTAAGCACATCTAGCCTGAGTTACGCTTGCTCAACGTTGCGCTCACTGACAACTCGCCTGGCATTTCCAGTCTTAGTAGCCAGTTGTAAGACACGTCCCGCAGGTCTGGACCAAGGATAGATCCATGGGCAACACCCAGTGAAATTTTGATTCAATATCGGCCGTGTGTCGTATCGAAAAGTAGGTTCCGGTCCTTCAGCTAGTCCCTTAGAAGCCGCATTAGATATTTTGGAACTTGAAAAGGGTTTCGATCGTATTCAGAATATCTACCTATCTGGAGTAAATGAAGGCGTTCCTAACGCCAAATATTACCAGCAGGACGATCCGTCACTTGATGTGGCTATATGCCATTGCCTTAATTGACTACGCTCACCACATATGCAATCACACCAAAGGTGGAAAGTGCTGTTCCAAAGCCCTACTAATACACCTAGGAGATGGGCCCCTAGCAGCATGAATCGCCTCAGTGAGTCTTCCCTTTATGAGTTTCTCTAGCACTTTCCCAGCAGTATCTAGCATGCATAACGGCATGCATAAGCTTTACCACCTTCTCTCGTACCGGGAAAACCCCGCCCCGTAAGCAAACGTTGAATGTGCTGAGCAACAAGTCTGAACAATGGAGATAGATAAGTTGCAACGCCTCAGCTGAAACAACATCTGAACCTAGAGCCTTCCTCGATTTCAATGAGAGGACTGCCTCTACCAGTTCCACCTGTGTGAAGGGTGGACCCTAGACTGCTGTTTCGCCGTGAATTGCGTCAAAGTGGATGGGATGAGTGGTGACGAGTCCCCACACCATCTCGACAATCTTTTCCACATCATGTATGGAAGGTATCCGTAGGGCACTTATAAGTAGCTTGCAGTCAAGGCCCACGGATCTCTGTTCATATTGTACACTTGATTTTGCTAGCAGTGAGCATTGCTGCTGTTCGTCAATTCGTGAAGACATTTCCTGGCCGACTTATATGCTACAAACCATTGCATGGCTCTTTATGGTTCCGTACCCGTTGAACCTCACGCCAAAGTCTGTGACAGTCCATTTACTTTTCAGCAATTTTAGTCAACCATCGGTACACTGGGGCATTTTGTGCCGGATTTATGACCGGGCATAGAAGTGTTGCAAGCAGTCGTGATTCTGCTCATAGTTGAGTTCACCACGCCTTGCACTGCTAGTTCTTTCATCCCCTGCAGTCCTCCTGCAGCGGGGCACATGCACGGACGTTCATCCTTCCGATGTTCCAACCGACTGTAGAAAGTCAAGAGCCTGGGTGTCAGGAGACAACAATACAAAATGCACTGATGGTCACTGGCTGAGTAGTCCTCTAATACTCTCCAATTATGTATCCTCCGTACTAAGGACTCCGAGAAAAATGTCGCGTCCAGTAAGGTTCCTTTACAGCAAATGTTGTGGAGGGTTGGCATATTTTTGGTGCTCAGTACGACAACCACTATCTTGTCCACAATTTATATGACTCGTTTTCCACGAAGATCTGCTTTCGGCATACCTCATTCAATTACCTTAGCATTGAAGTCCCCCCCAACGAACAGTTACTATCTGCATTCCATACAGTGCCCTCCAAAGCATTAAGCTTGGCTTAGGAAGATGATTTCGATTCGTTCGGCGTTAGGTACACACTAAGGAAAATGGTGCCGGTGCACCGAGTCCATATGAAACCATCCTTCCATCTACAGCTCTCCGTTTGGAAATCATTGCTCCGATTCCAGATGGCAGCAGTACCAGTTTCATCAGAATACCATGAAGCAGAACTTTTATCATGGTGTTGCACATAATGTTCAGCAGCAAAAATTCAGCATTCATGTCCCTGGAAAACTGCTTAAGCAAAATTTGGGCAGTGCTGAAAACATTAATAATATAGAAAAACAGTTAATGCGGTAGATCATTGAGATTAGGGGTTCGTTGGTATTATGGTATTATTCTTTGTTTATGCCCAGAAAGCATGAAAACATATTTCTGGTCAAATATGATAGCATTATATTCATGCACCAAATTGAATCGATTTTTATATTAACTTTAAATTAGGCGTTGCGATTCATAATAATCTGTAGTCGAATATGTAGTCTAGTGGTAGAAATGAAACGACACCCTTTAGCACGCTCTTTGTGTTTAAGTTAACATACATTCATGACCCGGGTAGTATAAACAGTCCAAACAAAACTAGAACCAACTGGCGGCCAGCGCTATTTATGTGAAAATAATACTTGAATATGTCAATGAACATACCCGAAAATCTCTATGATGATCAATCTAGCATAGTTAAAATTTGGTAAATACGTACTTTACTTAATCCTCAAATATTGAAAATGTAGATGAGTATAGCAGCAGTGACTTGATGCTTAATAAAAGCATATAAAGTATGAGGTTTGTAAATTATCATGCATATATGTACTCACAAAAAGGGATACTAAGCATCCGAAAAGTATCAACTAAATGGCATCATGCAAGTATGCATAATTTTCCTGAGGACAAAACAAATTAAAAATTCTCATACTCAAAACATCAACAAGTTCCTAATGAAAATATGGCTGAAGAAATTCGAAAATGGCGAAAAAATCATACCAGACCAATCCGAACATAAATAATTTTTCAATACTAGAAACCATGATGTGAAGAATATGAGAAAAACACGAAAACACTTTTAGTCTACATTACACCGACACTCTTGAAACTAGCTAAACTAAATAATACAGACCCAGAACCGCAACGCCTAATTTAAAGTTAATATAAAAATCCATTCAAATTGGTGCATGAATATAATACTATCATATTTGACCAGAAATATGTTTTCACGCTTTCTGGGCATTAACAAAGAATAATACCATAATACCAACAAACCCCTAATGTCAATGACCTACCGCATTAACTGTTTTTCTATATTATTCATCCTTTCAGCACGTAATAAGAAATTATCATGATCACTCTAATGACACCTACGTCCATCATGCATAAACTCCATAAAAAAGTTGCCTTCTAGAAGCCATAAACCGTAATTTTTTTCCTTGACAACATCCGTAAATAATTTCAAATTTAGAATAGATACCCAGAAACAATCAATTTAAATAATAATCAGCAAACAAGAATAGGCGTTTCTATGAATGGAAATTTATGAAAACACGTCTCAATGCCGCGCATCACGTTACCCGCCGCCCACCGCCGACATGCCAAAAAAACTCTACCATTGCTAACCAATTCCATTGCCAAGCAACATACATCGCACACTCTTATTTTCGCCAAGCAAACATGACCGCCTCCAACAAGCAAATTCATCTTAAAATGTAGCGTATCCCATACCACTACTGTTCTATCATGTATATTTCGAAATCATAAAATTCCCGTCGGTAGGAAAGTCAACGCGGATGAAACACCACTCTTAACAACCAAAGTCATTTGCATATGCCACGCATCCCCAACGTCAATTTCCATACCTAATAGCATTCAGCGCCGAACAAATCTGCACCACAATAACCACCCTCCAAAAAGCGATGCACATCAGTCCTAGCCGCCGATAAGGCCGGCCAGACTTAAGCATAAATACCCATCGATGAGCAATGAGGATACTTAACTGCGCGCTCACGACGTAAATTTCAATGGCTCATAACATCCTCCACCATGAAAGCTACATCTCAAATTACATTCTCCAATAAGCAACACGCATGACATTTACTCGCCTACAACGCCGTCCATCATCCACCACAGACATCAATAGAGGAGCAAAACGTGCCTTAAGCAAGCACCCATTAAGTAAATTCTCATGCCTTAGAACACCTGCTGACAGGCAAATCCATTACTCATCCATAATGCAAAGCCAACCGTCTGTAGCAGGCCTCGCCGTCACCACGCAACCACTCGTACCATAAAAAACGTCGCGCATGCCTACCACGATCAAGCAAATCGGTATTTTTCACAATCTGGCGCCCAATCTTAGTCAAAGACACCCATCAATGAGCAACGTGCTCCTTAACTGAGCACCCATGAAGCAAATTCCCATGCCTTAGAACGCCCACTGATAGGCAAGCCCATCATCCATTAATAATGCAATCACCCATCTATACCAGCGCCCTTCACCACGACGCAGCTACTCGCACCATAAAAACGTCCAGCACGCCTAAAGTGATCGAGTAAATCGCTTGACCCAAATGCCTTCAATAAGTGACACACGCTAAATGATCTCAAGCCCTACAACCACCAAACCAGCCACAGGGCTTTCCTAATGGTTCAGCAACCCTAACACTTCAAACAACTCTAGACACGCATCTCCCATACATCAAAATAGTCACGGGTAAAAAACTTTCTACCGCTAAAAGCGTAAACGACCCAAGAAGCACTTTCAGCAAAGATGAATAAAAGCTATGAATAACAAAACTACTAGAAGCAACGATTATAGGAGAAATCCTCCCACTATAGAGAAATAACTAGTGATAGTGAAACTAAGACAATGCTAATCCCAATTAATCTGTAAGAAACCCATCAATACAAGACTTTTGCCTACACTTGCAATACTCAAATAATAATATATGAGTGTGAAAATAAGTTAGATGACAAATATAAGCGCCTTTTACATATGACTATCTTAGACAGGAATCACTTTTCTGGTTTAACTTTTTACCATTAACATAGATGCTACTAAGGCCAAGCATGTACACCTGCAATCTAAAGACATATGTCTATTCTAGAACACTACAAATAAGACTAGTTCCACTACTATCCGCTAGAGGCTACTAGAACCCGCAACGCTTACCTACTTAACCAGGACACTGATCTCCACTTACATAAAACCTGTATCTACTTATCCTAGTCGTACACCTTTGCTAATTGAGCACATAGATCCCCCTCCGGCAACAACCCATGACATCCACAACTATCTCGGACTCACACCTTCTTACCCCAGGCACCCACCTATATCACCCTAATACATACACTCAGATACGCAAGATACACACCCTCGACAACATTTGAAGTTTTTATGGAAAAAATGGATTAGAAACGGCATTCTCTATCTACTAAAATGTTAAATTTACAAGTCAAACTATGATTAACACAGCCGACTGAATTTGATTTCTGAGGTATTTGTTGTCCTTGCACTCACAAAGACCTTCCTTCGTGATTTTTTTCCAGATTGTTCGCTCAAAAGTGTCTAATCGTGAGGCTAGGGGACACGAATTGTTCGTGGATTTTGTCTCCTCCTGGACAGCCTGATGCAAAAAATGACATTTTTGTTTCAGTTCCTTAAAGTGCTAAGAACTTTCATTTGATACCCTACTCAACCATATTTGATGAAAAAAAATTTTTTAAGAGTCCTTTCGTTACAAGGAGGGATCCCTCTGTATAAATTTTGAAATATTTGATAAGGCTTAAACCTTTGAGGGATCACCACTTCTGACCTTTTCAAAAGATATGAGCCTTATAGCTTCTATAGTTTTTGCAGAAACTTCCTGTGGTGCAAGGATAGACGGGCAGACAGGACACAAATATAGTAGGTTTTTGTAAAAATTCTTTCACAAAGCCCTGGAAAATCATGGAGGTTTATCCAATAACAATTAACTTAGAGGTTGAAATTCGTTAAGCTTTGACAATAATAGAAGGATTTAATATTTTCGTCAGTAAGACACTATAAATATTATTAAATTGCATAAAATCAGCCATATCAGTAATTCTTTAAACGATCCTTACGTTTTATAGATTCAAATAAAATTTACAGAAGTTATAGCCAGTTGAATTCCCTTTAATTACGAGTGCAACAATCTTATACGATTTTTCTATCACATGAGCTTTCCATTGAACCAGATACTACAATTATGGTTGTATCTTCTCCAAATTTTCAGATGAGATGAATAACAAATATGCATTTAAGATTCTGGCAGTCAACGATGTTAGCAATATTGGAACGATACGTTGGCCGCTTGAAATGGCGTTATCTTAAAGCAAGAATATATTTTTTGTGCTTGTCATGAAAGTTTCTCTTGAATTAAATCATTCTACATATCTGCATATTGTAGGTTAAGTACAAAACCCTTCTGAAATGAGGGTAGTTCTGTCTACCCTGCTAGTTATCTTTTAGAACTGCCTAAGCAGAATATCCCACATTGTTTCCTTTGTCAACTGATGCAATTATTTATCCGATTAGACTATTTGGGTAGAGCTCGCCTGCTTCTTTGTAGAGATCCTTGGGTGGGCTGCCCCATTTTCCGCATTACGAAAATCCCCGTCGGCAGGACCAGCCACAAAGGTAAATTTTTCGTATGCAGCGTAAGAATTTGTTTTGCCGGCTACTAGAGCTCTTACTGCAATTGTCGACGTCCGTATTTACATACCCTGTCTAGAGGCACAAATATTTTGCTTACAAAATTGAGTTGTATTCTTATGGATTACTAATTGAAAATCTGCAGATAATAAATGGTTATAAACATATAAATACAGGTTTTGGCCTTCTCAAATTTGCTGTTTACACATTACTTAGTGGTTACCACACAGAAGTGATAACTTGTCGGCTGAAATAGCTCAAAAAGTTAATTTTAAAAGATTTCCATAAAAGTTTATTCAACCTTTGCATTGCCATTATTATATACAGTTTTAAATCTTTTCTAAATCATCAAGGGCCACCATTTAGTACTTGAGCGTTTGCTTTTTGATTATTTTTACAGATATCAGTCGTTTAGTCCCAACTGCTGTGCTGAATCTTATTCGAATTGAAGTTTCACTCTAAACAGCACAAAAATTTCCGGTTTTTATTGAAAACGGCCGGTTAAGTTGAAAATTTTCGACATATTTATTTGTCATCCGATTTTTATAATGTTTTGCGGATTAAATTAACTTGCCTTATAATAATTTTCATCAAAATCTGTGGAAAACCTTGCCTGCTAGAGGCAAATGTTTAAGGCACCCCCTCCCCCTGTATAAGAAACCCCTCTTTAATCACCTTAAAATATTTTCTGGCACTAGCAATTTTGAGAGGCACCACTTTTGACCTACGTAGATAATTTCCTCATTCTAGCTCATGTGGTTTGCGAGAAAACTTGCTGTGACGCACGAACGGAAAACTTGCACACACATGATTACCAAAATGACAAAGTCTCTAGATCTTATTAGTTGCTATTTCAAAATCAAGTTTCATGAAGATTAAATTAAAATTACGACTTTAAGAAGCCTTTGATGTTTTGAGTTTAACTGGCCGCCATTCTGTTTTTTGCGACCTGACCTACAGTTTTTCGCACAGTTCTTTAGATACTTTAAATTTTCATCAAACTACCGAATTTCATAAAAATCGATTCAAACCTTTGGCCACAACTATAACAACAATATTTTTTACGTTTTTCGACATTTGAGCGGCCGTTTTCTTGTTTCAGACGAACCGATTTTGGATTTTTTACTGTTAAATTCGTCCTACGCATTAATAAACCAGTGGTTTAGTGGTAAGAGCACTATGCACATACGCCGAAAGTCTCTGGTTCGAGATTCGTGAGCGGAAACGAGATTTAATTTGAGTGGTTCTTCGGACGGACTATAAGCCTGTTCAGTTATGATATGGACAAAGCATGATAATGATCATATTACCTTGTGATATACTTTAACTATCCGAAGGCCCGAAAGGGGTTGTAGTGCTACGGAAAAAATATTAAAATCAATAAACTTTTGAACGAAATTTCATCCAAATCGCAGTTATACTTTGGTCAGAACAGAAATTACGATTTTTCACCTAAAATGGCTGCCATTTTGTGTTCGCTCATCCGATATAACTGGTTCACATACTTAACCAAGATATTTTCTCAATACACCTTTCCTGAAAATTCAGTGAAAGCCGGAGCAAAATGGCAACTTCTAGCGTGGTTACAAATTTTTTTATATCCCATATATATATATATATATATATATATATATATATATATATATATATATATATATATATATATATATGATACTCTCCGCAATAGGTATGCCTCTATAATTTCCACACCTTAAGTTATCCCCCCTGTTTGTGTACATAACATATTATACTTTTCCGCCAGTCCTCCGGTAACTGCTCCTCTGACCATATTCTGCATACTAACTGAAACATGAGGTTGTTCAGATGGGAACCCTCGCTTTGGAACAGTTTTACTGGTAATACATCTATTCGAGAAGGCTTATTTTTTCTAATGTCCCGTACTGCTGCCCTTAATTCGTCACTGGTTGGTGGCGAGACTTGCTGCTTGCCTTGCTTCTGGAACGTTCACAGCTTCAGTCGTTATTGGGGACCCAGTAAAAAGCTTCGGAAAATATTGCACGTATTTGTTTTTAATATCAAATAAGTCACCTAGGTTTCTCCTTGCACACTTTTGCAAAGGCTTGTTTGTGGATTGATTGCATCTATCAGTTATTAGATAGAGGCATACGCCAATCTCACTTCATGCAGGGTCATGTTTTCGTTCATCTGTTAGATCTTGGTTTTGATTGCCAGTTGTTTCTTTCTTCCTTTAAGGGTTTTGTACTAAACTACAAAACCCTATTGCAATCATGACCTGTGTCCGTCTGTCCATTCGTCTGTATGTCACCACCATTTTTTGCCGAAACTGTAGAAGCTACAGCCATGAAATTTTGTGAAAAGGTCAAAAGTGGTGACTTCTTGAATGTTCAAGGGTGAAAATTGTTTTCAAATGTTTTAAGAGGGGTCTTCTCATTTAGGGAGGTGACCCTTCAAAAAATTTCTTCAACACTGATAGTCGAGTAGGGTGTCATTGTCTTAAAATTGCCTCAGTGGTACCGAGAGAGGTAGGGAAAGGGAATATGTACGAACTTTTCGCGTAACCCCTCCTTATAAATGGAAAATGTTTATCCGAAAAAGCTCAAAAAAAATCGTAACTGTAGGCGTTTACGAGTATAACAACAAATACGTGAGAAGTCGAAATTCACTCAACTTTGTTAGTAATAGTAAGATTTACCAATTTTACATTTTCCCAAATAAAATCTTAACGATACCTTTAAATTCAATAAAATCAGTACACAAATGACAATAAGATTGACCAGTTTCACAAAGATTCAATGGTATTTGACAAAGTTATAGCGGTTTGAATTTTTCCCAATATGCGCTGTATTACTATGGATCCATATGGCTATGGAACAATATGCGCTTTTTACCGGCTCAGACACTACACGTTTGCTTGGATTTGCAGTAAAGTCTCAAGAATGATAGGTATCATGAATTTCTTTGAAAATTGGTTGAGCTAGTGGTGTCAGTAATCGTAAAACAAAAAAGTGGCTGTTTTAAGTACGAAGATTGAATAATTTTGAGTTATTTTTCCTCAACTTCAACGTTCAAGGTACATGCTTTTAACACTTGATTACGTACCTACAATTGATAGTCTATAATAGGTGAAACAAATCGAGGAGGCGGGAGAGAGCTCCTAACAGAAGGGCTTTGTAACCATTCTAAAGTTCGAAAAAAATGTTCTGATACCATGAATTGATGATTTGAATAATTCACCAATACTTGTTTAAAAAATCTTTCAAATTCATCCAAAAGATGTAAAGTTTCGTTCATTGTTTTTGCCATTCCATACAATTGAAATGGTGATAACTCACTTAGTTATGGTTTGATTACCATCAAATTTTGTATCAACATACATAAATGTAAAACCTTAAGAAATTTAAGGGCACCGTTTTGATTTTCGGGAGAAAATGTAAAATTTTCAAATCATACCATTATTAACAGAGTGGAGTGAATTTTGATTTCTGAAGTATTTGTTGCCCTTGTACTCATAAAGACTTTCTTTCGTCATTTTTTTCAGATTTTCTGCTCAAAGCTGTCGAATTGTGAGAAGACGGGACACAATTATTGTTCGCGCATTTTACCGCCTTGGACTCCTAATGCAAAATATGACTTATTTTTCAAATTTTGAAAGTGTTCAGAGCTTTGATGTGATACCTTACTCGACTACATTTAATGAAAAATTTGTTAAGGGCTACTTGCTTATAGAAAGAACCCCTTTTAAAAAAAATTTATGTATTTGATAAGACCTAAGCTTTTGAGAGACCACCATTTCTGACGTTTTCACAAAGTTTCAGATTTGTAGCTTCTACAGTTTCGGAAGAAATTTCTTGTGACGCAAGATCTAGCTCCAAATCATGGAGCTAGATCCAATAACAAATAGCTTAGAGGCTGAAATTCGTTGAACTTTACTAATAGTAGTAGGATTTAACATTTTTATCATAAAAACTGTATCAGTCTTACTTAATTAAATAAAATCAGCTATGTAAGTAGTTTTTCAAAATATCATTTTATTCTATGTTTCAATAAAATTTACTGACGTTGTAGCCATGGGAATTTCCTCCGATTACAACAATCAGATACGATTTTTTACATGAGCTTTTCATCGAGCCAGACACTACACTTTTGATTGAATCTTCTCCAAATTTTCAGATAAGACGAATATTAAAAATAAAATTAAGATGCAGATCAGTCAATCATTTTAGTAATATTGGAACAATTTGTTGGCTGGCTAAAATTGAGTTCTTTTAAAGCAAGAATATATTTATTGTGCATGTCATAAAAGTTTTTTTTGAGTTAAATCATCCTATTTAGCCACACATTCTATGTTAAGTACTAAACTCTTTTTGCCTAAGAGTAGTTCTGTCTGCACAACTTGTTTTAATTGCTTCCTTGCAGTCGTCATACCAGTCATTGCTACTTTTCTTTGCCTGGTGCCCTAAGATCTCCTCGGCTGCTTCTGTCACCGTATCTCTTACTATCTTCCACATAATTTTTATATCATCATTAATTTCTTCTGCCTGCGGGGATATGTTGATGCGATTTTCCAGCAATGATCGGTATGTAGACGTTACTGAGCTATCATGTTGCTTGTGTATCTTATACCTTGGAGTAACTGATGCTTCTTATTTACAGCTGTTGGGGATTCGGCATCGAATCATGACACTGAGAAAGTAGTGATACGAATCACAAAGAGCACCGCGGAACGAACATGTGTCGAGAATGCTGGTGGTAGCTAATTATGTACGAGGTGTGTTCAAAAAATATCACGAATTTTATTTTTTTTCAAAAATTATTTATTTATTCATAAATATCTATTTTGTCCCCTTCAAAGTAATCCCCATGAGATATTATACACTTGTGCGAACGGTTTTTCCAATCTTCGAAGCACTTCAAAAAATCATTTTTTTTAATCTTGTTCAGCTCCTCCTTCGATGCCGTCTTTATCTCGTCAAGCGTAGCGTAACGTCGTCCTTTCATGGGCCTCTTCAGTTTAGGAAACAAGAAAAAGTCACAAGGGGCCAGATCTGGGGAATACGGTGGCTGCGGCATCATTAGTGTGTTGTTTTTGGCCAAAAAGTCGCGCACAAGTAGCGATGTGTGAGCAGGGGCGTTATCGTGGTGCAAAAGCCAATTTTTGTTCTCCCACAAATCCGGGCGTTTCTGGCGGATTGCTTCGCGCAAATTGCGCACAACTTGCAGGTAATATTCCTTGTTGACCGTTCTTCCCTGTGGCAAGAACTCATGATGCACCACGCCCCTGCAATCGAAGAAAACTGTCAGCAAAACTTTCACATTCGACCGAACTTGGCGCGCTTTTTTCGGTCTTGGTTCATGCGGCAGCTTCCATTGAGATGATTGAGCTTTGGTTTCCACGTCATAACCATAAGCCCACGATTCGTCACCAGTTATGACCCTCTGGAGCAAATTTGGTTCGTCGCGGACAGAGTTTAACATCTCATTAGCAATGTTCATGCGTTGCTGTTTTTGGTCGCAATTGATCAACTTTGGTACGAATTTCGCGGCGACCCGTCTCATGCCCAAATCGTCGATAAAAATCGAATGGCACGAGCGAATCGATATGTTTAGGTCCTCAGCAACTTCTCTAACGGTGATTCGACGATTGGCCAATACCATTTTCTCCTCTTCATTAATTTTTTCGTCTGTTGTTGAAGTGCTCGGGCGTCCGGCACGCTCTTCGTCGTTCACATCTTCTCGGCCTTCTAAAAACATTTTGTACCACCGATAAACGTTGCTTCGGTCCAAGGTAGCTTCTCCGTATGCCACAGTCAACATTCGGAATGCATCCGCGCACTTAATTTCGTTTTTCACACAAAATTTGATACACGTTCTTTGATCCATTTTTTTGAATAAGTAAAAATCGAAGACGATTGAAAACACGTGCAAGTAAAGCAGCTATCACCAATCAAGTGAACATTCAAAATGGCCGAGCTTGTCGGCATAAGTGACAGACATGAGTACCAACATAACGCCACAAAAAAATCGAAATTCGAATATACGTAACCCGCGAAAATTCAAAATTCGCGATACTTTTTGAACACACCTCGTATGAGAACAGGGTTGATATTATCGAAGGTACGAACGTCAGAGGATGCCCACGTTCTCTTAGGGATCTCTCAATGTGGGAAGCGGGTGGAGCTTACTGTGAAGCTTCTTCTAGTAGTGAAGTCTATCAACCGTTGTGCATTCTCGCTGGTCTATACATGGAGGCAGTGTATTCCGGTTGTTTTTTTATGTCCCGTTCCTCAGCCGATTTTGTAAGATTAACCATTTTTAGGGTTTTGTAAAATAATTTTACAAAACCCTACTAGTTTCGCGACCAGTCTGTCCGTCTGTCCGTCTGTCCGTCCGTCCGTCCGTCCGTCCGTCCGTCCGTCCGTCCGTCCGTCCGTCCGTGTGTCACAGCAGTTTTTCTCGGAAACTGCTTAAGCTAGAAACATCAAATTTTGTGTGTAGGTGTAAAGTGGTGATCTCTTCAAAGTTCAACTACAACAAAAATTTTACAAAGTATTTAAGGGGGGTCTCCCCATATAGGAGAGTGACCCCCCGAAAAAAAAATTTCATTGAAGGTAGCCGATATGGGTATCAAATTAAAGGTCTTGATGAAAACTTTTCAAAACAGGTCTTTGTTTGGCAAAATTTGCTTCGAGGGGCGCACAGGGAGGGGAAATACACGAAAAATTTGTGTCCCCCCCCCCTCGCGATTGGACACCTGTGATCCGAAAAATCTGAAAAAAATCAGGAATGTAGGCCTTGGTGAGTAAAACAACAACAAATACGTGAGAAGTCGCAATTCACTCAACTTTGTTAGTAATAGTATGATTTATCGATTTTATGTTTTCTTGAATAAAATCTTAACGGTACCCTTAAAGTCAATGAAATTCAGTAGGTAGATGTCTATTTATAAGATTGATCTATTCTGAAAGTTTCATAAAGATTGAGTCATATTTAGCGAAGTTATAGCGGTTTGAATTTTCCTGTTTTGCTATGGAGCAATATGCGCTGCATTTATTACTATGGCAACATATGGCTATGGAACAACATGCGCGTTTTACCGACTCAGACACTACAGTTTTGCTGGGATTTGCATGAAAAGTTCAGGAATGATAGATGTCATGTATATCTTTGAGAATCGGTTCAGCTAGTGGTATCAGTAATCGTAAAACAAAATAGTGGCTGTTTTAAATGCGAAGATTGAATAATTTCGAGTTATTTTTTCCCAACTTCAACGTTTAAGGTGCATGCTTTGAATACTTGATTCAATTTAATGAATGACTGAAGATGAGTACCTACAATTGATTCTCATAAGTGAAACAAGTCAAGGAGGTGGGAGAGAGCTCCTAGCTAAAGGGTTTTGTAACCATTCTAGGATTCGAAAAAATTGGCCATTAATCGATGTTGTCAGTACAGGAGAGTGGCCCCTGAAAAAAAATTCATCAAACGTAGCCGATATGAGTATGAAATGAAAGTTTTCATGGAAGCTTTTCAAAACAGTTGTTAAACTGTCAGTTTTTGCTTCAGTTGGGGCACAGTCACGGATGGACATCTGAAATAATTATCAAGGGAGATATTTATGAGTATAACAATACCAAAAACCTCAGAATTCGAAATTCGTTCAACTTTGTTAATAATGGTATGATCTTCGTATTCCACATTTTCTCCAATAAAATCGTCTTTGACATGTTTCTTGATTTGATTCGATCTGGTGACTGCATTTTATAAATTGAATACAAAACCCTTCTGACATGAGCGTAGGTCTGTTTACCCAACTTGTTTATTAACTATTTCTACTTGGTCGCTTTTTATTTCTGCATATTCTGAATTGGAATAAGGTTTGTTGATAACTAATGTCACCGATGTTAGGTACAGTTGAATTATTAGAAGTAACATCATCATCATCTAGTCCTTCGTCATTGTTCGCATTTTTTTTTTCTTAGGCCGTTTTAAATTTATTGGGTTGTATTTCATTTTCTTAAATTTAGGCTCTAGTTTATTCCTTTTGGCTTTTGGATTTTTAACAAAAATATCTTCTCTAACTTCTTCATAATTTTCTCATTTTTGATTTTCGCGCGCCAACGCTGCTTGTTTGGCTTCTATTGTTCTTCCGTACACAGTGTTTTTGACTACTCATCCTAGTTGTATATCCAGTGGCCTTTCTCCTGTTGTCGAATGGATCTGTCGGTTATAAAATTCAATAGACTCGAAAAATTTGTCTTGAGTTGTTTGATTCGGTATTTGAGTACAGGCACTTCTCATTTTCTCTGGTATTGTTTCGTGAAGTCTCTCGATATCAGCATTTCCGGTTTTGTAGTATTTATTTTTATATCTTTAATTTGGTAAACTTCCCGTAACAGTACAAAATCAAAATCTCCATCTCCAACTATTAATTCAGGTCTTTCCGTAGTTGCTAATCTCTTTAATAGGCCCTCTCGTATGTCTATCATATCTTTAGAATTCAATACTACTCCTAATGCAAATTTTGAAAACTTATCAATTGATGTTAATATAATTAATCTTTTCACAAATAGTAAATCCATATGTAATATTTTCTCTATGTCGCTTGGTGCCTGGGATTGTTCCAACGTTAGTTTAATTGGTTTTCGATATACCTTTCTAGTATTACATATTTCGCAAATGTTAATAAATCTGTTTATGTAATCTCGCAGTTTTGGATAATATATTTGCCGTTTTAATCCTTCGTAATTGTCTCTTACTCCTGCATGTCCACTTTCTTGCTCATGATACTGTTTGATTATTTTCAAAAGTTCTTCCTCTGTTTTAATTTCAGTTATAAGTTTTGTTACTTTTAAAAACTTTTTTTGTAGTCGATCGAATTCTTTGATGAGGACTTGTTGTAGTATATTGTACTCTTTATGACTTAGTTCACTGTATATTGCTATTAAACCACCATACCATATTCTTTAATCTTTGTTATTATTGCTTTTTCGTCATTTAACATTTGTTTTTCTATTACAATTCTTTTTCTATTGGATGTTTTAATTCATGCTCAAATTTTTCTTCTTCTGCTAATAGCATTTGCTGCTTAAATCTATTCACTATGTATTCTATAATGGAAAAATAATCATTGAAGTTTTCGGCTTGTTCCTTATTAATATATTTTTTACTTTAGTTATTTCTGAATAAAATTGAAATTGGTAATCGGCATTAGATGAGTGACTGCTTGCTGAAGATCCCTGAACTTGGTCGGGTATTTTCTTTACTGATATAATTTCTATTTTCTTTTGTGGTTAATGCATTTATTTCACAGACTTCTTTCAATCTGGATAAAAAAATCTGCTGAGATATTCTGCTTTCCTTTTATGTTATCAAGATTAATATTATATTCTCCCAACTTGAGGACCCATCGCTGTAAACTGGGGGTAATATCTTTACGTTTAAATTTTTGGTACAATATAACCACTTGATTGGTTGGTAGTCTGTTTGAAGATCGAATTCTCTGCCGTAGAGGTACGGTCTTAGGTAATTAACGGCCCAAACAATGGCCAACATCTCCTTCTCAACGGTCGAATAACGTTTTTCATGATCGTTCAAGGATCTACTCATATAGCAAACAGGATGTCCATTCTGACTAAGCGCTGCTCCCAGTGCATGATTACTGGCATCAGTTGTTACTTAAAATTTATGTGAAAATTCGGGATGTCCGAATACTGGTGCAGATGTTATAAGAATTTTAAGTTTTTCGAAAGCTCCGATGTATTCGCTATCACAAACATTAATTGGGGTATTTTTCTCGAGGTTTTTTATCATTGGGTGTGCTATTTTGGCATAGTCTTCAATACATTTTCTGTAGTATCCTGTCAATCCGAGGAATGATTTAATTTCTTTTGTTGTTTTTGGGATTTTTAGTTTTAGTATTTTTTCAATTTTGTCATTATATAACCTAGGAATTTAGTTTCTTTTTTTAAAAAATTCGCGCTTATCCACTTGAATTTTAAAGTTTGCGGATTTTAATCGATTAAATATTTACTGAACATTTTCTACATGTTCGGTTAGTGATGTTCTTAATATTATTATATCATCCAAATATACCAAACATATTTTGTAAATAAGGTCATTCAAAATGCTGTTCATAAGGCGCTGAAAAGTGGCCGGTACGTTCTTTAAACTGAATGGCATCCGTGTATATTCATAATGCCCGGTGGTAGTAGAAAATACAGTTTTTTTAAGGTATTGTTAAAGTCATTTTACAATACCCTACTAAAATCGCGTCCTGTCTGTCTGTCTGTCCGCCCGTCCGTCCGTGTGTCACACCACTTTTTCTCGCAAATTACATAAGCTAGAAACATAAGATTTTGTAGGTAGTGAGTCACAAAAAAAAATTTAAATGGTGTTCAAGGGGGGTCTCCCCATATAGGGGAGTGGCCCCCGAAAAAAAAGTTGCACCGCATGTAGGCAATACGAGTATCAAATGAAAGGTTTAGATGAGCACTTTCCAAAACAGGTTTTAAACTGACAAGTTTTGCTTTGAGGGGTGCAGGGGAGAGGGAAATGTACGAAAATTTGGAGTCCCCCCCTCGCGACTGGACACCTTTGACCCAAAAAATCTGAAAGAATAGATGTGCAACTTTAGGAGTACAAGGGCTACGAATACCTTAGAAGTCGAAATTCGATCAACTTTGTTAATAATAGTACATTTTATAAATTTTACGTTTTTGCCTATAAAATCGATATGGAACCCTCAAATTTCCCACAAACTACAATTTAAGTTTTTTTAAACTAATTGTATGTGTTCTGAGAATTTCACAATAATCGAACAATAAACAGATACGTTATAGCCGATTGAATATTTAACAATTACAAAATTTTTTTTTTTTTATAGGGAAGTGAAGGCATTTACGCTCGCCGAGTCTGGCAGTGTGGGACTCCCATGGAGGATACCCTTGGACTACCCACTAAACACCTCCCCTGTCAATCTGAGAACCTAGCCTGGAACCGTTTGACACATTACTTCGGGCCAGGTCTCGTTTTGTTACGCCGTGGGGCGCCTTCAAGCTGGGGAGTCCCTTTCCTAGCGGGATGGGAGAGGGGAAGAGGAAATGCCAGAAGAGCGATCCCCCAGCCCCAGTGCCTCCGCCTGCTGCGAGTCCCTTTTATATTTTAGGACTGCCCGAGCATAATGTGCCACCTGGTTCCATTTGGCAACTGATTCGAGCATCACCGCAACTATATTATCCGAAGTGAGCTCTCCCGTCTCCCTGTAGAGTTCCCTTCGCAGCCTGGCCCATTTGGTACACGCAAAAAATGTGTGACAAGCATTGTCCTCCTCTCCTGGGCAAAACCGACAATCGGGAGACCGTGACTTACCGATCTTGTGCAGGTAAGACTGAAAACACCCGTGCCCGCTCAAAAGCTGGGTCAGATAGAAGTCAGTCTCACCATGCCTTCGATTTAGCCACGGTCTCACATCCGGGATGAGGCGTGCAGTCCACCTTCCCTTCGTGCAATTCCTCCAAGACTGCTGCCAATCGTTGAGCGAGCGTTGTCTCTCCTCGCGGACAACCATCTCCCTCGCATCCTCGTTTTGGCGCAGGTAAATAGCGTGGCGCTCTCTAGCAAGGAGGGCGACAGGTATCACGCCTGCAATCACTTTCACCGCCGAGTCGGAGACTGTTGGATACGAAGATGCAATTCTCAGTGCTCCTCTTCTCTGTACCTGTGCCAATCGTTTTCGGTATACCTCCTTGCTGAGAGCGTCGCCCCATACCTCTGCTCCGTACAGTAGCACTGACCCTACACCACTCATCAAGAGATGTCTTCTTGATGGGCTGGGTCCCCCTACGTTGGCCATAAGTCGACTAAGGGCCGATATTCCCGAAGCAGCCTTCTCAGCCGTTGCCCTGATTTGCTCAGAGAAACTCATCTTCGAGTCGATCAGTAGCCCCAGGTACTTCACCGCTGGCTTGGATTCGATTTGTGTATCTCCAATACTGAGCACCCTTACTCTAGGGATTCGCTTTTTTGTCAAGATGACCACTTCGGTTTTCTCCAGTGCTAAACTGAGCCCGCGAGCAGTCATCCAGTCCCTCACTCGGCGCATTAGCATACCTAGCCTAAGTTGCGCTTGTTCAACGGTGCGTCCGGTGTCCAGAGCCGCAACATCATCCGCATAGCCGACCAAGCGCGACTCATCTGGCATCTCAAATCTCAGTAGCCCGTCGTAAGACACGCTCCACAGGTCTGGACCAAGGATAGATCCCTGGGCAACACCCGATGTAATTTCCATCCTTCGTTGGCCCTGTGTCGTGTCGTAGAGCAGGCTTCGGTCCTTTAGGTAGTTCCTCAAAAGCCGCAATAGATATTCTGGAACTTGAAAAGAGTTTTCCAGCGTGTCCAGAATATCCACCCATCTAGCGGAGTTGAGGGCATTCCTGACGTCGAGTGTCACCAACAGGACGATCCGTCGCTTGGTGCGACTATATGCCTCTGCCTTTTGGACCGCGTTCACCACCTCTGCAATCGCATCAATGGTAGAACGTCCTGCTCTAAAGCCATACTGCCGAGGAGATAGGTCCCCAGCAGCACGAATCGCGTCAGTGAGTCTTCCCTTGATGAGTTTCTCTAGCACTTTCCCAGCCGTGTCTAGCATGCATAACGGGCGGTATGCAGACGGCGATTTGGGATTTCCCTTCCCCTTACTGACAAGCACGAGCCTAGCCACCTTCCATTGTACTGGGAAAACCCCGTCCCGTAGGCAAGCGTTGAATGTGCTGAGCAGCAAGTCAGGACAATGGTGATAGATGAGCCACAACACCTCAGCTGGAACACCATCTGGACCTGGAGCCTTCCTCGCTTTCAGGGAGAGGACTGCCTCCTCCAGTTCCAGCTGTGTGAAGAGTGGGCACTCTACTGCTGTTTCACCATGGACAGCGTCAACACGGACGGGATGGGCGGGGAAGAGTCCCCGCACTATTGCGTCCATCTTTTCCGCGTCATGTATACAAGGCTTCCGTAGGGCACCAAGTTTCCCCATGACCAGCTTGCAGCCAAGGCCCCACGGATCCCTATTTACATTGTCCCCCAGGTCTTGCCAGCATCGGGCCTTGCTCTTGTTAATAAGCCTGCGAAGATATTTCCTGCCGGACCTGTATGCTGCTAGCCTAGTGTCTGCCTCCTCCCACGTTCGCGCCCGCTAGGCCTCTCGCCGAAGTTTGTGACACTCGCTTCTTTGTTCGGCGATCTCGTTTGACCACCAGTATACTGGAGGCTTACCGTGTCGGGGTCTCCGACGGGGCATGGAAGACTCGCAAGCAGCTATGATGGTACTCATAGTTGAGTTCACCAAATCCTTGGCTGTAGGCCCTCCACTCCCTGGCTGAGCTCCCAGCAACGTTGCGCCTGCCGTAAGCGCGTCAGCGAACCTCTCAACGTGCATCCTCCCAGTCCTCCATCCGAGGATTGAAGTTTGGGCATATGCACGCAGAGTGGCACTGTCGTGAATCTCAACAGCTATATACTGGTGATCACTAGCCGAGTAGTACTCTAGTACTCGCCAGTTGTGTACTCTGGGTACCAGGGACTCCGAAGCGAGTGTCACATCGGGTATGGTTCTTACGCAACCCCAGCGGCGGAAAGTAGGGGTGTTACCAGTATTTAGGACGAAAAGCGCTGTTCTGGCCGCCATGTCCAAGATTTGCTTTCCCCTTGGGTCGGATTGTGGCATACCCCATTCAATGGCTCTAGCGTTGAAGTCTCCCCCGACCAGCATTTGGCCCTCTGTGTTCGAGACAGCGTCCTCCAGGGCATCGAGTTTGGTTCGAAAAGATGGCATTGCCTCGTTAGGCGTCAGATAAACACTGAAATATGTTATCCCTGAACACCGCACCCACACAAAACCATCCCCGCGTCTATGGTCCTGCACCTGAAGGCGGGCGCTGTCTCGAACCCAGATGGCCGAGGTACTAGATTCGTCAGGGTACCACGCTTGCGAGTCCTTGTTATGATGTCGCTCGCTCAGCAACAGGAGGTCAGCTTTCTTATCCCTCGCAAACTGCTCAAGTAGGTCCTGGGCGTTTGTGCTTCGGTGCAAATTGACCTGCAGGATACGGATCATTTGAGTATCGATTTGGCTTTAGTTAGGGCCTCCTTGAAAACCCAGCATCTGCCTGTCCCCGGCTCATGTTTGAGGTCGCCACGTGATACTAGGGAGATACACGTTTACAACGGATCTAGCTACTATAAATATGTAGGAATTTTGATGAAAAATTTAGAAAACGTTTGTAATATTGATGTGTTATCATGACTAATTAAAAGACGGGGCCAATACACTTGAAACAAAATGGCGGCGAATATAAAAATATAATAACCATAATAATTCTTCCAACTTAATTTATGGAATCAGCATATTAGTCAAGTTTTGATATGCAGAATATATTGTTTGATTTACTAATTGTTTTACAATACCCTTCTGGCAGAAGCACTCTCCTACTACTTCAACTTGTTTCCATATCACTTTCTTTCATCTGGATTTGGTGAAAACCCTTTGCCAAATCCAAGTTTTTCCAATATCCCTTCGATGTTGGGTATTGGGTACTTCTCGCATTTTGTAACGGCATTTACTCTCTCTCTAATCAACTGCCAATCGCCATTTCATTTTCCCCGAATTGTCTGGTTTATTCCCAACTACTACTATCGGCGAATTATATGGAGACGAGCTTTCTCTGATTATCCACTGTTCCAACATGTCTTGAATTTGCCTTTTGATTTTATTATCATCTACCTGTGGATTTCGTTACAATTTAGAATATATCGGATCACAATCGTTGTTTTGATCTCATGTTCAATTTTGTTCGTTGCTGACAAATAATCACCTTCCATCTAAAAAAGATCTTTATTATTTTTAATCAGCCTCCGCAATTCCATTTTTAGGATTTTTTAAAATAATTATACAAAATCCTACTAAAATCGCGACCTGGCTGTTCGTCTATCCGTCCGTCCGTGTGTCACAGCACTTTTTCTCGCAAATTACTTAAGCTAGAAACATCAAATTTTGTACGCAGGTGTAAAGTGGTGCTCTCTTGAAATTTCAACTAACAAAATTTTTATAAGGCATTTAAGGGGCGGGGGGTCTCCTCATATAGGGGAGTGGCTCCTGAAAAAAAAATTTCATTCAAGATAGCTGATATGAGTATCAAATGAAAGGCCTTGATGAGAACTTTTCAAAACAGGTCTTAATTTGATACTTTTTGCTTCGAGAGACGCGCAGGGCGGGGAAATACAAGTAAAATTTGTGTCCACCCCCTCCCGATTGGACACCTGTGACCCGAAAAATCTGAAAAAAAATCATGGTGGTAAGTGTTTATAAGTACAACAACAACAAATACCTTATAAGTCAAAATGCGCTCAACTTTGTTAAAATAGCATGATATTCGAATTTCACATTTTCCCCAATAAATTCGCATCGGTACCCTTAAATTCAACGAAATTCGATTGTAGTCCTACTAAGGATTCTTAAACTCTGTAAGTTTGATGAAAATCGAATGATATACGCGGAAGTTATAGCCGTTTGAAATTTCTCCAATTACAACAACAATAACACATGATTTTGGTATTTTATGGACTTTCCATCGAATCATTCACTGCAGTTTTGACTCGATCTTCTGGAAATTTTCCAATAAGGTCAATAACATTAATATTTTTGAGAATTCATGATTTGAGTGAGTTTTGTTGGTTTGCGACTCAATGGCGACCGTTGAAAGTAGAAAAACAATGGATTTTCATTTGATCGTGCACATCTGTTTGACATATTTCTTGACGTGATTCATTGCTGGTGACTGCATTTTTGAGAAGTTGGATACAAAACCCTTCTGACATGAGCGTAGGTCTGTCTACTCAACTTGTTTCTGATGGGTTCAAGTAGTCCATATCTATGTTAACTTTTTCTATGGGTTCCATTGTGTATATTTCCTCATATCTAATTTCATGCTTATTCTCTATTTTATTGTCGAAAGAGATTATATTTGATCAAAAGTAACTACTTTTTTTTAAGAAATCTATTTTCGCATTAGCTGGTCCTAGAATGTTAGTTCCTAGTATGGCTTGGAATTGGCAATTTTTCAAGTCTGCCAACCTCCATTAGTATAATTTCTGGTTCCTAGTTTGGGTGGTGTTTTGATCACTGTCTTATAATTTATTTTTTGTATGCCCGTTATTGTTCCGATGTGTATATTATCAGCCCTTGTTTTGGGGTTGTTTCCTATTTTCCCGTAATCTAATATGGAAGTTGAAGATCCTGAATCGACCAATGCTTTTTTTGGTGCTTAATCAATATGAATAGTGATTATTGGTAGGTTTGTGTCTCTGAGGCCTGCATGGGGAAATTTTCTTCTACCAGAATCGGATTAGTATCCACTGGTTCTACCTGGTTTCCCCTATAATTTCCTGGTTGATTCCTATTATATCTAAATCTGTTAGAATTATGGTTCAAGTTTTATCTATAATTGTTGTGGTTGTAACTTGGTCAGTAATTTATATACTGATAATTTTTTCGGTGATTATTATTGTTATTATTTGGTCCGTGATAATTATTGTTATTATTTTGTCGGTGATACCCTGAGCTATTAAACTGAAAATTTCTATTTTGAATCTTATGGTTGGCATTACTCCTTCTCATATCTTTCTCAGGTTTCCTAACTGTATTTTCACTATCTTTATAACCAGTTGGAACAATTCGTGATAAGCTTCTTGTAAAGTTGCAACATTTTTTGTTCGTAGGTACATACTATCAGTTCGATTAATTTTACTTAGGAATTTCTCCAAAAGGCTTGCCTCATTCATCTCAGGTGAGAATTCTAATTGATTCCTATTGTCTAATGCATATTTCCAATTTAATTTATCTAATATATCACTTAAAAAACTATAAACTTGATTCACACTTTGGCTCTGAAATCGATCTGCTTCCTCCTTCAATTTAAGATAGGTTTCCTGTACTCCAAACGTTTCGATGAGGACTTGTTTCACATTTGGCCATGTTTTATTTGTTAATCTTCTGGCTGCAACTGCCGCCTTCCCTGGAAGCTTTGAAAATAATATCTCTGATATATAGTTCATTGGCTGGTCTTGAGGAACCAGTGCCATTAACGACTCTACTTCCAGGATAAAGCTCTGTAGTTGAAATCCGTCATCTCCACAAAAAGGAGGCATTGCTCTTGCTTCCCGTAGAAGCTCCGAAAATGGAATGGCCATGATGTTTATACATTTAAATGTAAATAATTGTATATACATACTATAATATATGCGATGTATAAAAGTTTAATGCTTTACCAAATTTACTGGAATCACTTTTATCTTTTTCAGGGACGACTCTTCCAAAAAAGTGTTATTAATAATTTTTATTACACAGTATTTGCATTTAGCCTTGTCAGTACGACGAATGTACAGCAAGGGAGCGAATTCTCTTATAATTCTGCTCAGATAATGCAAGTCGGTTGTTTAAAGTAATTTTGGGTGATTATATGTAATTGATTTAATAACGTCATTTTATTATTTCGCAAATTCACTTTGTTCATGCCTTTGCATCACTTTTACTGTATTCCAAAAATTTAAGTTCGGTTTCACTTTTTCACTTTTGTTCGACAAAACTTTTTTTTAACTTTTCACTTTTGGTTCGAAAATCTAAAAAGGATCTGCGAATACACCTCCCTCTTTTAGACGACGACTGCACCACTGATGTTTTTCCTTTTTAAAGAAGGAAAAAAAATAAACACTACATACTTTTACGAGGAATTCCGCTCCTCTAATTATACAGTATTAATTAAAAATACAGATGAGTTAGTTTTAAGATTGATTTTAATTTCCGTTTTTAGGGTTTTGTAAAATAATTTTACAAAACCCTACTAGTTTCGCGACCAGTCTGTCCGTCTGTCCGTCTGTCCGTCCGTCCGTCCGTCCGTCCGTCCGTCCGTCCGTGTGTCACAGCAGTTTTTCTCGGAAACTACTTAAGCTAGAAACATCAAATTTTGTGTGTAGGTGTAAAGTGGTGATCTCTTCAAAGTTCAACTACAAAAAAATTTTAAAAGGTATTTAAGGGGGGCCTCCCCATATAGGAGAGTGACCCCCCGAAAAAAAAACTTCATTGAAGGTAGCCGATATGGGTATCAAATGAAAGGTCATGATAAGAGCTTTTCAAAACAGGTCTTAGTTTGGCAAAATTTGCTTCGAGGGGGGCACAGGGAGGGGAAATATACGATAAATTTGTGTCCCCCCCCCTCGCGATTGGACACCTGTGATCCGAAAAATCTGAAAAAAATCAGGGATGTAGGTCTTGGCGAGTACAACAACAACAAATACGTGAGAAGTCGTAATTCGCTCAACTTTGTTAGTAATAGTATGATTTATTGATTTTATATTTTCTTGAATAAAATCTTAACGGTACCCTTAAATTCAATAAAATTCAGTATATAGATGTCTGTTCATAAGGTGAATTTATCCTGAAAGTTTCATAAAGATTGCATCATATTTACCGAAGTTATAGCGGTTTGAATTTTCCTGTATTACTATGGAACAATATGCGCTGCATATATTACTATGGCAACATATGGCTATGGAACAACATGCGCTTTTTACTGACTCAGACACTACAGTTTTGCTAGGATTTGCATGAAAATTTCAGGAATGATAGGCGTCATGTATATCTTTGAGAATCGGTTCAGCTAGTGGTATCAGTAATCGTAAAACAAAATAGTGGCTGTTTTAAATGCGAAGATTGAATAATTTTGAGTTATTTTTTCCTAACCAACGTTTAAGGTGCATGCTTTGAACACGATTCAATTTAATGAATGACCGAAGATCAGTACCTACAATTAATGCTCATTAGTGAAACAAGTCAAGGAGGCGGGAGAGAGCTCCTAGCAAAAGGGTTTTGTAACCATTCTAGGATTCGAAAAGATTGGCCATTAATCGATGATAACAGTACAGGAGAGTGGCTCCTGAAAAAAAATTCATCAAACGTAGCCGATATGAGTATGAAATAAAAGTTTTCATAGGAGCTTTTCAAAACAGTTGTTAAACTGTCAGTTTTTGCTTCAGTGGGGGCACCGGGGGGAAATACATGAAAAATGTGTTTCATCCGTCGCGGCTGGACATCTGAAATAATTATCAAGGGAGATATTTATGAGTATAAGAATACCAAAAACCTCAGAAGTCGAAATTCGTTCAACTTTGTTAATAATAGTATGATCTTCGTTTTTCATATTTTCTCCAATAAAATCGTCTTTGACATGTTTCTTAATTTGATTTGATCTGGTGACTGCATTTTGTAAATTGAATACAAAACCCTTCTGACATGAGCGTAGGTCTGTTTACCCAACTTGTTGATCTATACAATATGAGCGCCGATATACTAACTCACTGTAAAAACAGGGTCTTTTATAATTTCATTTGCGTCTTTGAATTTAATTGTCAGCACTTTCTCATTTTAATAATATCATTTTCGTTTACAATATTTTTGCATCGCAATCAATATGTCCAAATCTAGTGGTCAGCATTATTCCATCTTAAGAATATTATTTCCGTTTACAAAGTTTGTTAAAGTGTCGAATTTCATTCTTTCAAAGAATCTTTAGTGTTAGACTTTGTTTATGATTTAGAATTCAGCTGATTTAAGAAACTGTGCTGACACCACAGTTTGGGTTAACTGAAGTAGGTTGGGTTCTAACGTAACACGCGTCCGATGAGGGACCGAAAACCCCACACGGAATATATACATATACTATGTATGCATGTACTTATAAATTTGTAGAATTCTTTTTCAAGTCTACCAGATAAATCAAACAAAAATCTAGGTGAAGGATGCTTTACATAAGAAGCACAAACCAGGCATGAAACAAATACATTTGATTGAAATACCTTTTATTAAATTTAAATACAATAAAACCTTAAAGAATTTGTTGAAAAATAAATTTTACGTTTTACCTATAAGTTTGTGAAAATCAATCTTGTCGAATCTGAATTTTTCGCTATTGCAGCAGATAATCGTGAATGTTGAGTAGCTCCTAATAATTTTTGTGGTTCTGAATTGATTTTCTTCTCGAAGCTGTAAAAATTATCCTGATAACCCTGGTGTGACTCATCTTCAAAGTGTGTATTTTCTGTGTGTCTATTTTGATCATAGCCATGACTCACTCCAGAAACATGACTGTTTAAACCTCCATAGCCGGGACCGTAAAAATGATGGTTATGATGGTTCCCCTCATGATGTTCTTCGTTCCCAGTTAATAAAGCACCTAGTGAGAAAAAATTCCCAACTCCGAGGACAGTGCTAAGTACCATTGCAACTTTAGCTAAAAACAGTGCTTTTTTGCATATGAATATGATTAAAGTAAAAATTAGCGGTATCATTGCAGAAAGATTAATTTTCAACCCTAACAAGAATGGCAGCAATATCTTTTGTACAATAGTTCGTCCTAAAAAATAGAAAAAAAATATTAAAAATCAAACTTGGAGGAGCAAGTATTATTTTACCAGTCGAAAATTTATCCTGCGAATACCTGCTTTCGGTATAACTCACATCAGGATCAATTGTAAACTCAAGAAATGTACCATCATTTCCATTTGGTCTTACCCACATAATAAGGCCAGGATAGATTCGGCTGGCATCAAATCGAAGAATTCTTTGACCAAATGTGTATTCCGCATTTTTCAATATTCCACTGGAAAAAATAAAAAAATGCTGGTTATTCAATTTTCTAGAAAACATATAGTATATACTCGTACTCCAGTTTTTAATTTGAAATTCCTTACAGTTTGGCTCAATTACTATCAAATAACAAGTTAGATAGAATATATGATATGAAAACACCAATAGTGAATCTACTCAAGGAAAACTTCATTGATATGTACGTTCCAAGTCTATTTGAAAAAATCCATTTTCACCTCCTTTTAAGCAGCCGCTATTATTAAAATTACTGATTGAACAAGATTTAAACAAGTTGGGTAGACAAACCTATGCTCATGTCAGAAGGGTTTTGTACTCAACTTACAAAATGCAGTAACCAGCAACGAATAAAATCAAGAAACACGTCATGTTCGAGGATCATACTATTATTAACAAAGTTAAAAAAATGTTGAACTCTGAGGTATTTGTTATAGTTATACCCATAAATATCTCCCTTGATATTTTTTTTTAGATTATTTAGATCACGGGTGCCCATTCGCCCTGTGCCCCCAATGAAGCAAAAACTGTCAGTTTAAGTGCTGTTTTGAAAAGCTCTCATAGAGAACTTTTATTTGATACTCATATGGGCTACCTTTCATGAAATTTTTTTCAGGGGCCACTCCTCTGTACTGTAATCATCGATTCATGGCCTATTTTTTTGAATCCTAGAATGGTTACAAAGTCCTTTTGCTAGGAGCTCTCTCCTGCCTCTTCGACTTGTTTCAATTGTATGTACTCATCTTCATGATACCTATCATTCCTGAAATTTTCATGCAAATCCTAGCAAAGCTGTAGCGTCTGAGTCGGTAAAAAGCGCATATGGCTCCATAGCCATGATTCCATAGTAATACAGGGCTATTGTTCCATAGTAATACAGGAAAATTCAAATCGCTATAACTTCGCTAATTATGATTCAATCTTTATAAAACTTATAGAAAAGATCAATCTTATAAATAATCATCTGTTTGCAAAATTTTATTGAATTTAAGGGTACCGTTTGGACTTTATTCAAGAAAACATAAAATCGATAAATCATACTATTACTAACAAAGTTGAGTGAATTTCGACTTCTCATGTATTTGTTGTTATTGCACTCATGCAGGCCTACATTCATGATTTTTTTCAGATTTTTCGGATGGAAGGTGTCCAATCGCGAGGGGGGTACGCGAAAAGTTCGTACATTTCCCCTTCCCCTGCCCCCCTCGGTACTTATGAGGCAATTTTAAAACTTGTTTGGAAAAGATCTCATTGAGACCTTTCCAACGACATCCTACTCGACTACCAATGGTGAAATTTTTTTTTTGAGGGGTCACCTCCCTATATGGGGAGACCCCCCTTAAACCCCTTTGAAAATGTTTCCCACCCTTGAGCTTTCAAGAAGTCACCACTTCTGACCTTTCCACAAAGTTTCATGGCTATAGCCTCTATAGTTTCGGAGAAAAAGTGCTGGGACATACAGACGGACGAACGGACGGACGGACGGACGGACAGACGGACACAGATCGTGATTGCAATAGGGTTTTGTATTTTAGTACAAAACCCTAAAAAAAGATATGCTATTCATCCTATTAAAAAATTTAAGATAATCCAATGAAAACGTTTGTATCTCGTTCTCATTTTTTGTTGTTGTACGAGTAATTGCTGAAGATTAAGATGCCTTTAACTTCCCTAAATGGAACTAAATTTTTATGAAACTTTCCGTTTGTAAGGACCTTATATTAGATTTCCTAAATACCGAGTTTCATTGAATTTTACTTATCAAGATCTGCCGGCGTGGTTTTTTTAGGTTTTTGAAGTTACAGTTGTCCAGCCGCTAGGAGGGGACACGCATTTTTCATGCATTTGCCCTCCTCTTTCAGCACCTGAAGCAAAGACGGCTATTTTAAGGCCTGTATTTAAAAATTCTCATGAGGATCTTTCATTTCATATCTTCTTTAGCATAGCAATGTTTTTTAAGGAACGCCTTCCTTATTGGGGAGATCTCCTAAAGAATCTTTGAACATTTTTTTGATACCCAAATTTTTATATACCTGCCAATTTAGTCTTCGTAGCTGCTACAGTTGCGGAGAAAACTGCTGTGACACCTAGAGAGACGGACCGACGGACAAAAAGTTCGCAATTTCAATAGGGTTTTTTATGATGGTATGAAAACCTTTCTTGACATCCAGTCAGTGCACAACTCCAAGATATTTTTGACAGTATTGAGCTTCACCTGAGGATTGTTTCGATCAATATTTAAAACCCTTCGTTACCTCGATAGTTTTGTGCCTCTACAATAAAGCAGTTTGTTCATCAATCTTTCCAAAAAAACCGCTAATAATTTTTATTTGGATATAATATAAAGCCTATATTTCGGAGGTAAGAGTCTGTGTGGTCTAGTGGTCATAGCATGAGACGCATAAGCAAAAGGTCCCAGGTTCGTTACTGAACAACGTGATTTAGTTCAGGAGATTTGTCGGACAGACTACGATTGTTCACTCAGTGGTAATATGTACTGATCTAATCAGACCATATCATAGCTGAGCAGACTCACGGGAGCATGTCACTGACCAAACCAACTTCCAAAAAATCAATACGGTCATGAAAACGAGATACTCTAACTATTTCTAAGCGAAGGCCCGAGAGGGGTTGTATTGCTACAAAGAAGAAGAGAAGAAGAGTTCCTCCTGCTTGAGTATTTTTTAAATGTCTACTTAAAAAAGTTAAATGCTTTTTTAGGTAAATTTCTCTAGATAAATTTACCTATTGCGGAGAGTATCATGTATATATATATATATATATATATATATATATATATATATATATATATATATATATATATATATATATATATATATATATATATATATATATATATATATATATATATATATATATATATATATATATATATATATATATATATATATATATATATGTATATATATATATATGTATATGTATAGATATACATATCTATATATATATATACATATATATATATATATATATATATATATATATATATATATATATATATATATATATATATATATATATGTGGGATATAACGGAATTTGTGACCACGCTAGAGGTTGCAATTTTGCTCCGATTTTCACAAGAATTACGGGAAAGGTGTACTGAGTAAATATCTCAGTTAAGTTCGTGAACCAGCTGGGTCGGTCGGGCAAAAACAAAATGGCGCCCATTTTAGACGAAAAATCATGATATCTGTTCGGACGAAAGTTAGCTCCGATTTGGATGAAATTTGGTACAAAGGTTCACTGATGTATGCGATGAATCTCACAATAAAAATTCAAAGTCGGTACGGCTGAAACAAAATGGCGGCCACTCAAAAGTCGAAAAACGTGCAAAATTTTGTTGTTGTAATAGTGCTCAACGCTTTAAACAGATTTTCATGAAATTTGGCAATTGGATAGAAATTATAAGCATCTAAAAAATCACGTAAAAAACTGGAGGTCACGTCACAAAAACAAAATGGCGGCCAGTTGAACCTCAAAACTTCAAAGTCTCTAAAAGTCGCAATTTTGATCAAACTATGTCTAAAGATAAATTTTACTTAGACCTATAGACTTTGATATTTTGGTGATCATGGATGTGCAAATTTCAAAATGGCGGCGGTTTAAATATGCGTTTTTTCAGGTTTTTGTGGCCCTCTAGCGGTCACATTTTCCGGCGGATTTTGATGAAACTTGCGGCTATGGATCTCAGTACTATGTTCTTGTATTTTGCAGAAAATTATTAAAATTGAATCCAAAATAAACAAGTTGGGTAAACAGACCTACGCTCATGTCAGAAGGGTTTTGTATTTAATTTTCAAAATGCAGTCACCAGATTGAATAAAGTCAAGAAGCATGTCAATGACGATTTTATTGGAGAAACTATGAAATTCGAAGATCATACTATTATTAACAAAGTTGAAAGAATTTCGACTTCTGAGGTTTTTGTTATTGTTCTACTCATAAATATCTCCCTTGATAATTATTTCAGATGTCCATTCGCGAGGGAGGAAACACATTTTTCATGTATTTCCCTCCTGTGCCCCCACTGAAGCAAAAACTGACAGTTTAAGAACTGTTTTGAAAAGCTCCCATGAAAACTTTCATTTCATACGAGTACTCATTCGGATCACAGGTGTCCAATCGCGAGGGGGGGGGACACAAATTTTTCGTGTATTTCCCCTCCCTGTGCGCTGTGAAAAGTTCTCATCAAGACCTTTCATTTGATACCCATATCGGCTACCTTCAATGAAATTTTTTTTTCGGGGGGTCACTCCCCTACATGGGGAGACCCCCCTTAAATACCTTATAAAATTTTTTAGTAGTTGAACTTTGAAGAGATCACCAGTTTACACCTATATACAAAATTTGATGCTTCTAGCTTAAGTAGTTTCCGAGAAAAACTGCTGTGACACACGGACGGACGGACGGACGGACGGACGGACGGACAGACGGACAGACGGACAGACGGACAGACAGGACGTGATTTTAGAAGGGTTTTGTAAAATTATTTTACAAAACCCTAAAAAGTCGAAAATTTAAAACTCAATACTTTTAGCTGCCATTTTCACTAAAAATTGAATTATTTTGCCCTGTCTAGAGTGAAACTCCGATTTGAACGAGATTTGATACATTGATTGATGAGGTCCTAACACACAAAGATTTTAAAAAGTCCAAAATTAAATGCATGCATTCAAAATGGCGGCCCCCAAATGTCAGGAGGCAAGCGCAATTCGCTATTAGAGGGGCAACTGAAATAATGAATTTTTTTCATGGAAACGTTTTAAATCACTTATCTTGAAAGTATTTATAAATCAGACTTTTTTTTAAATATTGCAAAATATTTTTAACAACACCCTAAAAAATTATAAAATCGCAACTTGTCTGTCTGTCCGTTTGTTCGTGCGTCACAACAAATTTTCTCGCAAACCACATAAGCTAGAATTAGGAAATTTTCTACGTAGGTCAAAAGTGGTGCCTCTTGAAATTTGCAGTTTAAGAAAATATTTTAAAGTGTATAAGGGAGTCTCCCTATACAGGGGGTGACACAAACATTTTTTTTATTGCTCCAACCCTCTAGCAGCCAAGTTTCTCAACAGATTCCGATAAAACTTGAAATCATAAGTTATTAAGGCAAGCTAATTTAATTTAATTATGCAAAGTGGATGACAAATAAAAAATTCGAAAATTAACAGCTTAATATTTTTAGCAAATGACGGCCCCTGATGGTTCAGAAAAGAATCGGAATGTATATATTAATGGCAATGCAAGTGCTGATTAAACTTTTATAGAAATCTTTTGAAATTAACTATTTGAGCTATTTAAGCCAAAAAGGTATCACCTTTGTGTGGTAACCACTGTGAAATGAATAAACAGCAAATGTGGGAAGGGCTAAACCAGTAAATGTATGTTTATAACAATTTATTACCCGCCGATTTTCAATATGTGATCCATACGTGTGCAACTCAATTTAATTAGCAAAATATTTGCGCTTCTATAAAGGGTCTCCAAATACGAAGGGCGGCAGATTCTTTTTGTAAATAAATACCATGAAGTGCCACAAAAACTGCAGTAAGAAGTCCAGTAGTAGGCAACCCAAATTTTTTTTCAAAACCTTACGCTACATAGGTGAAATTTACCTTTCCGGCTGGTGCTGCCAACGGGGATTTTTATCCTTTGCAAGATAAAATTTGGCTTTTTATTACATCAAATTTATATAACTCATCCTATATTCTTTTCGTTATAACACTAGTTTCTTAATTACTGAAAATTATTATCCATACATCATTTACTATTATTGTTGTTGTTTTTATTTTTGATTACATATAATCTATTTTACTACATTCTGTACATTTTGTATTAGATCTCATCCGAATATCCGTTTAAGACATTCTCGTTGAGTCTTGAGGTGTCCGATTGCCGAACAATCCAAAGGCTCTCATATGCGTCAGAATTTCGGCCATTGTGTCCTTTTTTTTGGAATTGGGTTCATCTTGAGGTAGATCTATCCAATTGATTGCGTGGATAGTTTCTACTATAAGGTTGGCGAGGGCTGACGTGACGATTTCAAAGGATTGTTTCCTTGATTTTGGCTCTCTTCTTTGGATGAAGCGCTTCGGTTGACCAGTATATGTTTTTGGCAAGTTCGACATGTGACGTACTATATGCCATATTTATCATTTTTGTTTCGTATCGTTCCGTAGTCCGGATTCCATTTTGAACTTCGGGCTCGTGAATACTGATTTTTTTTTTGGAATTCTTTCAGAATCTTTCCGATCTTCCCAAAGATCTTTGAATATGTAACCGCTATTGTTGAGGATTTTGTAAAATCATTTTACAAAATCCTACTGAAATTGCGACCTGTCTGTCTGTCCGTGTGTCACAGCAATTTCTCTCGCAAGCCACATAAGCTAGAAACATAAAATTTCTTAAGTTGTTGTGAATTGGGGATCTCTTAAAAGTTTCACTAGAAAAAAATTGGTTGTTTAAGGGGCTCTCCCCATATAGGGGAGTGGCCTCTGAAAAAAAAATTTCACCAAATGCAGGCAATATGGTTATCAAATGTAATGTCTTGATGAGAACTTTTCAAAACAGGTCTTAAACTAACCAGTTTTGCATCGAAGGGTTCAGGGGGAGGGAAAATGTACAAAAATTGCGAGTTCCCCTTGCGATTGGGCACTTTTGATCTTGCGGTACATCTTGAAGTGTATGTGGGCAACAAATAACTCGGAAGACAAAAACTCGATCAATTTTGTTAGTAATAGTACTTTTTATGAATTTTAAGTTTTTGTATATAAAATCGAAACGGCACTTCTAAAGCTACAATTTAAGTTTTCTGATAGCAGATGTTCGTGCCCCCAATCGAACAATAAATATCTAAATAACAGGCGATTGAATATTTAACAACTGCAACAACATTAACACGTGATGCTAGGGACATACATGTTTTCAACGGATCTAAACACTACAAATATATAGGAATTTTGAAAAAAATTCAGAAAAAGTTTAGAATATTGAGGTGTTATCTTCAAGCAATGGGGTCAAAATACTTGAAACAAACTGGTGGCAAATTCAAATATATAATAACCAGGACTTAGTTCTTCGAACTCAATTCATCGAATCTGTATATTAATCAAGCTTTGATATTTAGAAGACATTGTTTGAGTTACTACTGGGAGGAGCACTCTTCGGCTTCTTTAAATTGTTTATTTTGCTCTAAGCTTTGTTTTGGTTCGTAGAGAGTCGTTAAGGGCTTCACTTAAAGGTTTTGTTCCTGCTTTTTTTTAGTATCGATAGTATTTTGTTTTCTTTACGTTTACGTTCTCTGTATCCAATATAAAGGTCTTTTCTTGCTTTATTAATAAAGTTGTCAGCACCCTGTATATCTACAATAACTGTTGAAAGTAACCAATTTCTTATAAAAGGTTTGATCTAGTCCACCGTATGTTTCCTGAAAATTTCAAATTCTGATATATTATAATACCTGATTATTTAAGGTCCAAACATGCCAAAAATGAAGCAGAGTCCCATACCAAAAGAGTTTTGTAAACTAATTAACAACTTAAACAAGGTTTTCTGAATACCAAACATTACCCATATTCAAATTTTATCAATTGACTTTGAAAAACTAAAACATTGTTATTATGTATTTTGATTCGCCGGCAGTTTATTTTAAGTTACGTCAATTTTACAAACTATTCCTGAAGTTTTAAAATCCAGTTGGCACCACCAGCCGGAAAGGCAAATTTCTCGTAGGTACCCTTATTTTTGAATGCAAATAATCATTTAATTGGCCCCCCTTTCAAAATTAAACACTGTTCAAAGACATTTAAAAGTAGCAGGAAAGTCCTCCTAACTGAAGGGTGTCGTAAAACAATTAGTAAATCAAACTACATGCTCTGAATATCAAAACTTGACCCACAGATATATTCCATGAATTGAGCTCGGAAAAAATAATATATGGTCATTATGTGTTTTGATTTGCCGACATTTTATTTTCAGTCTGTTGGCCTTAATGTTTGAGTAGTCATTATAACATATCAGTGTTTTAAAATATTTCTAAAATCTTCATCAAACCCCTTACACATCTGTAGAGTTTGGGTCCTTTGCGAACGTGTATTTACACAGTACCATGCGCAATTGTTGTAATTGACAAATTGCAATCGTCTATAACTAAGCTGTTTATAGCTCGATTTTTATGACACTTACAAAAAACATGAGTTTACCACCAGAAAATTTATGTACAAATTTTCGGAAAATTTAAAGGTGATGCTTCTATTTAATGAATAAAAACATAAAATGTACTAAAATTGATAGAATTTTAGCTTGTGAGGTACTTGAGGGTGCGATCTTCTAAGAGCCAACCCCTATTTAGAAAGACCCCTCCCCGTAAACAGCTAAAATATTTTCTTTGCTCTGCAGATTTTAAGAGGGCATCACTTTTGAACTACTAGAAAATTTCATTACTCTAGCTTATGAGGTTTGCGAAAAAAACTTGCTATAGGTGGACGAATGGACGGATAGCCCGACAGGCAGGTGTTGATTTTAACAAGGCGTTGTAAAGATATTTTACAATATGCTTAAAAATGGTCTGCATTATAAATACTTCCAATTATGCCATTAAAAACGTATCCATGAGAAATATTTATTATAGCGCTTACCTTCTGACCTTTAGGGGCCGCCATTTTGGATGCAAGCATTTGATTTTGGATTATTTTAAATGTTTATATGGTAGGATTTCATCAATCAATGTACCAAATCTCATTCAAATCAGAGTTTGAACGTAGACTGGGCTAAAATATTCAATTTTTAGTGAAAATGGCAGTTAAAAATGTTAGATATGAAATTTTCGCCTTTTTTATTTTTCATCTGATTTTAATAAGTTTTTTCAGACTACAAGAACTTAGTAGAAACATACATAATCTCAAGTTTCATCAAAACCCGTTGGAAAATTCACGGCCGCTAGAGGGCCACAAAAATCTGAAAAAATCGCATATTTTAACCACCGTCATTTTTAGGGTTTTGTAAAATAATTTTACAAAACCCTACTAGTTTCGCGACCAGTCTGTCCGTCTGTCCGTCTGTCCGTCCGTCCGTCCGTCCGTCCGTCCGTCCGTCCGTCCGTGTGTCACAGCAGATTTTCTCGGAAACTACTTAAGCTAGAAACATTAAATTTTGTGTGCAGGTGTAAAGTGGTGATCTCTTCAAGGTTCAACTTCAAAAAAAATTTATAAGGTATTTAAGGGGGGCCTCCCCATATAGGAGAGTGACCCCCCGAAAAAAAAATTTCATTGAAGGTAGCCGATATGGGTATCAAATGAAAGGTCTTGATGAGAACTTTTCAAAACAGGTCTTAGTTTTGCAAAATTAGCTTCGAGGGGCGCACAGGGAGGGGAAATACACGCAAAATTTGTGTCCCCCCCCTCGCGATTGGACACCTGTGATGCGAAAAATCTGAAAAAAATCAGGAATGTAGGCCTTGGTGAATACAACAACAACAAATACGTAAGAGGTCGCAATTCACTCAACTTTGTTAGTAATAGTATGATTTATCGATTTTATGTTTTCTTGAATAAAATCTTAACGGTACCCTTAAATTCAATGAAATTCAGTACGTGGATGTTTATTTACAAGATTGACCTATCCTTAAAGTTTCATAAAGATTCAATCATATCGAGCGAAGTTATAGCGGTTTGAATTTTCCTGTATTACTATGGAACAATATGCGCTGCATTTATTACTATGGCAACATATGGCTATGGAACAACATGCGCTTTTTACCGACTCAGACACTACAGTTTTGCTAGGATTTGCATGAACATTTCAGGGATGATACGTGTCATGCATATCTTTGAGAATCGGTTCAGCTAGTGGTATCAGTAATCGTAAAACAAAATAGTGACTGTTTTAAATGCGAAGATTGAATAATTTTGAGTTATTTTGCCCCAACTTCAACGTTTAAGGTGCATGCTTTGAACACTTGATTCAATTTAATGAATGACTGAAAATGAGGACCTGCAATTAATGCTCATAAGTGAAACAAGTCAAGGAGGTGGGAGAGAGCTCCTAGCAAAAGGGTTTTGTAACCATCCAAGGATTCGAAAAAATTGGCCATTAATCTATGATAACATTACAGGAGAGTGGCCCCTGAAAAAAAATTCATCAAACGTAGCCGATGTGAGTATCAAATAAAAGTTTTCATGGGAACTTTTCAAAACAGTTGTTAAACTGTCAGTTTTTGCTTCAGTGGGGGCACAGGGGGGAAATACATGAAAAATGTGTTTCCTCCGTCGCGGCTGGACATCTGAAATAATTATCAAGGGAGATATTTATGAGTATAACAATACCAAAAACCTCAGAAGTCGAATTCGTGCAACTTTGTTAATAATAGTATGATCTTCGTATTTCATATTTTCTCCAATAAAATCGTCTTTGACATGTTTCTTGATTTGATTCGATCTGGTGACTGCATTTTGTAAATTGAATACAAAACCCTTCTGACATGAGCGTAGGTCTGTTTTCCCAACTTGTTAAACTTGCTCATGGATGATCACCAAAACAACAAAATGGTTAGACCTGATTAATTTCTATCTTAAAACCAAGTTTTTGAACTATCGAATCGAATTTCAACTAGCCGCCATTTTTTTTTTTTGAGACTTGACCTCCAGTTTTTTTTAACATAGTTCTTTAGATACTTACGTTTCTTATCACACTGCCGAATTTCATTGATATTGGTTCAAACGTTTAGTCACAACTACAACAAAAAAATTTGCACATTTTTCGATTTTTTAGTGGCCGTCATTTTGTTTCAGGCCTACCGATCTTGGGTTTTTTTTGTGAGATTCATCACATAGTTGAATAAACCTCTGCACCAAGCTTCATCCAAATCGGAGCTACACCTTGCATAATTGGCTCACGACCTTAACTGAGATATTCATTCAGGATAACATTCCTGAGAATGTGGGGAAAATCGAAGCAAAATTGCAAACACTAGCGCAGTCAAAAATTTCATTATATCCCACATATTGTATATAAAGGGTGGGCCAACCAAAACGCACGATGTTAATTGTAAATAAAACAATAAGTTTTTAGAAAGCCAGCCTATAAGCTACAACAAACAGTCACTCTTTGTGAATGCATCGGCTTTTCAACAATTTTTCGGGCATTCTCATTGGCCTAATTGCGGCTATTCTGCTTGTTAATGAATCCACTGAGGTGAAAGTGTGCTTCGTCGCCAAAAAAACTTGACGTTAAACGGTGTG
>OZ017739.1:196814473-196944473 GCA_963969285.1 Odontomyia ornata
ACTGGTTAGTCAATCCGTGAAGAAGGTCAACGCTTGTTTAACTGAGACACTTGAGAAAAGTGTTATTACATTGAATGATACTGACATTTAGTCTTCTCCCATAGGTTTCATTCCAATTAACTTCTCGATTAATTTCGTTCTTTTTCACAGAGGGTGACTGGTTGGAGGTTTTTTTCCATTTTTCTATTTTCCAACCAGCCATTTTGCGATTTTCCTTGTTGGAGCATCCATGCAAGCTATGATTACATGGATCTTTTTACCTGTCTTATGTAGATTGTGAAATCGTGAATGTTATTTGTAAATCGTTGTTAAGGTGACCTCTACATTAGTGCAGATCCTTTTCAATATTGAATATTGTCGTCATCTTAGACCTGTCCTCTTTTGATTGTTGTTTTACCTTGTCCTATTTGGAAAATCCGTATTCTGCGAGCGGAAATAGGATCACGTACGTCCAGATTCTCAGAGAATTTTCTCTCAGCCTGCGAAATTAAATGGAAATATGGTTCGCTTGAATCCCAGTAATCTCATTAGCCCTGCTCGTCTTCTATTCCCCCGGCTAATTATAATGACGAAGAGGATCGGAATACCACGCCTATTAAACCCGGAGGCTCTAGTGTGACTTTAAATGAACTCACCACTATCATAAGCCCAATAGTAACGGAATCACTTCAGACTCAAGAAAGACAAATCTTCCAGAGCCTGATGAACCTCGCCTTCGATATAAACAATGAAGCGGATATAAGAATCAGTGCTGACAATGACAGGGATTTATCGGGTATGGATAGAGTCCCTGATGTGGTTAAGAGCCTGAAAGACTTCTCAGGAAACCAAGGGCAATTCAGCTCATATAAAAAGAGTTTTGAAAGGCTACTCTCTATATATAAACAGCATAGGGGAGCCTCAAATTAATATGGAATTTTGTCCGTTATTAGAAATAAGGTGGTCGGTCAAGCCGACATCGCCTTAGGATCATATAACACACCCCTCAATTGGAAAAAGATTTTCAAGTGTCTAGCACTGCACTATGGGGACAAGAGACCACTCTTGTCCAAGGTGGTAACAGTATTCATGAATTCTAATAAGCCGTATACCACCACGTATCACTCATCTTAAATAAATTATCATCATGTAATATGGGGCAGGAGTCATTAAATAATATGACCCAGTGCTACAGAGACAAAGCTCTGGACACATTCATCAGAGGCTTATCACGGAATCTCCTTAGGCTCCTAAGTATCTGAGAGACCCTTTATTTATGTCTTAAATTAGCATACATGAATTACAGTGCTCAGCACGCCAATAATACTAATAATATCTCGAGAAAAACCCCTAGGACAGCACCTCCACCATTTCCCTTCTAAAAAATTATTCAATTTCCAAATCAAACATGGCCGCCCTTTAATTATAACGCAAGAGCTTTCGTACCAAACATACACAACTTCTATTCTGAACTCGTACACAACCCAACCGCACCACAGCCATCTAGATTTTATCAGCCAAAACACAGCAGCAGTACCCGAACCAGTTATGGTTACCACTCAAATCAATCACCGTTACCACCCAAACCACGCGGGATAGAGCCAATGGACAAAGATTCCTCCATAAGGACCGATCCAGTTAACTACCAGAATAGACCGGGTCCAAGATCCCCATACACTTCTAAAAGACCTCAACCTCCTGTTCAGTCATACGGACACAGAACAATAACATACAGCCAGAGACATCAAATACAACAACGGATTATATTCAGGACGAACTGGAAAGACAAGAATTAATTGATTTCTTAGCCGAAGAGGAAATCGAACCATTCCTAATAGACATACAGAATAACAGCGAATAAAATAACCAACACCGACGAAACCTAAGACAACAAACATTTTTTAGCTTAAACAGCTCTTCGCTTCCATACATCGAAAGGACTGCGAGGAGTGGCGAAACACTCAAAGTTTTAATAGATATAGGCTCCAACAAACATTATATCCAGCCTCGTTACATTCGGTATCCTTTAAAAAATAATGAACCGTTTAGTCTAAATTCAGTAGATGGTGTGGTCAAAATTACGCACCATGCATTTATCGATTGCTTTCAGTCGGATACTGG
This sequence comes from Odontomyia ornata, assembly GCA_963969285.1. Classification (NCBI taxonomy): domain Eukaryota; kingdom Metazoa; phylum Arthropoda; class Insecta; order Diptera; family Stratiomyidae; genus Odontomyia; species Odontomyia ornata. The sequence continues at coordinate 196,816,574 of OZ017739.1, forward strand.
AAAACTGATGTTCCTCTTACCTAGTCTCAAAACTTTTACCGGCATAATCGGGAATGACTCGCAAAAGCCATGGATGCAGTCATCCACACGAAAGGGTGTTTTATGATCATAAGCTCAGGAATAAGCCTCCTACTGAAGTAGCATGCTTCACAATTAATTAGCAAGCTAAACATAAATACCGACAATCTTTCCACATCTCAGAGGAACCAACTGGAAGCAGTCCTGGGCAAGTGTACTGATATGTTTTCTGAACTGAAAGAACGATTTACGTATACAACGACAGTGCGTGGTAAAATCCGTACAACTATGATCGATCCTTTATACAGCAAAGCCTACTCTTACCCAGTGGCTCTTAAATCTCAAGTTGAAACAGAGGTTAAACACTTGCTAGAAAATGGCATTATCTGACTATCAAGATCCTTGTATGATTCGCCTGTTTAAATCGTTTCAAAGAAGACGGATTCCTATGGAGAAAAAAGGAATCGAATGGTTACAGAATGCCAAAAACTAGACTCAGTCACCATTCCTGATAGATACCCTATCCCAGAGATAAATGAGGTACTCTCTAAGCTTGGGAGGAACTTATTTTTTTCTGTGATTGACTTGAAAAACGGATTTTACCAGATTCTCCTTAAAGAAAAAGTCATCGAGAAAACACCATTCTCGATTAATAATGGCAAATTCGATTTCCTGCGGCTCCCATTTGGACTCAAGAATGCACCCGAAAAAAGTAAAGTGCAGCCCGAAAAATGTTAATTTTTGAGGGGCAACGTGGAGTTTTTGGGTTTGTGGTCAGCGCTGATGGCATTAAAACAAATCCTGAAAAAGTTGAGGCTATCGCATCCTTTCCTCCACCCAGAACATTAAAGGAACTCCGATCATTTCTTGGAATGTCAAGATATTACAGCTGCTTCATTCGCAACTATGCAAAGTTTGCAAAACCTCTGACATCCCTTTTGAGAGGGGAGGATGGACGGGTGTCCAAGCACATGTCAAAATATAAGGCAGTCACCTTAGATAAACCAGCTGTGGATGCATTTTTGAAACTCAGGAGAGCGCTCATGTCCAAGGACGTCATACTATTGCATCCCAACTTCGTAAAGGAGTTCAAACTGACTGCGGATGGTTCTAACTACGCCATCAGTGCAGTTCTCTCTCAACAAGGAAAACCAATATCTTTCTTGTCGCAAACATTGAACCAAACTGAAAAAAACTATGCTACAAACGAGAGGGAAATGCTCGTTATCATATGGACATTGTAGAAATTTAGAAATTTTTTTTACGGGTCACGGAAAATAAAAATGTTCATAGACCACCAGCCCTTTACACATGTCTCAAGAACAGAAATACCAACTGTAAAATGAAACGCTGGAAGTCTTACTTGGAGCAGTATAATCACGAGCTCCTACACAAACCAGGTAAAGCAAATGTTATTTCTGACTCCCTCTCAAGGCTCTCAAATCCAAGAGAAGTTAATTCGTTAACACCTACAGAGTATTGTGATAACAGTTCCTCCCGGAATCGGATACCTATGGTCGAAGCTCCCATCAATGTCTTCTGGAATCAAATAATTTTGAACAAGAGTAACGAAACAAGCTACCAAATCACCCATCCTTTCGATAATAATACCAGGCATATCCTCATTCAAGAAAAACATGCTGAATAAGACATTATAAACATTCTTAGACGGTACATGAACCCACATAATTTTAATGGACTTATGATAGAAGAAAGAACAATTGGACTCATAAAAGTAATCTCCCCAAGCACTTTCAAAATTACAGAGTCCACTTTACACGCAAGATAGTTCAAGATCTACAAAACGAAGTGGAACAGGAAGAGAGGACCTTGAACACTCATTGCACAGCTCACAGAAATGCTCAAGCAAATAGGCTTCAGTTATTAAAAAATTTTTATTTCCCAAAAATGTCCGCTAAAATCAAAAGTTTTGTTTCTCGGTGCATAACGTGTAAGGAAAATAAATACGATAGGCACCCAAACCAACCGCTCTTACGTAAGACCCCCATCCCAAATTACCCCAGACACACAGTTTATATGGATATACACCTGAATAAAAAAAACTAGTTCTCACGACTATAGATAAATTCTCAAAATTTCTCCAAGCTGAGATTCACCCATCAAGAAAGCGAAGTTTATCTACAGAAATTTAAAAACTAATGGATCGGAACGAGCGCCATTAATTAAGGTATCACAGATCAACCCATATAATGTGAGGAATGCAAATCAATTCGTAATACCTTTTGCCAGAACGGATCGACTAAAGAACAATGCAACGAATGATGCTCTGCGTATATATAACAATCTACCAGAAATTGTTAAGGAAGCAAACTCACTTTTGGTATTTAAGAAAAGACTAAGGGAGCATTTAATGAGCACTGATTGAAGCGTGGACCTGTAATTCTGCTTTCATGAGCCCAGTATCTTAGGGCGTTCTTTTGACCCTATCGGCGAGATACTGAAGTGACAGTTACTCAGAGTTTTTTTGAATGCGTCGTATGATATTGAATTTTTTTTATCTCTGAGAGCTGATCATGATTTTTTGGACTAGATGTTCACGAAAAGGACTAGATCACATTATATTGTGTGCCCCCTTATACCGATGTGTTAAACATTGTCTGGGTGGCACAAAGGACCAAGCGATGTAATGTGAATGCAGATCGCACGAGCGTTGTGCGACGAAGAAAGAGTGATGGAGAGAGTGGTAGGGAATGGAGGTAATTAAAAAAAAAAAAAAAAAGATCTGCTGAGAATGTAAGACCGCCACTGAGAGACATTCTGTTCTTCTTTTACTTACTGGAAAACGTTGTAGTGGATAGCGAAGGTGCGCTTCGGTCAGTACCTTTGTTGTCTATGATGGAGGACAATTTGCAGATAAAAGTCTTCAAAACGCCTCCTTATAAAAGCGAGGTAAATGGATAAATAGAAAGTCTTCACTCCACCCTGATGGAAATTATGCAATGCCTAAAGCGAGACAATCTCGTTTGACCTTTTGAAGAGCTACTTCAAAGGGCAGTAAATAAATATAACTTCACTATTCATTCCACTACAGGCAAGAAGCCTGTCGAACTAAACCTCGGTCGCCTACCAAGAACAACCCCGGAATGCCTCGAACAAATACGACAGCAAAACGTAGAAGCAAAATAAAGACCTTGCATACCGCAATAAAAATAAGGAACGCCTAAAGGATTATAGCCTTGGAGAAAAAGTTTACGTTAAAACAAATAAATGATTAAGATCAAAAGTAACTCCAAGATACAGACAAGAAACTGTTAGGGAAAACAAAACCACCACAATCATTACCAAATTCGGAATAACCATACACAAAAGTAATATATGCAATTAACTTCTTCCTTTTAGGCTCTCCATCCACATGGCGACTTGTAGGGTCAAAGTTCTTGACTTTACAAAGCCCCAAATTATAAGCATCAAATCTGGCCAGACGAGAATAAAAACTGGAAGTATGCACATCATATATGACGTCGACATTGGACAGTACGCACAATTAATATCAAATATATCAAGCGCAAGTGGGCAAGGAGTCAATAGTAGCAATCCTCTGCATCCCTATCTCATTCATGAGCTATCACAAACCCAACAGATATTAGGGCATCTACAACCGGAGGTTGTGGAAGGTCATTGGACTTTATCGAAACCGCATGGAAATGGGTTGCGGAAAATCTCGGCCAGAATGACTTTAACATAATCCTGGATAAAAAAACAACCTGAGGCATAACAACAACCAGGTAGTAATTAAAAAATCATTAACAGATAAAATTAACAACCTAAAATTAATTTCAAACCAAATCTATAAATTTGTCAAAACAAACGAGCACCACAACCTCGATATAGCCATAAGCCTATAATATAAATTAAGATTGGTTCTGGCCAGCACTCTACCAGCCAAATCCGCACGAAGATTAATACAGTGAAATCCTTTCTCTCGAAGCAATGCACGAGTTGCACATCAATAATACTAAATGAATCGATCTGCTTCAAGCCAAAACTTTTTACGAACGTTGAACTAACTACGGCATAAGTTTTCTCATCATCCTCACATTAATAATCTTGATATTCTTCAGACTTTGCAAAAGGAACTGCTTAAAGGTTACCATCAGATGGCCTACTGAAAAGGAAGAAGCCGGTGATGAACAACCAGTCAATACAAACGTATGGTCAAGCGCATCAGTATCGGCACCAATGCAGCCTCCCACTTCTCTGCGCCAATCAATTCCCAGCCTTTACAATCAGCCATATTTCTAATCGGATGAGGACATCCTAATTTAAGCAGAGTTTACGCGCGATCTTACGATTCTACCTGCCAAGTGCAGCCATTCCCAGTCAGCAAACTTGTGGGAACCAAGGTTGAGCACTGGTAGTCACATACACAGGGAAACTGCAACTATAGCAATTAAAACGTATAAATTAAATGAATATTTGTAATCATACACATTGTAATATTTTCATTCAACCTCTACCATTTTTTCACTATTAACAAATTTTTTTCTTAAAACTTTAGGTGAAAGTGTTAACTTCTTCTTCTTCGGGGCTTCACTTCTTGCAGATAGTGCCTCCAACTGTCTCCGATTTCTAGATCCGAGCAGCGATGAACTGTCTTCGTCGACCGAGTCAGACCAGCGTTTCCTCGGTTTCCCCACTGGTCTCCAGCCTTCAGTCCTCCCAACAAATACCTTCTTGGGTATCCGTTGTTCGACCATACGATTCATGTGACCAGTCCATTGCAGCTTCCGCAATCTTACGATCGTTGAGACCTTCAGCTCGTCAAAAATTTCATACAGCTCGTGGTTGCATCGAATTCGCCATTGATCTTTATCTAGCTTCTCCCGATTATTCGCCTCAGGACCCGTCACTCAAAGGCGTTCAAAATATATTTGCAGATGCTTGGGTTAGGGTCCACATTTCACACCCATATCATAACACCGGCCTTATCTCAGATTTGTATACTTGGAGCTTTGTCTTCCTGTATATGCAGCTATTCTTCAAGATCGTCAACACTGAATAAAATAATTTATTTCGTCTCTTTCATTACCCGTTCTCGTTATTTTTGGGTCTAAATACACAAATTCGCTAACATTTTCGATACTGTATTCGCCAAATGTGATATTTTGTGTACTTGAGGTATTTTTCCTCGAATGTGTCATGAGCTTTGTTTTATTTTCATTGATTTGTAGCCCTACTAGTTTTGCTTCGCTGTCGAGTTTCAGGAAGAGTTCTTTGGCAGTTGTTAATGACCCTGACAAAATGTTGATGTCATCCGCATAGGCTACTATTTGGCTCGACTTAAATAGTCATGTACCTCGCGTATCGACAGGCAGCATCCTTATGACGTACTCCAGAGCCAAATTGAATAGCAATGGGACTAGCCCATCCCCCTGCTTTAGTCCGATATTCGTAACAAAGGCATCGGTGAGTTGGTTATTGATGCGGACTTGGAAGGTCGTCGACGTCATTGTCATTTTGGTAAGATGGACTAATTTGGCTAGGATGCCAAAGCAAAGTATTATTTGGTACAGTACATTACGATCAATACTGTCGTATGCTTGCTTGAAGTCAACAAAAATTTGGTGTACGTCTATATTGAACTCCCAGCACTTTTCAAGCACCTGCTTGACTGTGAACAATTGGTCCGTTGTTGATCTGCCTGCTCTAAAACCACCTTGATACTCCCCAATAATACTGTTGGTGTATGATCCGATTTTATTTTCTAAGATCTTTGAAAATATTTTGTACGCCGTACAAAGCAGTGATATGCTTCTATAATTTTCGCAGTGTAGCTTGTCACATTTTTTATGGATAGGGAATATCATTGATTGGCTCTACTCTTTCGGCATATGTTCTTATTGCCAAATTTGCTGGATGACTTGTGAATAGCTTGATGAACGCTACTGCCACCATATTCGATGAAATCCACTGGAATCTCATCAATGCCCGGCGCTTTATTGTTCTTTTGGGCTTTGATGGCGGAACAAACTTCATCCAGAGTTGGTGGAGCCAATGGAAGCTCTCCGCAGACGTCTATAGGCTTCAATCTTCTGGAGCTGTGCGGAGGATTAAGGAGGTTCTTGAAATATTATGCCCATCTTTCCTTAATCTTGGTTTCATCAGCGATGATATTGCTGATGTCATCACGACAGAGCGTGGTTTTGGGGTAATAACCACGTTTCAGGCTTTTCACTACTTTGCATGCTTGTCTTGTGTTATTGCTCGCTAAACTTACATCTATACTTCTCAATTGGTCGTCATAGTATTTTCTTTTCTTAATCTTAATTATCTTATTCGCTGCTCTTCTGAGATTTTCATAGTATTCTCCCTTCGTCCTGGTTTTCCTACCTATGTGTTCTTTGAATGCTTGATTCTTTTTGTCTAACGCATTCTGGTACTCATCATTGAACCAATCATTCCTCTTGTGCCGAGCTTGATGTCCGATCGCCCTAATAACCGCCCTAATAACCGCCTTCAATTCCATCCAGAGCTCGTTGTTCGTCCTTAACGATGCGTCTGATAAGGTGGGAGCCAGCTGGTTGTTGAGGTTCTCCGTGAAATTTTGGGCCACAGATGTCGTTCGGAGCCTTTCAATGTCAAATTCTTGCAGCAGGCTGATCTTCACCGAATATGCCTTTGACATACGACACTGATAGGTTAATTTGACTGAGTAATGGTCTGAGTTACAATTGGCTCCTCATTATGTACGGACGTCAAGTATGCTCGAGGCCCAACGTTGTTGGATCAGAACATGATCAATCTGGTTTTGTGTGTTGCCATTCGGTGATACCCAGGTCATTTTATGAATGCGTCAATGTGGGAAGCAAGTTGAACGTATGACTAGGTTTCTGCTACATGCAAAGTCAATCAGGTGCTGGCCGTTGTCATTTGTTTCATTGTGGAGGCTATATCCTCCAGTCGTTCCCCAATGAGATAGCTCATTACCAACCTGAGCATTGTAATCAACCAGAATTATTTTTGTGTCGACCAGTCTTTTCAGGTGATTGTGGAACGTTTCCTTCGTTTCCTCATCCTTTTCTTCGGTGGGGGCGTGAAGATTAATCAGCCAGAATTTCGCTTTCATACGGATCACACACAACCGTTCGTTTATTGCCTTAAAGTCAATAACGTGCGATTTGAACTCCCTTTCCACAATGAAGGCCATTCCAAATTCTCGTTTTCCAGTAGGTTTCCCAGTTTGAATATTGTGTGCGATCTCATGTCTTGAATATCGTTTCCAGTCCAATTCGTTTCCTGGACTGCCAGTATTTTTAATTTATATTGACTGGCCTGTTGTAAAAGGTCCTTAACAGCACCAGGGTAATCGAGTAATCTGACATTCCAGGATCCAAGACCATAGTCCTTTTTTCGTTTGCGAGGTCGTTGCCATGAGTTCAATCCATTCCGAGGCCCCTCTGCAGGTTTCGAAACATTTGAAGGTTTTCCAGGGACGGGGAGTTAGCCCGTTGCCCAACCTCCATTCCGGCGGCATGGTTATTACGTCGATTCCGTTATCAGGCGCGGAAGATTCGCCTTCACCCTCTTACGTCCTCACAAAGGAGGTGTAAGTAGGATATAGTCGCAGAGCTGTAGATGTATTTTCAATTATTAGCATTTCTTGGCATTTAATGTCACACTATTGGAGAACCAGTAAACCCAATGTGTGACCCCAAGAGCATTTACTACCAATTAGTTGGGGGGTTTGGGATGAGGAATCATAGAAGCTATGGGCTGGGGAAACAAGGGGTTCCCTCCTCCTTTCTCAAACGGGCTTGGGACTGTCTATTTAAACATTAGACTTGAGACTGAGCGTCATTTGTAAACAACAAGCTGGTTGAAAATAAAATTGAAAATTGACATTCGAGGAGAGCACTTCCCGCATATTTTATTGTTTTACTTCGGAAAGGACAGTGCAAGCTTGAAAGATATTGTGTGATTTTTATAGTGAGGACTGCCTTACTGAACGCCAGTGTCAGCGTTTGTTGGCTCGCTTTCGTTTTGGAAAGTTTAATGTGCAGGATGCACTACACACTGTTCGCCCAACTACTACTGATGACGTCAAAATAAAGGCGCTAACCGAAACTAATTGCCGTATGACAACTCAAGAGACAGCAAAAAAGCTCGACATATCGAATTCCATCATTTACTTGCACTTACAACAGCTTGGTTACGTAAACAAACTGGATGTTTGAGTGCCTCACGAATTATAAGAAATCCATCCCGCCAAACGCATTAATGATATGCGATTTACTGCTGCATCGTAACCAAAATGCCGATTTCTAAAAAGAATCATAACGGCTGATGAAAAATGGATTGTTTACAATAACGGAATCTGAAACAATCATGAACCAAGCAAGATGAGCCCCACAATCGACATCCAAAGCCAATATTCAACAAAAGTTGATTATGCTTTCTGTGTGGTGAAATTCCAAGAGAACTTCTTCACTTCTAAAAACTAAGGCTTTTTCAAACGTAGAACTTTTCAACTTACCGAAAGATGGCAAAAAGTTATCCAACAGAATGGTCAATACATTATTGATTAATATTTGTTGTTAATATAATAAATTTAATTTCAAAACATGAAAAAAACTACATTAATTATCGAACAACCCACTAACTGCCCCCTTTTAAATTGCCAGATATTTGAAAGCGGATTTTACGCCTATCATCGTATCTTCCTTCAGTAGATATTAGTCAGCAATCGGGAAATTTAAGCCCTTATTTAATAGTCCCAATTGTTTCTCCGTAATAGAGTCTGATGATGAATTGACGACAAAATCATTTATTGTATCTACGTTTCATTCGAGAGAACTCTTTCACTGTTTTAGTTGTTTTTCAAGTTTTTTATTCAAATTTCTTCTTTTCTTGTCTTTCTCATATTTAGCTACTCTCTACATGTCGTAGATTTATTTTACCTTCAATGGAAGGTACTGTCCAACCCCGAAAAATTAGAGGCACTCAGGCTGGGGCTTTTGGGCCCGGTAACTCATCCGAAGATGGACGTGGCACCACTGTCTCATACCAAAGTGCCTCGCTGAAATCCCAAACTAGAGTGTGGCTCACGAGAGGTTGTCATGATTGAAGTTTTTCAAAAGTCCACTAAAAAGTAAGTCCCCCCGAAGAGACTTTCCTCACAATTCCAGAGTAAAAACTGGCAAAGAAAAATCACTGGGTTCAAAGTATTGCCTGCCCAATAAGAGTTTTTGCATACAATCGCTATATTAAATGAAAGTTCATACGATCAATTAATCTGTATCCTTTTTAGGACCTTGTAAAACAAATTTTACAAAGACCTGCCAGTTTCGCATCCCTTCTGTGCCTGTGACCGTCTGTTCGTACTTCATAGCAAATTTCCTCAGAAACAATTGGTGCCAGAAAGTTGCAACTTTGTGAAACGTTCAGAAGCGGTGATCTTTCAAAAGTTTAAGTCTTACGAAATGCTTCAAACATTTTTAAGGGGCGTCCCCGCTTATACTGCTTTGGCCCTTGAATGTTTTAATTAAATTTAGTCGAGACGGGTTTCAAGACACAAAGTCTTGAGTAACACAAATCTGAAAGAAAAAGGTCATTTTATGCATAGGATGGTCCAAGGGGAGACAAGATGTCCGGAAAATGTATGACACCTCCCCTCTGTGCGACTGAACGCATTTGAGCCCAAAAATCTTTAAAAAATCACAGAGGTAGGTGTTTTATGAATATAAGGACAAAAAATACCTCTGACACTAAAATTCACTCAACTTTGTTAATAATTTCTTAGCATTCACTCAACTTTGTCAGTAATAGTACGATTGCTACATTTTCTTGCATCAAAGCGAAACAGTACCTATATAGTAAACTTCTTTACGTTATCTTTCTCTTTGCAATTCGGTAGACTGATGTAAGATCCTAATACTCACAACGTTTCATTGAAATTGAATAATTATCAAGTGATTTGAAGCCATTTCAATTGTATGGATTTACACAGCATTAACACATATTGATGGTTGATATATAATTAAAATTGACCTAGGCATTCTTATTTTTACCGAATTTTCATGAAAATTTAAGGAATAATGTTTAATTGGTCAAGTATTCAGGAAAAGAATTTAAGCAGGAAAAACATGGCAGCTATTATATAGTTATGTAAGAAACCAGGCACCTTTTGGATCAATTTGAACGGTTTCTTAGGCAAATATTGGATGAATAATTCAGGTAATTGATTCATGCCCCCAAGAAGCTTGTTTCGAACCCTAGGATGGTTACAAAGCCCTTCGGGTAGAAGCACTTTCCAACTTACTTGACTTGTTCTTATCTATCCTGCTTAGGATTTTTATTTATCTTACTCAGGATCTATCCCAGTAATTTCTGCACTTCTCGAAGTCAACGAAATTCATACTTTACCAACAACCGAGCTCAACAAAGTTCACACCGTTTTATTTCACTAGCTGAAAATTAATACCTCTCTACTTAACACCAACTCAATTTCAAATCCTTTTCTTTTAAAATTTTATTTAAAATTCTTTAAAACATTAAATGTGAATTATTTTGTTGGCAAGTATTGATTATTGAAATTTGAAAGATCACTTATCTTCTATTCTATGCAGTGGGGTACCCCAATATTTTCCCGGTTTATTTCAATATGCTGAGCTCCCAGTAGGTAATTTTTATGATTCGCTTGTAATTTTATTCACTGCACACCAACCTCGTCGCTCAAACGTATCTACTAGAAATAAGAACCATCCGCCTTGTTAAACTCCTTCGATACCTCGCCTTCAGTGGGGTTTTTAACCACTTCCTCTGAGGTTTGAATTTTTAGTTTCTAGAAGCCAAAATTAGTTCCCCGAATCCAGAATGTCAAATTCTCCGGTCATGCAGTTAATTTCCCTTTCCTTTATTACCTGCATGGTAAAATCTTCGTCCACTAAGTGAATGAGATACATTTTTTGTCAATTTGAGTTCATTTTAAGTTCTTTGATATATTTTGGTCATGGGCAGTTCTCTTCACAGAAATTGCAGCAAATGCTTGTGGGCGATTATTAGAGGTCAAGTTTATCGCCCCATGATTTTTGTTGCCTTTTCGTATTTTGTTATTTGGGAACTAGTTTCCTATATGTATGCTTTTAACATAATTTTTGTGCATGTCAATTTTACGTTGTTTGAGTTAGAGATCTAATCTAGCACTTGTCTCCAATGAGGTAAGTTCTCTTGCAGGGAAAATGCCGGCCAACAGGAGTACTCTAGATGGCTGGCGTTTTTGGGGAGTGCCGCTCCCACGGACTCAAGGATTGGAGGTTGCCGTGAGGTCTCTCCCGAACTTAATCTGCACTACGCTTTGGACAAGCAACTTGAATCGATGCTTTGCGCTTACAGACATGATAGTCTGGACCTAAGTGCTTTGCATGCAATCCGACTGGCATACGGTCTCCGTCCCGGTAAAACCTTAGCAGCGCTCGGTGTACGTTTGGAGTTCGCACCATTGGGTTGACGGCGTAGGTTTGGTTGAGGCGGGCTCTGGATTATCGTAAGATCCTCATAAGGGCTTGTGCCAATCTCGCATGGCCTCCCTGCTCCTCAAAAGTAACCATGGAACCAAAAAACTGACTACACACACAAACGGAGATAGCAGCTCAAAGGGGACCCAGTTAAACTAGAGAACTCTCAATTAGAAAACTTATACAAATATCCACAAAAAAAAGGTAAAAATATCAACAAAGACAGCAGAACCACAGTTACAGCCACGACGTCAGCGGCACATTTAGAATGGTACCAACGGAAACAACTACGACGACGAATACAATGACAGTAAAGATGGACAAAAATGGCGAACAATAGACAGCCTTGTACAAAGAGAAATTCCTGTGGCGTTTGGGGGCAGCAAAAAAAATTATGCAAACGCCAGAGCATCCCAACACAAGTTGAATAGACAGAACTATGCTCAACTCAAAAGGGTTTTGTACTTAACCTGCAATAGTTGCCTAAATAGGATGATTTAATTCAAGAAAAACTTTTATGACGTGCATAACAAATATAACATATTCTTGCTTTAAAAGAACTCAATTTTAACCAGCCAACATTTTGTTCCAATATTTCTAAAATATTTGACTGATCTGAATCTTAAATTAAATTGAAATTTTACGGAAACCTACTAGTTTCCCGTCCTATCTGTCCATCTGTCCGCCTGTTCGTCCGTCTGTCCATCTGTCCATCTATCCGTGCGTCACAAGACATTTCCTCCAAAACTATAGAAGCTACAAAGCTCAAACTTCTTGAAAACGTTAGAAGTGGTTTTCTCTCAATAGCCAAATATATCAAAAATTTTTAAGGGGGTCCCCCGTATAACGAAGTGGTCTTTAACAAATTTTTTCATTAAATAAAGTCGAATGGGGTATCAAATGAAAGATCTTAGCACTTTCAGAATCTGAAAAATAAGTCGATTTTCGCAGTGAGAATAAATGTGAAAATGCAAGAACAATATTTGTGTTTCCTCACTACTAGATTAGACACCTTTGAGCCGAAAACCTGAAAAAGTCACGAAAGTAGGTCTTTATGAGTGCAAGGGCAACAAATACTTCAGAAATCAAAATTTAATTATCTCTGTTAATAATGATATAATTTGTAAATTTAACATTTTCACCCAAAAATTTAAACTGTACCCCTAAACTTCTTAAGGTATTTCATTTATGTAGATTGACATAAGACCCTTATTCTTAGAAATTTCATGGAAAGCAAACCATAACTAATTGAGTCGCCATTTCAATTGTATAGAATTGCAAAAACAATATCAGATGCTGATGGTTAATATATATAGGGTTATCCATTTTACGCTTGGCAAAGTAAAGCTAAACAAAACACATAAACTATTCAGATGCAAACAAAATTTTTTATTCAATATTAAGATTCAGTTGTGCCATTATAGGTAAAATAGAACATCATTCAAATGTCCTCCACAGGACCTCTTACAGGCTTCAATCCTTTCGAGATTATTTTCAATGACTTTTTGGCACATTTCCGGCAATATTTCGGCCATAACTTCACGAATATTGGTTTTCAATTACTCAAGATTTTGAGGATTATTCGCGTAAATACAATCTTTCGCATAACCCCATAAAAAGAAATCCAAAGGTGTTAGGTCACAGGATCTTGCCGGCCAATTGACGTCACTCAATCTCGAAATTACGCGTCCTGGAAATTTCTCCCGCAAAAGTGCTCGATTAGCCTGTGTTGTGTGGCTTGTGGCTCCGTCCTGTTGGAGCCACATGTTTTTCAGATCATAATCCTCAATTTATCTCCAAAAATAATGAGTTAACATCCGTCCATAGCGGTCAGAATTGACTGTAATGGATCTTCCTTGATTGTTTTCAAAAAATACGGGCCAATAACACCACCAGACCATAATGCACACCAAACGGTCACTTTTCCCGGATGCAATGGCCTTTTTGCGATTACCTGAGGATTTTGAGAGCCCCGTTTGTGGCAATTCTGTTTATTTACGTAACCAATAAGCGAAAAATGAGCCTCATCACTCAAGAAAATTTTGTTCGAAAAATCATTATCAATGGCTTGTTGTTCAATCATCCACTTCGCATACTATACATTTTGCGTTGTGTATGGTTTTGAGGCTTAAGTTCTTGACTGAGATGGATTTTCTACGGATGGAGATGCAAATCCAAATGCAAAATCCACCACAATGAGCCGTAAGACAAGCCCAAATGTTGAGCACGTCAAGGAATCGACAAATTCGGGTCTTCCTCCACACTTTGAGCAACGACAGCGATATTTTCAGTAGAACGAATGTTGCGATGATGCACAGGCCTTGCAGTATCAATAACCGATCAAGCCTCCTCAAATTTTCTCACTGTGTTCGAAATTGTTTGCTGTGTAGGTCGATTATGTCGACCGTAATCGGCTCGTAAAGCCCTAAATGTTGATACAGCAGAATCACCATTTTTATAATAAAATTTAATAATTTTAACGCGTGTTTCGATGGTTAAGGGATTGTTAATGGCATACCTTCAACTTAAAAAACGCGCTTTGGATGACATTTAGTTTTGACAGATGTCAAATGGCAGGATTATACTTTCCCAATTACGAAATGGATAACCCAGTATATCAAATCGACCAAGACATTCTTATTCTCTTCGGATTTTCATGAAAATTTAAGAAATAGTGGTTCACTTGAATATGTTCAGTGAGCCGAGCATTGAGAAAAACTATTTAACATGGAACTAAATCGCAGCTGTTATGTGCTTATGATCGAAACTTTGTATCTTTTGGATGAATTTTAACGATTTCTTAAACAAGTGTTGGGTGGGTGTTATTCAAACATCGATTCATGACATCAGAAAATGTTTTTCCAACTCCAGAATGGGTACAAATCCCTTCTGCCAGGAGCTCTCTACCACCTGCTTGACTTGTTTCAGTATTAATTGAAGGTACTTATCTTCAGTCATTCATTAAATTGAAAAGCATGTACCTTGAACGTTGAAGTTGGGGAAAAACAACTCAAAATTATTCAATCTTTGCATTTAAAACAGCCACTATTTTTTTTACGGTTACTATCACCACTAGCTGAACCAATTCTCAAAGATATTCATAATACCTATTATCTTGAGACTTTCCTGCAACTCCGAGCAAGCCTGTTGTGTACGAGTCGGTAAAACGCACATTTTGTTCCATAGCCATATGGTTCCATAGGAATACAGCGCATATTGTTGCATGGTATAACGGGAAAATTCAAACCGCTATACCTTCGTATAATACCATTAGATCTTTGTGAAAATTGCAGCGCGAGTAAATCTTATAAATAACCATTTTTGTACAAAATTTTTAAATGTACCATTAAGATTTTATTCAAGAAAATGTAATATTGATAAGTTATACTATTACTAACAAAGTTAAGTGAATTTAGACATTTCAAGTATTTGTTGTTGTTGTAGTACTCATAAAAGCCTACATTGATGTTCTCATATAAGTCTACATTCGTGTCCAGTCGGGCGGGTGGGTACGCGAAAAGTTCGTACTGTTACATAACCAGTATACCCTATGTATACTGGTGTGAACTGGGAGCTCACTTTGATGTGTATCCTATATACATCATCAAAGCGAGCTCCCAGTTCATACCAGCATACATATGGTACACTGGTTTTGTAACAGCCGGTAGGATATCGGTTTTTCAACGACAACAGTGTACTGCATTGTGTAGCAAATTTTAATGGGCTGAAAAATCTATTCACCCAGCCGATATCTGAAACCGTTCAACTCCTGTATGACACCATTGATACTCATATTGTCCATCAAACTAGATGAGCCTTCCTAAAATCAATCAAGTAATAATTTTAATCAATTAAATAACAAAAATATAACATCAAAATGCTTTTTGCATGCTGTGCTATTATTTAATTCATTTCGCTGTACTACCATTTTGTCTATTTTATTATTGGAACTTTTTTCTGTTAAATAGTAATAAATAAATAAATATCCAAATATAATATTGATACTACTCACACTGCCCATCAAACTAGACCGAATTTCGTAAAAAAAAATCAAATAATTATTTTAATCATTTAAATAACATAAAGAAAGTATGAATATCCAAATATAATATTTGTAGTAATCGAGCAGTTATACTAGCAAACTGCTCGAAAACCCTCCGATCTCCTATCCAAATTGTAATGGCAGATTTAAAATAAAAATATGTAATTTTTTCCCCTGTAATTGTCATTTGCAGAATAGTTTTTTTTTCTTATTATTATTAGTAAATGTAACCTCATATCAATTTTCCTCTCTGTTAGAATTTAAATGTTCTCCGTTAATTATCTTTTCCATAAAATCTAATTTTTCATTACTATTTAAAATTTGTATTTCTTTCCTTCATGTAAATTTCTTAACTGCATGTAAATTTTCTTCAATTTATTTAAATTTCTTTGCTTTATTTTTAATTTCTTTAGTTTGGTTAAAATTTCCCTACTGCAGTTCAATTTAAGTTTTTGTTAAAAATTTGAATCTGCCCATTACAATTTAGGATGTGGAAACCCTGACTTAGTGCAGGGCAACGGTGCATTACCTTAAATGCATTCGAATACATTCTTGACGTTAGCGTAAACTGTAACACTTATCTGAGATTCTCTTGGTAACGTAAAATAAATTTTAACAATCCGGAATGGGGGTATCAGCTGGTGATATGAACAGCTTGTGTGTGTGTGTGTGTTTAAGGAGAAACAAGAAATTACCTGTAACGAACAACAGGAGAGGAGATTCGGGGGAGTTCTGGTTTTGACTCTGTTGCATTTGGTTCGGTCGAACAAAAAGAAAAATCTCGAGAACATCGCGGGAATTTGTGGTTTCGCAATATAATGAGGTGTTATGCAGCTGTGATTTGTAAAAAAAATAAATAAGGATACGCAAGCAGAGGCTATTGATGCCATATCCATCGGAGTAGCGCTCGATACGAAAAACCTGGAACGCACCGTTACAACACCGGATCGTGCAAGCCTAGTAACTTTTCCCGGAAACAGTTTTCCCGATTGAATATTGAAATGTACTTCAATTGTCGCTAATGTACGACTTAATATTTCATTGTTGAAGTATTTTGTGGTTCCCTGAGTGCTGTTTTTCTCTTTCCGTGGAAGAAGCGAAGAAAATATTTCCGATTGTGGAAGTTTGCCCGTGGTGAGCTTGAGTGAGATCCAGTGCGTGAACTAAACTTTAGTTATGAGAAAAACCATCAAAATTATGCTATTTGCTGTTATACGTTGGCAGCGAGGTGCATAAGTGAATGATAAGTGCAGACTATACACGTATGAAGTGCGCGAAGTAAATAATCATTTGGTTGCACGACGCATATGCCACTAATCGCAAATCAGACCTATACGTGTCCCTAACTCATCCTAATTTTCCGAGATTCAGTAATGATTTGCAAATGTTTAAGAGTGTTCGATTTGTTGATTACATCGACATGCAATGATTTATCGAGCATAGTTGATGCCGCAGGTGATATGTTGGAGCCAAGTGAGTATTAAAGTGTGAATCGTGTGTGAAAAGGAGGAAGTGACCAGACAAACGTGATGCCGTTGTGTGATTTCGCTGCCAACCTTCAAAATGTGGCTGAAGTACGGTGCCCAGAAATGAAAGCTAATAACTTCTCACAAGCAAGGAAGTCGCAAGGTACAATTGCAATCCATCGACACTGAGAAGAAAGGCTAATCCGAAAAACAGGAGGCGTTCTCAAAAGAATAAAATCAGCATGCGACTCGCTAAAACTCATAAATGGTGTAACAATGGGATTCTTGAACTAGAGGAGCTCCTAGACTACATAAGCCATTTTCAGAAGAGCTGGTTAAGGAACGCAAAGAACCGGAAGGTCAATGAAGAGCAGAAGGCTAAAGTAGCGCTAGAGCTAGGCGAAAAAGGCATGTGTTGATAGTTTCATCATCAAACATCAATATTAAAATGGTGTTTTGCCCAATCGAAGGAGGCTTGGATAAAAAGAGGAAGAGGGGGGGCACTTGATGGGCGTAGGGTTTTAGATCGCAAAAGGAGCAAAGAAAACCATAGGAAGTTCCTTCAGAACCAGAAAATAAAGCTCGCACAGACACCTAGCGAAAAGAAACAGTTGACGTGAGACAGGAGAGAAAAAGGCACAAAAAAGACCCCCACAGCAGGCACTGATCTTAAAACTCCAAGATAGCTGGTCTCATGCAAAAATATTGCAGTATATCAGGAGAAATGTAAAGCCAGAAGTTACCAACACTTCTATTGAAGGAGCAGGACCAACATCATGGACCTGGCTATAGGAGACAACGCATGACGGTCATTGACTTGACCAAAATGGATCCCAAACAATTTCTGAATAAAGGCAATAAGAATAGGGTGGGTCATCTGCAGTGTATGCATACAGTGAATACTTCCAATGCCTTGGCTTTGGCCACACCTTACAAGTATGTACAGGACCCGTTAGAAGTTCTCTTGGCTACAAATATGGCGAAATGAGATATGAAAGAAAAGAATGTACGATAGAAACACACTGTGAAATTTGGAAGGATACTGATCCAACATGTAGGGTTAGTCTTTGAATCAAAAGATGTCATGTTTTCCAGGAAGTTTCATGCTTTGAAGAGTGCTGTCTCGAACGCAGATTGCGAAATGATCGATGGGGTAAACTTGAAGACTAAAGCAATCGAACTTTAACTTATCCGCGGGGAAAATGAACACTAGAAATGGCAGCCAGGATGGCACTCATCAAGCTAAGCACCGGTAGTATGCTGACTTTTAACCATATTGGCTGTGAAGAAATCATACTGGGGGTAGCGATTGCCTCGGAGTCTTCGGTACGGAGGACTCACAATTGAAAAGTACTAGAGGACCATAAACCCGGTGACAATCACACTCTGCTTGAGATTTGTGATGTCTTGCGACATCCGTGCTCTTGACATTCTACAATTACATGGAATATTGGAAGCATGGCCGTCATGAGGTTCAAGGGACAAGCTGAAAGATAGAAACTAACAGTGTGATACGATATAGGGCCAACGAAGGATGATAGATTTATCGAGTATTGTCAGGGATCTATCCTTGGTCTAGACCTATGAAACATGTCGTATAACGGGCTATTGAGGCTGGAGATGTCAGGTTAGTCGCGATTGATTTGCTATGCAGATGATTTGTTGCCCTAGTTACTGGGCGATTGAATAAGCGCCACTCAGGCTAGGTATGCTAATGCGCCAAGTGTGAGATTCACCTTAGCGCTGGAGAATACCGAAGTGTTATATTGACAAAAAAGAGAATCCCTAGAGTAAGGATGCTTAGTATTGGAGACATACTAACCCCTCCTTGCTGCAGATGGTGCTTAATCAATGATCGGTGGCAAATAGAAGATGAATTGCCCGGCTAATCCCAGATCTGAGAAGGCAACACACAAAACGAGATCGATTATGTTCTGATCCAACAACGTTGGGCCTCGAGCATACTTGACGTCCGTACATACCGAGGAGCCAATTGTAACTCAGATCACTACTTGATCAAATAAACCCATCAATGTCGTATATTAAAGGCATATTCGGCGAAGACCAGCCCGCTACGAAAATTGGACATCGAACGGCTCCAAACAGCGTTTGTGTCCGAAAATTTCACGGAAACTCTCGATGACCAGCTGATTCCCATCTTATCGGACGCATCGTTAAAGACAAGCAACGAACTCTGGATGGAAGTGAAAGCAGCTATCAGGACCGAGGCAGCACAGACGATCGGACATCAACCCCAGCGCAAGAGGAATCATTGGTTCAATGATGAGTGCCAGAATGTGTTAGATAAAAAGAATTAGGCGTACAAAAAATACATAGGTAGGAAAACCAGGACAAAGAGAGAACACTATGAAAATCTCAGAAGAGTAGCGAATAAGATAATTAGGATTAAGAAAAGAAAATACTATGACAACCAATTGAAGAATATAGATGTAAGTTTAGCGAACAACAACACAAGACAAGCATACACAGTAGTGAAAAGCCTGAAACGTGGTTATTACCCCAAAACCACGCTTTTTCGTGATGAAAGCGAAAATATCATCGCTGATGAAATCAAGATTTATGAAAGATTGGCAACATATTTCAAGAACCTCCTTAATCCTCCGCACAGCTCCAGAACATTGAAGCCTATAGATGTCTGCGGAGAGCTTTCATTGGCCCCGCCAAGTCCGGATGAAGGTTGTTCGATCATCAAAGCCCAAAAGAATAATAAAGTGCCGGGCATCGATGAGATTCCAGTGAAGCTCATCAAATATGGAGGCAGTACTGCGGATAGACCTATTCGCAAAGTCGTGCAGCATGTTTGGCAACAAGAACATATGCTGAATGAGCGGAACCAATCAATTATATTCCCTATCCATAAAAAATGTGACAAGCTACAGTGCGAAAATTATAGAAGCATATCACTACTTTGTATGGCGTAGATAATATTTTCTAAAATCTTAGAAAATAAAATCGGATCATACACCAACAGTATTATTGGGGAGTATCAAGGTGGTTTTAGAGCAGGCAGATTAACAACAGAACAATTGTTCAAAGTCAAGCAGGTACTTGAAAAATGTAGAGAGTTCAACATAGACGTACACCAAATTTTCGTTGACTTCAAGCAAGCATACGACAGTATTGATCGTAATGTACTGTACCACATAATGTTTTGCTTTGCCATCCCAGCCAAATTAGTCCATCTTACCAAAATGACAATGACAAGTCCGCATCAATAACCAACTCACCGATGCCTTTGTTACAAATATCGGACTAAACAAGGGAGATGGGCTGGCCCCATTACTATTCAATATGGCTCTGGAATACGTCATGCCGAAGCTATATGTCGATATGCGAGGTACATTACTATACAAGTCTAGCCAAAAAGTAGCCTATGCGGACGACATCAACATTTTGTCAGGGTCATTAACAACTGCCAAAGAACTCTTCCTGAAACTCGACAGCGAAGCAAAACTAGTAGGGCTACAAATCAATGAAAATAAAGCAAAGCTCATAACACATTCGAGCAAAAATACCTCAAGTACACAAAATATCACATTTGGCGAATACAGTATCGAAAATCTTAGCGAATTTGTGTATTTAGGCCTCAAAATAACGAGAACAGGTAGTGAAAGAGACGAAATATGCCGAAGGATACAGCTCGCAAATAAAATGTTTTATTCAGTGTTGACAGTCTTGAAGACCAGCTGCATACACAGGAAAACAAAGCTCCAAGTATACAAATCTGTGATAAGACCTGTATTACGCTATGGGTGTGAAACATGAACTCTTACTCAAGCATCTGCAAATATATTGAACGTCTTTGAGTGATGGGTCCTGAGGCAAATAATCGGAGTGAAGCTAGACGGGGACCAATGGTGAATTCGATATAACCATGAGCTGTATGAAATTTTTGACGAACCGGAGGCCTCAACGATTGTAAGGCTGCTCAAGGTGCAATGGACTGGCCATATAAATCGTATGGATGAACAACAGATACCCAAAAAGGTATTTGTTGGGAGAATTGATGGCCGGAGACCAGTGGGGAAACCGAGGAAACGCTGGTCTGACTCGGTCGACGAAGACAATTCATCGCTGCTCGGATTTCGAAATTGGAGGACGTGGTCAATAGACCGAGACAGTTGGAGGCGCTATTGGCATGAAGCAAAGGTCCTAGAGGGGCTATTGTGCTTGTTAGAACTAGTATAAGCCAAACAATGTAAATTGTCATTGTTATCTAAATAGCTCAGTAGTTGGAGCTATTGTCAATGCCTTGATTATGTCATTCTGTTCGGTCGAATAATACTCACTCTTGTTTTAACTGTTTTTCTGTGCTAACTAGATTATAAATAAATCTCAGTTTATCAATTTAATCTATTGTTATTTTCGCCCAATCCCATCAGGTTATGGGCCCAGGATACGCGATAAATAAGTGTGCGTAAAAATTTTTTTTTTAAAATTGCAACTTTCAAGGAAGGCGCGATGACGCCTGGGGACAAGGTGCCAGTGCCGGCGCCATTATCTTCAACAGGTCAATTACAACCGCAAACAACTACGGGTACTCGCGAATATATGTTTGATGGTTCAACCCTCGTGGTTTTCCCACGTTAGAAATTATGCCACTGATTACGAGGCATGGAACAACCTAAAGACAGCCTTTGAAGACAGGGGGCTGTGTCGTCGTCTTGGACTCTTACGCACGTTATTTGGATTAAAATTGGAACAATTTATTGGCATGGAAGCGTATATGTTGAAAATCACGGACTTGTATCAACAATTACGAGACATAAACGCCCCATTAGAAGATGATTTTCTGTCAGTGTTAATGCTAAGCGGTTTACCCCCAGACTATGATCCGCTTATCATGGTTTTAGAAAATTCGAACATTAAATTGCGCAGTGAAACACTGAAAAGTAAATTGTTACAAGAAAATTTACGTAGAGACTTCGACAAAAGTGAAGGTGCGATGTTTACAAACAAGTCTTCCACAAAAAGTGTCAACAAACATCCAAAGTACTTCATTTGCAAAAAATCAAATCACTTTGCTAAAAACTGTCCAACTAAAACGAACAATAAAAATATTAATAAACGGGGTGAAAGTGAAAAGTGTGACAAAGCATGGAACGGAACATTATTGACAGCACTAGCTGTGAACATTGACTCGAATGCCTGGTATGTCGACTCCAGCGCTACTTGTCACATGACAAACAACAAAAGTCTATTAGAAAATTATGTTGTGGGCACTCCGCGGTTAGTTACAGTTGCTAATAATCAGAAAATGCGTTGTGAAGGTCATGGTGAAGTGGAATTATTGCTGTAAGGATAATCTCAAGTTACATAATCGTACGATTATTGAAGCCTGACGATGTATGCTACAAGATGCAGGTATGGACCAAAGATTCTGGGCTGTGGCTTTGAATACAGCAATCTTTATCAAGAATAAATCACCATGTAAAGCGGTAAGAGGAACCACTCCAGAAGAAAAATCGTCTGGTTGTAAAGTTGATTTATCAATTTTGAGAATATTTGGCTGTGCTGCTTATGCAATGATCCCTGATGAGAGGTATAAGAAACTAGATGCAAAGAGTAAACAATACATTTTTATAGGATATTGTAATGAGTCAAAAGGGTATAGACTAATTGATCCTCAAAATCTCTCCAAATGCATAAAATCTAGAGATGTGTGCTGCTTGGAAGGAATGATGTATAAAGACTTAAAAATAAATCAGAATAACCCTACTACTGATTGTCAAATAAATTTAAATGATGGAAGAGAAAATTTTGTGAGAACAAATGATGATAACAATGTCAATCTCTCGCCTACTAGAGAGTTATCTGACTCGATCACAACTAATTCAACTGTTTCTGACTCTAGCTCTGTGGATGACCCCAACGATGTTACATGGAATCAAGACATGACACAAGATCAGTATTCTAGTTACTATAAAGACATTGATGAGAGTGTGAATGCTGTAATAGCATTGAGGAAGCATTATCAGGACCTGAAAAGGAACACTGGAGGGAAGCTTTTGAAGATGAATATAAATCATTTGAGAAAAATGAGGCATGGAGTTTGACATTATTGCCTGAAGGAAAGAAGGCTGTGCGCTGTAAGTGGGTTTTCAAGAAGAAGCTAGGACCAGAAGGTCAGTTTTTTTTTGTGGTAGGGAGGTGAATGCTATTTATGCACAGGGTGTGGGACTCCCATGCGCGACTAGACTACCCACTAAACACCTCCGCTTTCAACCTGAGAACCCAGCCTGGAACCGTTTGACACATTACTTCGGGCCAAGTCTTGTTTCGTTACGCCGTGGGGCCCTTCAACTGAGGAGTCCCCTTCCTAGCAGGATGGGAGAGGGGAAGAGGAAATGCCAGAAGAGCGATCCCCCAGCCCCAGCGCCCCCGGCTGCTGTGAGTCCCTTTTATATTTTAGGACTGCCCGAGCATAATATGCCACCTGGTTTCATTTGTCAACCGATTGGAGCATCACCGCAACTGTATTATCCGGGGTGAGCTCTCCCGTCTCCCTGTAGAGTTCCCTTCGCAGCCTGAACCATTTTGTACACGCAAAAACTGTGTGACGGGCATTGTCCTCCTCTCCTGGGCAAAACCGACAATCGGGAGACCGTGACTTACCGATCTTGTGCAGGTAAGACTGAAAACACCCGTGCCCGCTCAAAAGCTGGGTCAGATAGAAGTCAGTCTCACCATGCCTTCAATTCAGCCACGGTCTCACATCTGGGATGAGGCGCGCAGTCCACCTTCCCTTCGTGAAATTCACCCAAGACTCCTGCCAATCGTTGAGCGAGCGCTGTATCTCCTCGCGGACAACTATCTCCCTCACATCCTCGTTTCAGCGCAGGTAAATAGCGCGGCGCTCTCTAGCAAGAAGGGTGACAGGTGTCACGCCTGCAATCACTCTCACCGCCGAGTCGGAGACTGTTGGATACGAAGATGCAATTCTCAGTGCTCCCCTTCTCTGTACCTGTGCCAAACGTTTTCGGTATACCTCCTTGCTGAGAGCGTCGCCCCATACCTCTGCTCCATACAGTAGCACTGACCCTACAGCATTCATCAAGAGGCGTCTTCTTGATGGGCTGGGTCCCCCTACGTTGGCCATAAGTCGACTCAGGGCCGATATTCCCGAAGCAGCCTTCTCAGCCGTTGCCCTGATTTGCTCAGAGAAACTCATCTTTGAGTCGATCAGTAGCCCCAGGTACTTCACCGCTGGCTTTGGTTCGATTTGTATGTCCCTAATACTGATCATCCTTACTCAAGGGATTCTCTGTTTTGTCAAGACGACCACTTCGGTTTTCTCCAGTGCTAAACTCAGCCCGCGAGCAGTCATCCAGTCCCTCACTCGGCGCATTAGCATACCTAGCCTAAGTTGCGCTTGTTCAACGGTGCGTCCAGCGACCAGAGCCACAACATCATCCGCATAGCCGACCAAGCGCGACTCATCTGGCATCTCAAGTCTCAGTAGCCCGTCGTAAGACACGTTCCACAGGTCCGGACCAAGGATAGATCCCTGGGCAACACCCGATGTAATTTCCATCCTTCGTTGGCCCTGTGTCGTGTCGTAGAGCAGGCTTCGGTCCTTTAGGTAGTTCCTCAAAAGCCGCAATAGATATTCTGGAACTTTTCCAGCATGTCCAGAATATCCACCAATCTAGCGGAGTTGAAGGCATTCCTGACGTCGAGTGTCACCAACAGGACGATCCGTCGCTTGGTGCGACTATATGCCTCTGCCTTTTGGACCGCGTTCACCACCTCTGCAATCGCATCAATGGTAGAACGTCCTGCTCTAAAGCCGTACTGCCGAGGAGATGGGTCCCCAGCAGCACAAATCGCGTCAGTGAGTCTTCCCTTGATGAGTTTCTCTAGCACTTTCCCAGCCGTGTCTAGCATGCATAACGGGCGGAACGCAGACGGCGATTCGGGATTTCTCTTCCTCTTGCTAATCACCACGAGCCTCGCCACCTTCCATCGTGCCGGGAAAACCCCGTCCCGTAGGCAAGCATTGAATGTGCTGAGCAGCAAGTCAGGACAATGGTGATAGACGAGCTCAGCACCTCAGCTGGAACACCATCTGGACCTGGAGCCTTCCTCGCTTTCAAGGAGAGGACTGGCTCGTCCAGTTCCAGCTGTGTGGAAGAGTGGGCACACTACTGCTGTTTCACCATGGATAGCGTCAACACGAACGGGATGGGCGGGCAAGAGTCCCCGCACTATCGCGTCCATCTTTTCCACGTCATGTATACAAGGCTTCCGTAAGGCACCAAGTTTCCGCATGACAAGCTTGTAGCCAAGGCCCCACGGATCCTTGTTCACATTGTCCACTTGGTCTTGCCAGCAGCGAGCCTTGCTACTGCTGATTAGTTTGCGAAGGCTTTTTCTTGGCCGACTTATATGTTGCCACCTGGTTGCATGCCTCGTCACGGTTCCACGCCCGTTGAACCTCACGCCGAAGTTGTGACACTCCCTCCGCTTTTCAGCGATTTCAGTAGACCACCAGTACACTGGGGGCTTGCCGTGTCGGGGTCTTCAACGAGGCATAGAAGCGCAGCAAGCAGTCGTGATTATTCTCATAGTAGAGTTCACCACGTCTTGAGCTGCCAGTCCTTCCGTCCCCTCCGAAGCTCCCTGCAGCGGCTCACCTGCTGTGAGAACCTTGACGAACCTCGCGACGTCCATCCTTCCAATATTCCATCCAGTTGTAGAAGGCCGAGAGCACGGACGTCGGGAGACAGCATCACTTATCTCAAGCAGAATGCACTGATGATCACTGGCTGAGTAGTCCTCTAATACTTTCCAGTTTTGTATCCACCGTACTAAGGACTCCGAGGCGAATGTCACGTCCGGTATGGTTCCCTCGCAGCAAATACGGCGGAAAGTCAGCGTGTTTCCGGAATTTAGTACAACGAGGGCCGTCCTGGCCACCATTTCCAGGATTCGATTTCCCCGCGGATCCGTCTGAGGCATGCCCCATTCGGTTGCTTTAGCATTGAAGTCGCCCCCAACGAGCACTTTGCCCTCTGCGTCTGAGACAGCGCCCTCCAAAGCATTAAGCTTGGCTTGGAAAGATGATATCGACTCGTTAGAAGTTAGGTACACACTGAAGAAGGTGGTCCCTGAGCACCGAACCCACACGAAACCATCCCCCCTCTACAACTCTCCGCCTGAAAGTCACTGTTCCGAACCCAGATAGCGGCAATACCAGTTTCATCAAAGTACCATAATGCAGGACTTTCATTATGATGTTGCTCTGTCAGCAGCAAGAAGTCAGCTTTCATGTCCCTCGCAATTTGCTCAAGCAGATTTTGGGCGGTTGAATTGCGGTGTAGGTTTAGCTGCAGGATGCGGGTCATCGGAGCTCTAATTTGGCCTTGGCTAGGGCTTCCTGGAACACCCGGCATTTTCCTGATCCCAAGACGTGTCCAAAATCAGGTTTTGGATCAGCATCCTTGCAAAGAATATAGTGTTCGTCCTTCGTACACTCTTTTCTTTTATGTCCCATTTCACCGCATTTGTAACATAGGGAACTCCTATCGGGTCCTTTGCATACTTGTGTGGTGTGACTATAACCAAGGCATTTGAAACACTGAAGAGGCGTTGCCCTTCGCCGTATCCTACAGACAACTCACCCTATTCGTACTTTGCTCTTGTTCAGGAATTGTTCGGTGTCCTTTTCGGTCAAGTCAACTATGGTCATGCATTGTACCCTGTTGTTTTCTGGTGTCAGTATCACTTTGATCCTTCCCACGCTAGGGAACTCCTTATTGATGGCCTCTTCTACCTCGGCCAGATCCGTCACGCGGTCTATGTCTCGTATTTCGATCGTTGCCATCGGCTCGAGCGGGGCTATAGTTGCGCTTTTGCCGAGGACTTTCTTTACTGCGTCACAAGAAGGTCAGTTACTTCGGTATAAAGCACGACTTGTAGCAAAATGTTATACCCAGGAATTCGGGATTGACTACAGGGAAACCTACTCACCTGTGGTACGATATTCTACTATGCGTACATTGATTGCCCTGGCAGTAATCTAAACTTACACATTGATCACATGGATGTTAAGACAGTATTCTTAAACGGTGGTTTGCAAGAGACTGTTTACATGGAGCAGCCAAATGTATACAACATAAATGGTAAAGAAAACTATGTATTTAAACTCCATAAAGCTATATATGGGCTTAAGCAAGCCTTAAAGGCATGGTATGACAAGATAGATAATGCCTTGACAGATCTTCAGTTTAGAAAAACACTCAGTGAGCCTTGTGCTTACATTAAATCAGACAACTCAGGAAATATAATTATATTAGCTTTGTATGTCGATGACATTTTAATTATAAGTAAGGATACACCAGAAAAGAAAACGCTCAAGAAGAAACAGATGAAAAGATTTGAAACAAAAGATCTTGGCCGAGCTACACATGTATTAGGTATGAGATTAAATCAAAGATGAAATCAAATTACATTGGATCAGAAAAACTATTTACAGAAGAATATACACTTCGATTCCGCTTCCCACACATCTTTTCCGCATCGACAAACGCAACAATTTCCATTTGCATACATATATGGCAATTTGCATAACCATTGAAGCGGTTGATTAGATGCTATTTATCATATATATTACGGAAACAATAGTTTTTGTCAATATTCCAAAAAGAGTGCTTTCTTGCACTCGACAAACTTGAACCCAGGGCTCCAGCGGATCCCCCGGTCGAGAATCCACGACACTACCAACGTAGCCACCTTCTGTTGATTTCCCATTCATTGCAGTAGCAACTTCAACTATTAGGGAAATGTGAGTGAATTTTTGTTAGTATGAATGTTAAGATTTGTTAGTGGAAGCTAATGAATAAAATTAGTTAGTATGAACGAAGGAATTAGGTTTTGTTCGGGAAAATATATCGAATGAAATTTTGTTAATGGGAATTTATGAATGGAATGGTGTTATTGGGAAAATTAAAATTATTATAACATACCATTTTTTTTTTTTTTGTTGACAATAAGGGAGTAGGGTAAGATGGAGATAGTGAGAAATAAAAATTATGGGGAAATTGTTAAATGATAATAAAAATAAATAAATTTACCGATGAAAAGGGTATATGTACCCAAAGGAAGGAGGAGGTGTTACGGCGGCAATTGAAGTTGCGAATGTTGGAAAGCCGGTTCGCCGAAATTCGCAACAATCGTGGGGACGACCCAGACCCTGACTGTCTCATTCAGCTGGGCAAGCAAGGAATGTCGGCGGCGGCAATTATGAGTTGCATCGGATGTCTTTAGCGTGAGATGTCCCAAGCAGCCTGCCAGACTAATCTTCAAGCTCGAATGCCACTTGTCCAATACGGCAACAGACCACTGCAAAAAAGAATCATAGAGCGAATTTGGCAGCAAAGCAATGAGCTCATTGCTTACGGTGAAATCACGTACGAAAACCTTCTGACCTTGAAGTAGCTCACGAGGACGACCACGAAGGTTGTAACGTTGAGCTCCCTTTTGGTAGGCTTCTTGCAATTTGCATCTGACATGGTCCTGTGTAGCTTGCAGTCGATCATTGTTAGCACTTAGGTGTACCTTACCATCCTCAAAGGCATTAAGACTTCTGAGGAGGGCGTACTCAGAGCCATATTGGATAGGGTGATACCTGAACCTGAGAAAGTAGGGCGAATATCCCGTGGATCCATGAATCACCGTGTCGAAGGCAAAGCACAAAGCTGGAAGATTCTTGTCCCACTTGCCATAATCAGACCTTATGTAGGCTCTGATGGCGTTCAGTGTCGATTGGTTTGACCTCTCCGAGGCATTTGCCTGCAGTGAATGATATAGGGTGAAGCAATGCTGCACTTCATAGTCATTCATAAACTTGCCGAATACCTTGGAAGCGAACTGTACACCATTGTCAGATTGCCATTCTCCGAAAGGCAAAAAGATTTCGCGCTCCAAATATCGAACGACTGACTCTGCAGTAGCTTTCGTTATGTGCTTGAGCCATACGAACTTTGTGTAATGATCCACGATCACGAACAATTGGGTATTCCCTGATCTTGATCGAGGGTTTGGGCCCATGAAGTCTACAAACAGGCACTGCATAGGTCGTACAAAATCTCATGATCCCCCCATAGGGGGCCTGATTGTGGAATTTGATAGTTTGACCTGTTTGCATATCAAGCAATTCTCGATGTGCTGAATCACATCTTGACGCAAACGAGGGCAATAATAATACCTTTGCAAAACTTCAGTTGTTTTGCGAATTCCACAATGAGAGCCGCAGAGATCATCATGAGCTTGTACTGTAAGAGCCCGTTGGTGACCCTCAGGAGCCTATAGTTTTATTCGGAGAACATCAGTGGTCAACGTTGCAGGAGAACTTGTACTAATATATACTCGTATTTGACCATCTGCAAGGTGCAAATTCTGAAACTGATCGGGTTGTTTCAAAATTTGCTCCTTGAGATGCTCATACTCGGGCCCCTGAAACGCAAACTCCGGGATCAAACCATCAATGTGCGCATGCCCCGGGTGACAGGGAATGATCGAGTTCATCCACTCGTCCTTCGACCAGGTTCTCGACAATGCATCGGGGATAACGTTAAGGGTACCTTTCCGGAAATTGAACCCTTGCAATTTCAAACTCCAGCGAGCCAATTTACCAGAAAGGTCTGACTGTTGCATCAGCCATTTTAGACTGGCATGGTCAGTTATGATGGTGAAGGGCAACCCTTCGATATATGCCCTGAATCTCTTTACGCCCTGCACTGCAGCTAAGCACAAAACACTTCCAATACCCGCATCAGGGCTGACCAGCACTGGAGCAGAAATTAACAAGTGCTTCACTTTACTGAAGGCACTATCGGCAGATGCACACCACTTGAAGGCACGTTTGCCCTATAGCAAATCCGTTAGAGGGGCTTTAACTGAGGCGAAGTTTGAAACAAAAACGCCTGTACCATCCGGCCATGCCCATGAACCGTCTCACGTCTTTGGCCGTTCGGGGTTCAGGATAGGAAACTACACCTGAAACCGCAGAATACCATCACTCACTACAAAGCCAAGATATTTGAGCTCCTTCTTGACGAACTTACTTTTTTCAACATTTATGGTCAAGTTGGTGTCACTGAGCAATTTTGCAACAGTACTCAGGACCTCTAAGTGCTCATCAAATCTTGAACTTGTAATAAGCAGGTCATCTAGGTAAACAAGTACCTTGTCCTGCAGCTCATGCGGTGTTACTTTCTGCATCAACCGACACATCGTTTGGAGAGCGTTACATAAACCGAACAGCATAACCTTGAAATGGTACAAGGGCCTGCCAGGGACGGTAAAGGCCGTTTTCTCCTTACTTGCCTTATCCAACGGTATTTACCAAAAGGCATCCTTTAGGTCCAAACTGGTAATGAACCTGGTACTCTGCAACTGTGCCAAAAGACTAGCAATCAGCGGCAACGGATAGGCATCCTTAACGGTCACCTCGTTGAGGAGTCTAGCGTCAAGGCATAAACGCACCTTACCGGGCTTTCCGACAAGGGTCACAGGTGACTCCACGAAGTCTGACTTTCCTCTATTACCCCCAAGTACAACATACGATCGAGTTTGCCATACAACAGTTTCTGTATAACAGGCGAGACAGCATAATGCCGCTGCTTAATGGGTCCAGCAGAACCAGTGTCAACGTGATGTGACACGAGGCTGTACCTAGCCAAGCCTTTCGCATTATACGACGGAAACTGTTGTTTGACGAAGTCCAGTCGTTGCTGATCTTTTGGGGACCGCAGATGGAATTCAGGACTGTGAGGCTCTGTGGCTGCTTCGATATTGTTGACCTGAATTGGTGCTGTTTTGCAGAGATCCCAGAAGTCGATATCAAGATACACTGCGTGCGTCAGAGAAGGAACCACCAGGAATCTCATCAATTTGGTGCTGTTATTAAATCGCACCAATGTGGTGACGTTATCCCAGAACTGGATCATTGTGTCCTGATGCTGTCTGAACATGAGCATGCATGGTATGCATATGCAAACCCAAGTCCAACAGTAAGTCTGAGGCTTCGGCTCCAAGGATACTGACATTGGCTCCACTATCAAGCAAGCCCATCAATTTGCGACCTTTGACAAAAATCTCTGCGTAGGGCCTATTGTCGTAAGGAGTTGCAACAATTGACTCCACGTAGGCACGTTACAACAGACGCCTATCAAAAAAAACTATTCCAGGATCTTCGGAAGCGATCCCGGAAAGGTCGTGCTCTAAAACTAGCGGGTAGTTCTTGAGCATTGCCTGCCATTTCATTATTTTTGATGAAGTTGGGACCGACAGAGGAGGCAAGTTCACGAACTTCTATAGACGGCGTCTCAACTCGGGGTCTGTATTGGTGGCGCTGGTCTCGTAGGTTACTGGGGCGACAGGCGTTGGAGGGTGTGGTTGGTTCCCCTGATTTGGCACATCCCATCTGATGTTTCCTGACATTTGGCAATGAGCGCAGTTGGGACAAAGGACTTTTTTAACTCCGCATCCTAAACAGATCATGCGCTAGACGACTTTAGGGCAATACCGGTAAGTATTTTCAAGGTCTAGGCAATTCCAGCAGACGCTAAATTCATATCCGGGCCACAGAGGGGCTAAAGAACGAGCTTGAGCAGCAGCTGGTGGCAGTTTCACGTTTGTCTTACTCACCCAGGTTACCTTTGGGGTCATCGGAGGCCCTACTGCTGCTAATTTGGATTGCACCGGGATTGGGACTGACTCATATAAATCAGCATTATGGAAAGGTGGGGATGTTTAGATACAGCCAGTGGCATGAGAAATGTGTGAGATACCGTGGGTATTCGCTACGCATGCACTCCTTTCGGATAGTTGCGGGTCCACCGCAGATAATTCGGGATATTGTCCACGGGGTATAAACTCAGCATGTTCAGTATACTGCCGAGTTTGTGTTGTATTAGGTGAATAAGGGTTTTACGGTTGCGCTGGTCTTGGCCTTCCCTTCATATTTTCCCAGGAGACTTCATGAACTTTATGGGTCCCACACGTTGTATTTCGTGGCTCTGGGATTCCATCGGGGTACCAGACAGCCTCTACAGGTCAACAAAGACGGGAAAGCTCCCTTACCGAAGAGAAATCAATGCCCGCAAAATGATCCCGCAGACGCTGGCTCATGTTCAGACTGAGTTTGCGCTGAAGGTCACAGTCGGAGAGGCAATTTTTCAGTCGTACCACCTTGGCCATAATATCGTCAAAAAAGGTTGGGAAAGACTGTTGGGGCTTTCGTTTACGGACGCCTATTTCGCGACGAATATCTATGTCCATGTAATGGCAAGCGTAAAGTTCTTTAAATGTGTTCATCAAAGAGGACCATAGCATTAGGGGGCAGCTTTGGTAGAAGATCCAATACCAATCCTCAGCGGGTCCCTTGAGGAGAAGATAGAAATCCATGGCCAAAGTTTCGGAGGATATTTCGTAATGATAGGCTAGAGTCTCCACTCTGAACAGAAACCGCTCTGCATCCTGCCCTCACAAGGTCAAAACTCACCGTCCATTTGTTCACCGACAAGTATGTCGAAGGCTGTCTCTGAAGCTGGGATGTTTGCCTATGGGTACTCGGTAACCTGGTGGTTTCCATACTATGCGGTGATGGTCTAGAAACTGCGTCAGTAGCTGAGTGCAGTTCCAATGGTGAAGAAAGTGCGAGATTGTCCCCTAAATCTGTAAGGTGTCCTGCAGGACGTGGTGGTAATAGAGTCAGGCGATCTAGACCTCGCGTAAGACGCGCCAGCCCAGAATCATCTGAGCATCTTACCGTGCTTGGCATTATGACACGTGATTGGATGGTGTATTTTTTTTTAAATGGATCGCTAAACAAGAGAATATTAAAAGCAAGATATTGTACCAAATAAGGCGTACAGCAAACCTCGTACAATTCCGTCAACAAGAGCAATCTACCAGCGTATGATTAATTAAAGGAGTCAATGCGATGATTATAAATAAAAGATGAATATAATAGACATTTTTAATTTCTCAAAATGATCCTCCTTGACGGGGAATAGGGCCTAGCAAAAGGAATTTAAATGGGAAGTTGGGTTAAAGTTTAGACAACACAAAGTCGACAAACCGCAATAATGTCTGGCATAGCTATGAAGTCTGAGGCGGACTCCACTCTAATGTCACCACAAGGGCCGACTACGAGACCATCATGAAACTCTACGGTCTTCATAATGGCTCGGACAAGAGCCGCACAAATCCCAAAGCTAAAACCAGAAAGATGATGGAAGGACCGAAAGCGTTGGCTCATTCTAAGTGTTGGATCCAAGTCCAACTATCCTGTGCAGGAAGATATAGCCAACGTCTCAAAATTCGGTTGATCCCAACCAACATCTACGTTGCCACAGCTTGACCGCTGTCATAGCCGGTGGAGACTGTTAAACACCAAATTTAGCACGGTGGGCACCGCTGCAGCTGCGGCAAATTCCGTGATCAAAAATTTATGAATAAATATTAAAACTAAAAATTAACCTGAAAACCGTTAATAAGATCCAATAAAACTATTAATCCGTCGTTTGATAAATAAATAATATTATCAAAACAACAAAAAAAGTATTTCCCTGAAATATACAGACCACTTTTCAAGTCAAGCACTCCAGGTACTCAAGCCCAATAAATCTAAAAATTTAATTAAAAACAATCAAAATCAACTAAAACCATCAGAAAACCTATACTCTCGGCGCCATTTGTTGCAACCGCGGAAGCCACCGCAGTTGCAGACATTAAGTTTCGGCAGAGGGGTGCGTAGCCCGGGGTAGTAAACTGAGCCCGGCTAGCTCAGTCGGTAGAGCATGAGGCTCTTAATCTCAAGGTCGTGGGCTCGAGCCTCACGTTGGGCACCACCTGTTGCAACTGCAGAAGTCACCGCAGTTGCAGAGATTATGTTTCAAGCAGAGATACCAATCAAAAACAAATAGACCCCTCAATAATGTTTTCATGCAAATAAATTAAATGAGATATTAATAAAAAAAATTGCAAATTACAATAAACTGGCAAAATATGTAACAGATGAAAGAATGTAAAAAACAACGAAAAATATTAATCATTTACTTGCTCTCTTCTTTTTCTGTGCATCTCTGAAGGCTCGGTGATGGACACCAAAACAGAGATGGGGTCACTGAAAATTTAATTGATTTTAACTCAAAACTCATTAATTACAGATAAGCGGCCACTTCATCCTAATATTTAATCCACCCATGTATTTCCGTTAATTACCGTCTTAGTTTATCTCGATAGCTCCATCTATTATTTCTTCCGCATAAGTTATTCAATATGTCCGTTTGTTGTTAAATTTAAACCCACTAAGTAATTCTCAGTTACTGCAAAAAAAACATTTTCTTGACACAAACTTTTGATTCTTCACTGTAGGATCAGACGGTGGTCAACTCAATCACTTGACACAATTCACACGATTTAATGCTCCCTCCATTTCTCGTACCCATTTAGTAATTTTTCTACCGTACCACTACCACTAGGCCAAAACCGTTCTGCTACAAAAATCTTTTATTCACTTATCATCTTCTATCCAACTCAGCTGTTTTTCCACTCTCAAAACTCAACTTTGTGTTAATTTATTGAATTAATTCACTAAACTTCCCAGTTCGACTTCCAAACAACTTTTATTCCCGGAATTTTCATAAAAAAAACGTTCTCCGAAACCCTCAAAGAATTCCACTCTCCTTCATAAGCCAAATACTAACTGCCCTAGATCCAAGAACCCAATCCAGCATTTCACATCCAGCAAATCCAATCCCGCAATCATTGCTGCCGCATCTAGGTAACGTAATCAAAGTTCAATACACTTCGATTCCGCTACCCTCACATCTTTTTCGTATCAACAAACGCAACAGTTTCCATTTGCATATATGGCAATTTGCATAACCATTGAAGCGTTTGATTAGATGCTAATTATCATATATATTACGGAAACAATAGTTTTTGTCAATATTCCAAAAAGAGTGCTTTCCTGCGCTCAACAAACTTGAACTCAGGGCTCCAGCGGATCCCCCGGTCGAGAATCCACGACACTACCAACGTAGCCACCTTCTGTTGATTTCCCATTCATTGTATTAGCAATTTCAACTATTAGGGAAACGTGAGTGAATTTTTGGTTAGTATGAAAGTTAAGATTTGGTAGTGGGAGCTAATGAATAAAATTAGTTAGTATGAAGGAAGGAATTAGGCTTAGTTAGGGAAAATAATTCGAATGTAATTTTGTTAATGGGAATTTATGAATGGGAATTGTGTTAGTGGAAAATTAAAATTATTATTATTTACAGCGTTTTTTTTTGTAATTGGCAATAAAGGAGAAGGGTAAGATGGAGATAGTGGGAAATAAAACTGATGGGTAAATTGTTAAATGACAATGAAAATAAATAAATTTACTGATGAAAAGGGTATATGGTGCGGAAACAAGGTGGAAATTTTACGGCGGCAATTGAAGTTGCGAATGTTAGAAAGCCAGTACTTTGGAATTTGCAACAAATGCTTGCCACACCTTTTTGCGTGCGAAAAAAACAGACAGTCTATAACGGGCTCTCTTCAAGGAAACGGCAGAACTCACCCTAGATAGTGTAGTGGCGGTAATACTTGGATCGGTTTACAAATGGAACCATGTGTCACATTCTGTTCGGGCAATCCTAAAAGATAACAAGTTGGGTAAACAGACCTACGCTCATGTCAGAAGGGTTTTGTATTCAATTTACAAAATGCAGTCACCAGATCGAATCAAATCAAGAAACATGTCAAAGACGATTTTATTGGAGAAAATATAAAATACGAAGATCATACTATTATTAACAAAGTTGAACGAATTTCGACTTCTGAGGTTTTTAGTATTGTCATACTCATAAATATCTCCCTTGATAATTATTTCAGATGTCCATCCGCGACGGAGGAAACACATTTTAAATGTATTTCCCCCCTGTGCCCCCACTGAAGCAAAAACTGACAGTTTAACAACTGTTTTGAAAAGCTCCCATGAAAACTTTTATTTCATACTCATATCGGCTACGTTTGATGAAGTTTTTTTTTCAGGGGCCACTCTCCTGTACTGTTATCATCGATTAATGGCCAATTTTTTCGAATCCTAGAATGGTTACAAAACCCTTTTGCTAGGAGCTCTCTCCCGCCTCCTTGACTTGTTTCACTTATGAGCATTAATGGTAGGTACTCATCTTCAGTCATTCATTAAATTGAATCAAGTGTTCAAAGCATTTACCTTAAACGTTAAAGTTGGGAAAAAATAACTCAAAATTATTCAATCTTCGCATTTAAAACAGCCACTACTTTGTTTTACGATTACTGATACCACTAGCTGAACCGATTCTCAAAGATATATATGACACCTATCATTCCTGAAATTTTCATGCAAATCCTAGCAAAACTGTAGTATCTGTGTCGGTAAAAAGCGCATGGTGTTCCGTAGCCATATGTTGCCATAGTAATAAATGCAGCGCATATTGTTCTACAGTAATATAGGAAAATTCAAACCGCTATAACATCGCTAAATATGATTCAATCTTTATGAAACTTTCAGGATAGATCAATCTTATAAAAAGACTGTACTGAATTTAATTGAATTTAAGGGTACCGTTAGGATTTTATTCAAGAAAACATAAAATCGATAAATCATACTATTACTAACAAAGTTGAGTGAATTGCGACTTCTCACGTATTTGTTGTTGTTGTACTCACCAAGGCCTACATTCCTGATTTTTTTCAGATTTTTCTGATCACAGGTGTCCAATCGCGAGGGGGGGGGGGACACAAATGTTTCGTGTATTTCCCCTCCCTGTGCGCCCCTCGAAGCAAATTTTGCTAAACCTGTCTTGAAAAGTTCTCATCAAGACCTTTCATTTGATACCCATATCGGCTACGTTCAATGAAATTTTTTTTTCGGGGGGTCACTCTCCTATATGGGGAGACCCCCCTTAAATACCTTATTAAAATTTTTTTGTAGTTGGACTTTTGAAGAGATCACCACTTTACACCTACACACAAAATTTGATGTTTCTAGCTTAAGTAGTTTCCGAGAAAAACTGCTGTGACACACGGACGGACGGACAGACTGGTCGCGAAACTAGTAGGGTTTTGTAAAATTATTTTACAAAACCCTAAAAAGTACTCAGAGCAGTGAGGGACTTCAGGGCTGGAGGACTGCTTGTCTGGCAATTCCTCTTCCTCCCCGTCCTCCCGTGGGAGAAGGGATCCCCTAACTTGAAGGCACCTCACGATATAGCAAAACAAATTGAAATGAATTATGTGAAATTATGATACTAATCCGCAAGTAAGTGTTATTTTGGTGGTTGCATATTTGGTCATTCCCTGGGTATTGCGGTTTGACAGGGTCAATTAGGATAAGCAAATGCTTACCTTGCATGAAACATTGCTTTGCAGGTTGGTACCAGCAAGTAGATGTGTCGCGAAGAGTACCCATTCTTGCTTTGATATTTGCCATAGTGTATTTGTATTTTGAGTCCAATGCAGATCATTTAGTTTCAGTCGTTTTGGGAGTTTTTGTAACGTATAGTGTCCCTCTGTTTGATTTCAGGATGATGCTAAGTGAAGATTCGCTTGAGCTTTGGTGGGTAGTTACACAAGTTAAGTACGGTTTTCGTTGATCATACAACTAGCTCTCAACTCACGAATAACACCGAGATTTTTATTGGCTAGGCGTTGAGAACTGTAAATTCATATAGCACCCAACCAGCAAGCCATAAACTAATGAATGCATTAATTTAT
Source organism: Odontomyia ornata (assembly GCA_963969285.1). NCBI lineage: Eukaryota > Metazoa > Arthropoda > Insecta > Diptera > Stratiomyidae > Odontomyia > Odontomyia ornata. The sequence goes on from OZ017739.1 coordinate 196,854,355, forward strand.
TTGCATTCATTGGGAGATTCGATAAAACCTTAATATAGCATCCGAGAAAATTCACCTACACACCTCTTGTTGGTGGGAATACGTGCGCATTTCCTCTCTCGAAAACTTTTCGCACGGCTTGGCTCGCACCCTCTGTATCTGGATGATGGGACATGTGCATTGTATAGCTTGATTTTAATATTATCAAAACTGTCCATGGCCAATACATTCAACCAATTGGCAATTAAAAATCTTATAAACACCTGATATTTAGCTCAAAGCTAAACCACAAAAGAGAGCGCCGTACTACCTACTTACGTCGAAATGAAGACACGAGGAACAATGATCAGCAGCAGTCCTGGATGAACAGCATAAAAAGAAGATGGACTGTGTGTCTCATCTCTGATCTAAGTCCGTAGATCAATCAAACGCAAAGTGAGAGTGACTTTCACCTAACCCAGCTCTTGTGCGAGCATGGGCGTTTTTAATTTTTACTTACACAAGATTGGTAAGCTGCAGTCTCCTGATTGTAAGTTTTTTTTTTTTGCCGGAGAGGAAGATGATGTCTGTCACACATTTTTTGCATGTATAAGGTGAGACAGGCTATACCGGGGACTCTTGAAGTAAACAAAGATAGCTCTTTTCTGATAGTCTTTTCAGAGAGATGCTTGCATCGGTTGACAAATGAAATCATGTAGTGCGTTATGTTTGGGTAGTGCTAAAGGATAAAAATGACTCACAGCAATTGGGGTCAGGGAATCACATTTCTAGTAATCTTTCGCCCTTCCTCCCAAATGAAATCATGTAGTGCGTTATGTTTGGGTAGTGCTAAAGGATAAAAATGACTCACAGCAGTTGGGGTCAGGGAATCACATTTCTAGTAACCTTTCGCCCTTCCTCCCTTGCAAGTAAAAACTCAACATGCATGGTGTCCGTTACCAAATGAAAATGATAAAGTTGCATCATTACCATCTGTGGCGTGACAGTCCAAGCTATGCCTTGGCACCCAGGATTAATCTCTAAAATTGTCATGGCTCTGCAAACTCTTCGGTCAGTTGATTACTTCCAGCATGAATCTGCTGTCAGCTATTATTGTCTCTTCTTATTTGGTCCTTGGTCTTCCTGCTGGGCGTCTAATTTGTACTCTGCCTTTTAAAATTTTTTTGGGTAGCTGGTTTTCTTCCATTTCTTCTACAGGACCCGTCCATTCCGATTTGCGTAACTTTACGCAAGCGGATACAGGTGCACCGTCAAAAAATTTATCTGAGTTATCGTTGTAACGTAGTGTCCACACTGTTTCTTGTTTCACTGAGCCTTACTTTTTGGAGTACTTGACAGCCAAATATATTTAATACTTTTTCGGATTTGCTCATCAGCATCCATATCTCACTTTCATATAACATAAAAGCATAGATTTGACTAGTAATTTGTAAATACGGAGTTTATTTTGCCTGTGCGCAACTCTGGAGCTTAGAATGGGAAGTACGGAGTGAAAGGCCTTATTTTTGTCTTTTTTAGCACCCCTTCTACTCAAGTTGGCTCCAAGATAAACAAAATGATGTTGATGGTAAAGTTGACCCCATTCATATGACAAGAACGGGAGTATTGAAAGTATATAAGACCATATTGCATACTTTTGAACTTGTTTTTACATCAGCCTATTTTAGAAAGCTTCACAGCGGAGAGTAGCGACATGAACTAAACCAATAGAAAATTTCGTGCAACCCAGTGAGATCAGCATCCATTCCTCCTAAGTTGCACTCTTTTTGATTTTATTCAGAGGCATGATAGTTTCAGCATTGTCTAACATCTTCAGCTTATGTAAATAACAGTTGTGGACGTCTTTGCCATTAGCTATGTAAACTGGTGCTGCAATCTACGTGCTCACTAGTATAAATTGTGACAAAAATTGCTGCTACCTGCTGCTGTGCACATAATTAACTCCATTCGCTCTTCAGTTGGAGCCTAGGCTGCGTGTGGGGAAAAGGTGCATAGACGATGACGTTAAGCTACGTTAGACTGTGTAGCAACAGTAATGACAGCCTGTGTAACTTTTGATTTTATGAAGATGATCCTCCGGTGCTCACCTCATTTCATCCGAAGACTTTGTTGACACCGATATGTGGTTTTGAATTTTTTTCATTATTTGAAGAATTTGATATTATTTAGTTCGTTAATGTTGGTTCATTTGCATCCAAAATTACAGGTCTTAATTTCTCTACATTTGTCATTTATTTACCTAACTTAACCTAATGTACATTTGCAGTGAAGGATTAGGAACCGAGGAACTTCGATAAATTGGATTTAAATTGGGATCTGGATATGGTTGGGGTATAAGATTGCTCATCTTGTTGAAAATTTTGACACACCTATTTGTCGGCTCATTATCACCAGAGATAGTATGATGTTCACTTTCTACGAGCAAAGATGAATGTCTCGTAAATCTTACTGGCTCGTTTGAGGTTATTTTTTCGATTAGATATTGGACTTTAACGGTTCCTCTAAAGACATCAAATCCGAAGCAAGAGCATAATGTGGTTCTACGTGAGGCAAGTGGTGTCATATTGACAAGGGATAACCGGTTATCGTATGATGGCAAGTTATGGAAATTTTTTGGATCATAGAGGGATCTCAGAGCAAACAGTAGGAATTTTTTTCTGAACGAACTCAAACCTTTCTGAGTGAACATCAAAGAATAAATTCTAAACAACACAAGCGTATTCCAGAATTGGGCGCACTAATGATGTGTATAACGTTTTCGTTATCCACTGGTTCTTAAATTCTTTCGCGCGTCGTTTGCTGAAATCTAAAAGCTTATTCGCTTTGCAGAGAACCTCATCGTAGTGCAAATTAAATCGGAGTTTCTTATCCAAGTGAACACCAAGAGCTACTTCACTATCAACTCTTGAAAGCTTTGTATCATTGAGGTGATAATCAGATAACAAAATTGTACATTTCCGAGAAAAAGTTATCACCTGGCATTTTTCAAAATTCTAATATAGCAGTTTTTCGTTAGACCACTCTTATAGAGTATTTATTTTGTCCTGCAGGAACAAAGAACCACTTTGGGATGCTATCACATGATATAATTTGAGATCATCCGCTTAAAATAATTCTGTTATATCGGATAACACTTCAGAAAGGTCCGTTATAAAAATGATGAAGCAAGAGGTCCGAGGTGACTGCCTTGAGGAACACCGAAATAGACATGAATTCCGTTTGACACATATCCCTGAAATTTAATGGTTTGAGTCTGATTTTTGAGAAACGAGTCCAGTCAATATAGAAGGGAGCCAGTGATTTCAAATTTATTCAATTTATGAGACAAAGTCGTATGATTGACACGGTCAAAAGCTTTATTGAAGTCAGTATAAATTGCGTCGACCTGGTGCCCATTTTCCATTGCACAAATGATGTTAGAGACCAAAACTGTTAAGTTGGTGGTTGTGGATCGATTCTTTCTGAAGCTATGCTGTTGGTCATTGAGACGCTGTTCGATAAAAGGAGATTTTTCGGAACATACTATTCTTTCAAATAACTTTGGGGTAGTGGATAGTATGGCAATCCCTCTATAATTTTCAACGGCTTCTTTGCTTTTGTTTTTATGGATTGGAGTCAAGTAGGAGGATTTTCAGTATGCTGGGAACACGCCGCTTGATAACGATTTGTTAAAAATGAAGCAAAGTGTTAAAACTATTCGTTCTCTGCATTGAAATAAAAAATATGGAGGATGTAAATCAGGGCCAGGTCCATGATTAAAATCAAGAGTTTCAATTGCGTCGAATATGTCACCCTCTGGAACTGAAATTTCTTGCAGTACAGGCCCACATTCTGTGTCTAGTGGTGTAAAATTATGGAAATTGTTTGTTTGTTTGTAAACTGATTGAAAATGGTCTGCAAAATAATTACTGATTTCTCCAGGGAGACTAGAACTGCAGTGCTTAAAGGTCATTTGTTTAGGACAGACATGAGCTTTGCGCTTGATGTTCACAAATTCAAAAATTCTTGGGGTCTTTGATGATGTTTTCACATATAACATTAACATACATTCATGAGCCTCGCGCGACTTCAATTGAAATTCTTTTGACAGTTCATCATGCTCTCTTTTAATCTCGTGATTCACATCAGATCTACTTTGTATAATTTTCGACAGTTTATTTCTTCTGTTCCTTAAAGATCGAAAATCACTATCCAGCCAGGGCTCTAATAATTTGTCCTTTTTCTTGATTTTAGGAACATGTCTTTCAACGGCGTCAAGGATGTGCTGATGGAATAAATTTAATGCATCATCTATATCGAACGTTGAAAGCATGGCAGTCCAGGCTATATTAAAAATATGCTTTCGAATGCTTTCGTAATCAGAATTGCGAAAATTAAATACAATCAAGTTAGTGTACGAAAGAGTGCGGAATGGTGGAGGGTGTTTGAGAAAAGATTTTCCACTTCACTGGTTGAACTAACCACCACATCGTCATAAGCATTGGTAAAGATAAGATCTAGCCAATTACCATTGTAATTGGGTGTCAGAGCTACTTGCTGTAAATCATTGCCATAAAATGTAGAACAAGGATGCAATCACTGTTGTCCAGAAAATCGACTGAAAGGAGACGATTATCAAATTCGTCGACTATAAACGTTAAATTGGGCCTATTAAAGTCTCCAAGTATAATAATTTTATCTTCTTTATTAGAAAGGCTAGCAAGTGAAGAACAAACTCCACATGCATCATTGTGAACGACCCCATTGGACTTTGAAGGAATATAAAATGCACCAATGTACAAGTCAAATTTTTTAAGTTTGATTCGAACTATTGTATGCTCAAAATGTCTATTTGTGGTCATAGCAACTAGGTCACTCAATATCGAGTTGTGTATAGCGATTAGGACTCCACCATCTCGTGACAACCTGGTACTTTGATAGTCTCGATCATTCCGATATATAGTCCAACTTCTATCGAGAATCTCTTCATTTCGAAAGGAGTTATTCAACCAAGTTTCCGTTAGAGCAAGGACAGTTAAAGGGCATGATTTAGCGTCAAGTAAAAGTTTGCTGAGTTAACTTCTCATATCACCACAGTTGTGGTAGAAAATTTTGATGCATTTGGAGGAAGTATTTTTATTGCGGACGAAAAAATTTGTGATGCTGTTCTCGTGTCCTTTGAAGCGAGGTTATATGATTTGAGCTTACATGTGAAGCGTAGGTCTCAAGATCTTTTTGTGCTTGTCCTGGATTGATACTTAGTTGCTCGTGATATTTCAAATAGAATTTGCGAAGAGCATCAGATTCTATAGGAAGACCTTCTCTTTGTATCAATACTTTAAGATTGGTCTTCGTTTTACCATCAATGCATGTTGTATCTGGCGCTTTATGCATGTGGGCCAGGCAGAATCGCACAAACTCATATATTTTATGCTCTCGCAGTCTTGATAAGAGATGCCTACTTTCAAGATCGTTACTAGAGTTAATTGTTGCTTTTACAGCTGGAGGTAAGAGAAGGTCCAAAAAGGACTCCTTTTCGGCTAATGAATTATTTAATGTGCTAAGTAACTAAATTGATCCTTATGTGGATGAAATTTGAAGACCATCACTTACGAAATTGGGATTCAAAAGTTTCAAAGTTTTCAGTTCAAGAGTGGAAATAGAATGGTCACGTGAAGAACCAACACTACCTTTCGGTTGTTTACTATGATAAACAGTACTGTTTGCCACTAGACTACCATCTGAAGGGTCTGAACGATTTACAGTTTCATTAGTAATCTCTGAGTGAATTTTGTAAGTCATGTTAGTATTGGTATTTTTATCATAAGTGGGAGCTATTATTATACTATTCATAGCTTTACTTGGTTGATACTTGTTGTAAACAGGCTTATGTGATTTCCACTTTTTGAAGATCATTCCATTCCAGGTGACAGTATCGTTTTCAGATTGATGGTAGGAGAAAAGCCAGGCATACGTATGATTGAACGATTACGCTTATTCTCCTTTGATATGTCCTCAACTCTGCAACATTTGAGCATAAGACTATTCTCCAAAAACTTTCGAACTCCAGCGGCGCTTTTATTTTTTGGTGCTTTTTGTAGGAAGAATGATTCATAATTAGCTTCGTTGGCGTTAACTAATGACAAGCACAGCAAATACATTCTTGCTTTAAAAGAAAAATCAGTGTTCCTTTCTAACCGGCCACTATTTTGTTGCAATATTAATCCAATCCCTGACTAACAAGAATATGATATATGTTTTGTTATTCATCTTATCTAAAAATTTGAAGATCCAACCAAAAGTGTAGTAAGTGGTTCGATGGAAGGCCCAAGTAGTAGAAATACCATGAACGATTCTGATAATCTTTATATGGGGAAACCCACCTAAAAATCCTTTGAAATTTTTCCCTACTGTCGAATTTCACTAACCAGCAATTTCTGAGCTATTTACCAGATTTGATAACTATAGCTTATCTAGTTCCTGGGATAATTTGCTGTGACGCACTAACGGATGAATTGACTGACCGACAAGTACCGATTTTAATCGAGTATTTTAAAGAATTGTTTTTCAAAACTCTAAAAAAGAGAAACTGTGGAGCTCCGTTCTAAGGACTTCAAGGAAAAACCTTGTGTAGCCATGGAGAACCTACTGTCTTCTCTCTGTGTAAAATTTTGCGGACGTTAGCTCTACGATTTTATTGCAATAGTGAAAAGGGGAATAGTTGAAGAAACGTTAATCAAACTCAATGAAATACACAAAAAAATTTTATTCCCTTCACGTTGGAAATAGAGAGTGACAACGAAATGTCTTTTTCAGACTAATCTAATCAAAAATACTATTATATTAGATTTTAACAATTTCAAGATACCAGTTACATTGCAACATTCATACCAAATCAAGATACGAGTAGCTAAGTTCAACAGTTGGATGTGAAGAATGCTGAAAACCCCTTAAACCAAGCAACAATATGATCAAGAGAAGTCTTTTATATTAAATACAATGAAGACGATCGATTTACAAAGAAAGCGAAATACTATCGACACTTAAAAAGATAGAAAACGATTTAATGTTGAGCTCTTAAACACTTTCCACGAACAAAACAAGAGCAAAATCAAAAAGCAGCGGTAAGGTTTTCTAAAATCTTTGGGAAAGATTGGGAAAACTCTGAAATAAGTTGAAAATAAGGCTGCACTTACAAATCCGAAGTTTAAAATGGGGTCCAAACTAAGTATATCAAATGATAGGAAGCAGAAAGATAAGAACAGTGTTACATATGGAATACGAGTATGTGAAAAGACGTAACAAGGTAAAATGAACATAACAAGAAGCCAGGGAAGCTTTAATTAAGGACACCATCCGGGAATACATCCACGGCATTTAGCATATAGTAGAAACTAGCCACGCAATCGATTGGAATGAACTAGATGTAATACGAAAAATCCGCGTTGGCAGCACCAGCCTGAAAGGTAAGTTTCCCGTATGTAGCGTAAGATTTCGAAAAAAAGATTTGGCTTGCCTACTACTAGACTTCTTACTGCAAACTATGTAGTACCACATGGGTATTTATTGACATAAAAAGAATCTGCCGACGTTCGTATTTAGAGACCTTTTGCACAGGTGCAAATATTTTTATAATTCAATTGACTAGTTGCACACTTATGGTTCGCATATTGAAAATTTGCAGATACTAAATTTTCATAAACATATAAATACAGTATTTGTAATCGAATTCATTTTCGCCTTCACAAAATACTCCAACTGAAAATAGAAAAAGACAGCTTCCTTTTAATTTTGTGTATTTTACTTTTATTTTTCTTCTCGAAATCGATATTCGACCGTAATCGTTCGGTCTTCTGCGATTAATTTATTTTTACTCACATTCCCGCTTATATACCAGCTGTGTTTAAGGAAATTTACTTTAGATCATTAAAAGGTAATTAGGAAAATTTGCTTAAGCTAATAAAAGGTAAGAAAGGTAATTTACAAAAGGGGTAGTTATAAATATATTGTTTTTACAAAGATTCAGAAAAGATATTATTATTTAATTAATTTAAATAGCCATGATCTGCAGTTTCCGTCATCCTGATTCATCAACTTTTTCCTCTCCCGGGTAATTGCCAAGCTTTCCATCACATCCAATTCACGTATATCTCTAGCTTTCTTTATGACTACAGCGTCCTCCATTGTTATCTCGTGTCCCTTCGTGATAAAAGGTTCCGCTACCGCCGACTTGAAATTCGAAGTTCTTTCTTTCTTTCTTGCTGCTGCTGCTTCGCCTAGATGCTCCTTGATTCGCGTGCTAATGAGTCTCCTCGTTTGACCTATGTACACTTCTTCACAAGTGGGACATTCGATGCGATAGATACCAGATTTTTCGTGTGGTTTGCGCTTGTCTTTCGTTGATCCGAGAACGTTTTTGAGCTGGTTCTTGCTGCTTGATTCCATCAACCGTACAGAATTGAGCTGATTTATTCGCCTCTTCATCCGATTGCTGATGCCTTCGAGATAAGTTATAGCCTTCCAGTACGTTCTTTCGGTATTCGCATTTGATAATGTTGATCGCCCCTGTCGCTGTCTATTTATCTGGATCTTCTGTGCCATTCTCCTAATCGTCGAGCCCTTGAAGCCGTTTAGTCTAGCTGTCTCAACAATGTACCTCATCTCCTTTTCCTTAGCTTCCTTGCTTAGCGGCAAATCGAGCATCCTGTGGATCATGGCTCTGTACGGAGAGACCTTGATTTGCTGCGAATGATTTCATGTATTTTGAATCGTTCTCTGTGTGTGAGTTGCTTTCCGGTATACATTGAAAGTTATATTTGTTTGGGTCCTCCTTACTAATATATCTAGGAACGATAGTTTATCGTCTTTCTCTTCCTCCATCGTGAATACTATATTCTTGTGGGCTCCATTTAGGTCGGCAAGCACCTTCTCCACGTCACTCCTTTTCACATACGCAAACACAAACATTGGGACCGATATGTGGACGATGTGTTTGCGTATGTGAAAAGGAGTGACATGGAGAAGGTGCTTGCCGACCTGGCTGCTGAAAATATTTAGCTTTCATTTGTCATCCGATTTGCATAATTTTTTGTACGTTAAATTAACTTGCCTTAATTAATGTCATCGGAATCTGTTGAGAAACTTAGCTGCTAGATGGCTACAATAATAAAAAAAATTTTAAATCACCACATGTATGGGAAGACCCCCCCCCCCCCCCCCTTAAAACAACTTCAAATATCTTCTTGCAATGCAAATTTCGAGAGGCACCACTTTTGACCAACGTAGAAAATTTCCTCATTCTACCTCATGTGGTTTGCGAGAAATCTTGCTTTGACGCAAGAGCGAACGGACGATTTGCGATTTGATAATTTTTAAGGGCATTGTGAAAATATTTTATAATATGCTTAAAATTGTCTGCTTTATAAATACTGCCAAATTAAGTCATTTAAAACGTTTCCATGAAAACTATTCATTATTTCAGTTGCAGCAAAAAAAGCGAATTGCGCTTACTTTCTCAACTTTGGGGGCCGCCATTTGGAATGCATGCAATTGATTTTGGGTTATTTTAAATTTTTGTGCACTACGAACTCATCAATCAATGTGCCAAATCTCGTTCAAATCGGAGTTTCACTCTTGACAGGGCGAAAGTATTCAATTTTTAGTGAAAATGGCAGCTAAAAATATTAGGTTTTAAATTTTCGACTCATTTATTTTTCATTTATTTTAATAATTTTTTGTATAATACAAAAACTTAGTACAGAAATCCATAATCACAAATTTCATCAAAATCCGTCGAAAAATGTGACTGCTAGGGTCTACAAAAACCTAAGAAAATCTCATATTTAAACCGCCAGCATTTTGAAAATTGCCCATGCATGACCACCAAAAAGTCAAACTCCCTAGATCTGATTGATTTATATCTTAAAACAAAGGTTCATATATATCGAATCAAAATTGAGATTTTTAGAAACGTTTGAAGTTTTCAGTTTCAACTGGCCGCCATTTGGTTTTTCGTGACTCCAGTTTTTTTACCCAATCCTTTAAATACTTATGGTTTTCATCAAATCATCGAATTTCAATAACATCTGTTGAAAGGTTTTGTCACAACTACAACAACAAAATTTTCTATGTTTTTCGACATTTGTGCGGCCGTCATTTTGTTTTAGACACGCCGACTTTGCATTTTTTATTGTGAGATTTCACATACACCAGTGAAATTTCATCCAAATCGGAGCTATACTTTGGTCAGAACATTTCTTCGTCTTAAATGGCTGCCATTTTGCTTTCGATTTGCCGATATAGGTGCTCCACAAACTTAACCGAGATAGTTTTTTAACACAGCTATCCTGAAAATTTGGTGAAAATCGGAGCAAAATTGCAAGCTCTAGCGTGGTCACAAACCTCGTCGTATCCCATGTATATATGCACATATATATATATATATATATATATATATATATATATATATATATATATATATATATATATATATATATATATATATATATATATATATATATAAATATACATATATATATATATATATATATATATATATATATATATATATATATATATATATATATATATATATATGTACATATATATATGTATATACATATATATATGTACATATATATATATATATTTATATATATATATATATGTATATACATACATATATATAATCTACATATATATATATATATATATATATATATATATATATATATATATATATATATATATATATATATATATATATATCTATATATATATATATATATATATATATATATATATATATATATATATATATATATATATATATATATATATATATATATTGTCACGTGTTATTGGTTCGCGGCCTATAATTTCAATGTTCCGGGAAAGTGAAAACGCAATATCTTTTAATTTAAGTCTAAAAGAGTTTATTCGATCACAAATATGCACAATAATCAGTTTAGCACTTGCACTAATTTTAATTTTCACTATTAAAAAAATCTAACACTTGTCCATAAATTTCTTATCGCAATTGTCTTCTAAATTACTTCACTATTACGAAAATATCTTCCCACACACTATCGCAGTTCTTATCGCGGTCGAATGAATGATGATCCCCCCATTCATCCAGCTCGCCTTTATATAGGATCTGTAGTCATTCAACCCAGTTCTCGTACATTGGCGAGTTCGCGGGAACATTCGAGCGACTGCAAATGAATGGAGCAGTGACTCACTTTCAGATGTTGTTCATGCTTGTTGGGTTCTCGTGGTTTCGAGTAAATTCGTGTTCTTCATTGTTGTGAAAACAATTGCGACAGTAGCTCGCGGAATTATTTGTACATGTAACACTGCCTCCACCTCAGTTCTTTTCGCCCCGAAAAGATGTGTCGCCAGTTGTAGTCAATTCTCCCTGGATGTAATATGGGGCAAGACGGTCTAGATGCACGATTTTCATTTTGGCTCTCGGTTTACGGTGTTCCTGTATGCGATAAATGACGTCGTTGATTCGCTTTGTGACTCGGTATGGTCCCTCCCAGTTATGTTGCAACTTTGGAGACCTACCCTTTCGCCGTTGCGGGTTATATAGCCACACCAAGTCATCTTGCTGGAAACCAGTAGAATTAGCCTTTAGATCATACCTGGTCTTCATGCGGTCAGTAGCCGATTCGAAGTGTTTTCGCACTGTCCGATGTATCTGGTTCAACCGTTGTCTTAGATCACTTGCGTACTCCGAGACCGTTTGGGGTTCCTCAGGGGGTGTTCTGAACTTTATATCGGCTGGCAAACGAATAGTCTTTCCAAAAATGACTTTGGCTGAGGCTTGGCCCATCGATGCATGTGCGGCAGCTCTGTACGCCATCAAAAATAGTGGAATATGTCGGTCCCAGTCCCTTTGGTTCTCGTCAACCATCTTGGCAAGGTGTTTATTGAGCGTGCCGTTGAAACGTTCGACCATTCCATCGGATTGGGGATGCAGCGGTGTTGTCCTCGTTTTCCGTATTCCGAGCAGCCTGCACATTTCCTCAAAAACTAGTGACTCAAAGTTTCGGCCTTGATCCGAATGTAGTTCGCAAGGCACGCCGTACCTACTGACCCAATTTAACACTAGCTGTTCGGCTACAGTAGTTGCTTCCTGGTTGGGAATGGGGTAGACCTCAGGCCACTTGCTGAAATAATCGGCTACAACCAGCGTGTATCGATTTCCCCATTCAGACTCAGGAAAGGGTCCAGCGATGTCAACAGCAATCCTTTCAAACGGTACCCCCACGTTATATGTTTGCATTTGTCCTCTCAGTCGTCGTTTTGGACCTTTGACGGAAGCGCAAATTGTGCATCTGCGACACCAGTCCTCTACGTCTTCTCGAGCGTGGAGCCAGTAGAACCTTTCCCGCAATTTCGCTAAGGTCTTGTTAACACCAAGGTGGCCTCCCGAGGATCCTTCATGCATTTCCTTAATCACAGCTTCGATTCGGCTTTTTGGTAGTAAAGTTTGCATCCTATAGGAGCTACCATCCGCCGTTTCCCATTTCCGCTTGAGTACACCACCCTCCACCTGAAGGGAGTTCCATTGTGCCCAATAGCTTTTCAGGGTTGCGCCATGCGTTGAAACGTCCTTCCACTCAGGTCGCCCAGTCGTCTCCTTCCATACGAGCAATGGTCCGATGTCTTCATCGGCTAACTAGGCATTTCGAATCTCCACCGCTGACCAACCTTCATCGAATTCGGCCGTTATCACTCGCAGATCAACGGTCGGCTCCTTTTCCTCAATCCGCCGACAATGCTTGCAGTTAGCTGGACATGGATGACGAGATAGGGCGTCAGCATTTCCATGAACTCTGCCCTTGTGAAGTAGTTGGGGCCTCACTAGGTCGGGCCGGATCGTCGATCGGGTTGAGCAAGTGTCGTTTGTTATGGTGCAATGTTCTTCATCAACTTGACCAGGAAGGCATCTGTCTGCTTCTCCACGATGTTGCCTTGGCACGGTGCTGGGGGTGCTGGGGATGTCGTCGATCCTCCTAGCCAACGTTCGCCCCACGAAGTTGGCCCTTGCAGTTTGGTGGTCCTCCATTCTAGGCTCCTAACACGGTCTGGATCTCCACCATCCTGGACAATAGCTCCATTTTCTTCGCTTCTTGCAGTCTCTTTGCAGGTGCCCTTTTTCCCCGCATTCCCAGCATCTAGGCGCACCATTACCCTGCGGCTCTCGTCCATTTTCCACGCGCTTACACCTGCACTCGTCTGCCACTACTTCACGGACCCGGGCAGTGGTACGAGTCGCATTTTTCGCTGCCTCATAGTTCAGACTATAAACCAATGCGTCCTTAACCGTTTGCTTTTGAGCTAATCGCACGGCTTGTTGCAATTCCTGGTCCTTTAACGCACTGATGAATGCTTCTGTTGCTGCATCATCTCGATGTTCTGGGTCGTAAGCTGGATAAGCCAAAAGTGCCAGTCGCTCAATGTCTTGGGCTAGCTACTGTAAGGTTTCGCCAGACTTTTGCTTCCGATGCCGTAGCTGTGCCCGGTAAATCTGCTTAAGATGATCGTCTCCATAACGCATGTCCAGTGCATTCATTATAGCAGCCGGTTTTAAATGCAACTCAACGTTGATCGTCTGCAAAAGCTCAGCAGCTGGGCCTCTTAGAGCAAGAATCAATGCAGTTGCTCGTTCCTGCTCATTCCAGTGATTTATCCTTGCGGCGGCTTCAAACTGGATTTTGTAAATACTCCAGACCGTTTGCTCATTGAATATTGGTGCTTGCACATTTCTAGATGAGCTTTGCGCTGCTGTTATAAGTGGGGCTGGTGAGGCGATTACTGCTGTCTTCGCTGCTTCCAAGTCCTTTTTCACTTTTTCCACCTCATGGTTGATTCTCTCCTCGACCTGGCTGATCTCAAGGTTGATTCTCTTCTCGACCTGGTATACCTTTTCCTCGACGCATTTAATTTGGCTGTTGAGACTACTGAGCTCCGCTTTTATTTCGGTTGACTGTTTTTGCAAATCCATCTTGATTTCAATCGCTTGTTGGTCCATTTTTGCTGATTGTTCACTTAGCTTCGCAGCTCAACCGGATGTCTGTTCATTTGGCTGCGCTGATTGTTCATTTAGCTTCGTTGTTTGTTCATTTTACTTCGCTGATTGCTCATCTAGCTTCGTGGTTAAATTGGACGACTGTTCATTGAGCTTCGCAGTTAAATTGGATGACTGTTGTCTTGCTGCATCAGCATTAACATTTGCATTAGCGCATTTTTTGGTTCCTTTGGTTTTTCTGTTTCTGCTTCACCACCTTCTGCACCTTTTTCTGCATCTGAGGGCTCACCCGAATCCAGATACGCGCCTTCCGATTCAATTGCGTCACGCAAGCGTGCAATCAGTGTAGCCTTTGTACCTTGCGTAGCCAGGTTTCGCTGTTCCAACTCTTCCTAAAGCTCCGACATGGTCAATTCATTAATTTTTAAGTTTAAGCTTCGTGGCATTTTTAATGTTTCTTTAAATTTTACTATTGTGCACTATAAAAATGTTCAAATTTTCACTTTCAAAATTTTTCCATCCCACTTCTGACACCATTGTTGCGTGTTATTGCTTTGCGGCCTATAATTTCAATGTTCCGGGAAATTGAAAACGCAATATCTTTTAATTTAAGTCTAAAAGAGTTTATTCGATCACAAATATGCACAATAATCAGTTTAGCACTTGCACTAATTTTAATTTTCACTATTTAAAAAATCTAACACTTGTCCATAAATTTCTTATCGCAATTGTCTTCTAAATTACTTCACTATTACGAAAATATCTTCCCACACACTATCGCAGCTCTTATCGCGGTTGAATGAATGATGATCCCCCCATTCATCCAGCTCGCCTTCATATAGGGTCTGTAGTCATTCAACCCAGTTCTCGTACATTGGCGAGTTCGCGGGAACATTCGAGCGACTGCAAATGAATGGAGCAGTGACTCACTTTCAGATGTTGTTCATGCTTGTTGGGTTCTCGTGGTTTCGAGTAAATTCGTGTTCTTCATTGTTGTGAAAACGATTGCGACAGTAGCTCGCGGAATTATTTGTACATGTAACAATATATATATATATATATATACAGATATATATATATATATGTATATATATATATATATATATATATATATATGTATATATATATATATATATATATATTTATATATATATATATACATATATATATATATATGTAAATATATATATATATATATATATATATATATATATATATATATATATATATATATATATATATATTATATATATATATATATATATATGTATATATATATATATATATATATATATATATATATATATATATATATATATATATAAAGGGAAACGGGCGGGCAAGGGGGAGGTCATTTTAAGAAATGAAAAATGTTTTTTTTGCCTTCCACACACATGGCCGTTTTATTAAACAAATAGAAGAATATTTATATAAAAACAATTCACAAATTTTACCAAAAAATAGAAATTAATTTAAGCACGTAAAAGCAAATCCACCTCTTCAAAATCTAATTTAAGGAAATATGAATTAAACGGTTTACTAGATATACAAAATGAATGAAAAATACCGTAATTTGAAATAATGCAAAAAAAAGTAAAGAAAAAGTCAAATTTATCCTCACTTCCTTTCCTGCAAAACTCTGAATGCTCAGCAAAAAACAAATAAAGAAACGTGGGGCCACTATAAATTAAAGTTGAAATCTCTGCAATGTAAAAAAAATCAAAGAAAGATAGTAAAACGGCCACTTCTGGCTTGTTTAAACAGTCGAACTTCCCACTTTTATTTTGCGGCACTGTATTAAGATACAGTGAAGAGGAACGAAGGTTCTTCTTCACTTCTGACCATACCCCTGGATTTTTAACCTTTTTTCACTCCTTTTTAATTCTTTTTTAGGGTATTGTAAAATCATTTTACAATACCCTACTAGTTTCGCGTCCTGTCTGTCCGTCTGTCCGTCCGTCCGTCCGTATGTCACACCGCTTTTTCTCGCAAACTACATAAGCTAGAAACATAAGATTTTGTAAGTAGGTGCAAAGTGACGCCCACTTCAACTTTTCAACACCAAAAGAAATTTATAAGGTCTTTAAGGGGGGTCTCCCCATATAGGGGAGTTGCCCCTGAAAAAAAGTTTTCATTGCATGTAGACAATGTGGATATCAAATGAAAGGTCTTAATGAGCACTTTACAAAATAGGTCTTAAAATTACAAATTTTGCTTGGAGGGGTGCAGGGGAAGGGGAAACGTACGAAAATTTTGTGTCCCCCCCTCGCGATTGGACACCTTTGACCCGAAAACTCTGAAAAAAATCATGAATATAGGCCTTTATGAGTACAACAACATCAGATACATGAGAAGTCGAAATTCACTCAACTTTGTTAGTAATAGTATGATTTATCAATTTTATATTTTCTTGAATAAAATCTTAACGGTACACTTAAAATTTAATAAAATTCAGTATAAAGATGACTATTTATAAGATTAATCTGTCCTGAAAGTCACATCAAGGTCGAATGGTATTTAATGATTTGAATTTTCCTGTATTACTACGGAACAATATGCGTTGTACAGGGTCTGTATAATAAGTAACCGGACTGAGCCTGCCCCACGCCGTCAAAGCGTCTGCTAACCGCTATCTGCTGCTGTAGTAGTGGTGGGGGGAGTGCGTGTTCAGTTACGTCGTCGGAGTGCAAATGGAGCGTACGATCGAGCAATCGAGCCAGAGTTTTTTAACCACGTTATTACAGGAGACGAGTCGTGGGTTTTCGAATACGATCCTGTTACGAAGCGGCAGAGTTCGGAGTGGCACACACCGGCGTCACCACGACCGGAAAAAGCGCGCATGAGCAAATCGAAGGTGAAGTCAATGCTCATTGCTTTCTTTGACGTGAAACGCATTGTTCACAAAGAGTTTGTGCCACCCGGCCAAACTGTAAACGGCCAGTGCTACAGAGAGGTGCTCCGTCGACTAACCGCCTGGGCTCGCCGAGTCCGTCCGGAGATTGCCAATTCGTGGATCCTCCATCACGACAATGCTCCGTCGCACACCTACCTGCTCGTCACCGAGCAGTTGGCCAAACAGTCGAGGGCAACGTTGCCACAGCCGCCGGATATGGCACCAGCGGACTTCTTTCTGTTCCCCAAGATCAAGAAACACCTTAACGGGACGTGGTTCAGGACTCTGGAAAACGTTCAACTTGCTTCGACGAGGGCTCTAGACAGCATCGAGGTTGCCGACTTCCAGGGAGCGTTCGGGGATTGGAAAATCCGGTATTAGCCTATTATCGACTCCAATGGGGACTACTTTGAAGATTTCTAAAGACAAATTGTACATATTTTGCCTATAAAAAATTTCCCGAGGTCAGTCCGGTAACTTATTATTCAGTCCCTGTATTACTATGGAAAAATATGCCTATGGAACGATATGCGCTTTTTACCGACTCAGATACTACAGCTTTGCTAGGATTTGCATGAAAGTTTCAGGAGTGATAGGTATCATGAATTTCTTTGAGAAATGGCTCAGCTAGTGGTATTAGTAATCGTAAAGCAAAATATTGGCTGTTTTAAATGCAAAGATTGAATAATTTTGAGTTATTTTGCCCCAACTTCAACGTTTAAGGCGCATGCTTTTAACACTTGATTCAATTTAATGAATGACTGAAGATGAGTGCCTACAATTAATACTCATATGTGAAATAAGTCGAGGAGGCAGGAGAGAGCTCCTAGGAAATAGGCTTTGTAACCATTCTAAGATTCGAAAAAATAGGCCATGAATCGATGATTACAGTACAGGGGAGTGGCCGCTGAAAAAAAAATTCATCAAAGGTAGCCAATATGAATATCAAATGAAAGTTCTTTATAAGAGCTTTTCAAAACAGCACTTGAACTGACAATTGTTCCTTCGCAAGGGCAACAAATACCTTAGAAGTCGAAATTCGATCAACTTTTTTAATAATAGTACATTTTATAAATTTTGCTTTTTTGTCTATAAAATCAAGATGGGACCCTTAAATTTCCCAAAATCATTTAATTTAAATTTTCTGAAAGTAATTGTGTATGGTTCGAAAATTTCACAATAATTGAACAATAAACAGCTAAGTTCCAGCCGATTGAATATTTAACAATTACAACTACATTAACACGTGATACTAGAGAGATACACGCTTGCAACGGACCTAGACACTACACATATGTAGCAATATTGATAAAAATTTTAGAAATGGTTTGTAATATCCATGTGTTATCATGACTAATTCAGCGACGGGGTCACACGACTTGAAACAAAATGGTGGCGAGTTCAAAATCATAATAACCATAATAATTTTTTGAACTCAGTTTATGGAATCGATATATTAGTCAAGTTTTGATATGCAGAATATATTGTTTGACTTACCAATTGTTTAACAATACCCTTCTGGCAGGAGCATCCTCCTGCTACTTCAACTTGTTTATTAATAGGTTTCCTTTGTTTCATTAATATCGAAGCTGAAATCTTCTCACAACACACCTCGAATTATGATTATGCCTTCAAGTTAAAATTATATTTGGACACTTAAACTTTCGTCCAGAGAAACTTTATCCACTAACACCTAAATTAAAAATATTTTTTTCCCAAAATTCACTTAACACCCGCACTGTTAGTCCCAATCCAAGTTAAAATCCCCAAAATCCAAGTTAAAATTCAGTTCCAATTACTGAATTAAACAAGTTGGGTAAACAGACCTACGCTCATGTCAGAAGGGTTTTGTATTCAATTTACAAAATGCAGTCACCAGATCGAATCAAATCAAGAAACATGTCAAAGACGATTTTATTGGAGAAAATATGAAATACGAAGAACATACTATTATTAACAAAGTTGAACGAATTTCGACTTCTGAGGTTTTTGGTATTGTTATACTCATAAATATCTCCCTTGATAATTATTTCAGATGTCCATCCGCGAGGGAGGAAACACATTTTTCATGTATTTCCCCTCTGTGCCCCCACTGAAGCAAAAACTGACAGTTTAACAACTGTTATGAAAAGCTCCTATGAAAATTTTCATTTCATACTCATATCGGCTACGTTTGATGATTTTTTTTCAGGGTCCACTCTCCTGTACTGTTATCATCGATTAATGGCCAATTTTTTCGAATCCTAGAATGGTTACAAATCCTTTTGCTAGGAGCACTCTCCCACCTCTTTGACTTGTTTCACTTATGAGCATTAATTGTAGGTACTCGTCTTCAGTCATCCATTAAATTGAATCAAGTGTTCAAAGCATGCACCTTAAGCGTTGAAGTTGGGAAAAAATAACTCAAAATTATTCAATCTTCGCATTTATAACAGCCACTATTTTGTTTAACCATTACTGATACCACTAGCTGAACCGATTCTCAAAGATATTCATGACACCTATCATTCCTGAAATTTTCATACAAATCCTAGCAAAACTGTAGTGTCTGTGTCGGTAAAAAGCACATGTTGTTCCATAGCCATATGTTGCCATAGTAATAAATGCAGCGCATATTGTTCCATAGTAATACAGTAAAAGTCAAACCGCTATAACTTCGCTAAATATAATTCAATCTTTATGAAACTTTCAGGATTGGTCAATCTTATGAATCTACGTACTGAATTTCATTGAATTTAAGGGTACCGTTAAGATTTTATTCAAGAAAACATAAGATCGATAAATCATACTAATACTAACAAAATTGAGTGAATTGCGACTTCTAACGTATTTGTTGTTGTTGTACTTACCAAGGCCTACAATCTTGATTTTTTTCAGATTTTTCGGATCACAGGTGTCCAATCGCGAGGGGGGGGACACAAATTTTTCGTGTATTTCCGCTCCCTGTGCACCCCTTGAAGCAAATTTTGCCAAACAAAGACCTGTTTTGTAAAGTTCTCATCAAGACCTTTCACCCATATCGGCTAACTTCAATGAAATTTTTTTTTCGGGGGGTCACTCTCCTATATTGGGAGACCCCCCTTAAATACCTTATAAAATTTTTTTGTAGTTGAACTTTGAAGAGAACACCACTTTACACCTATACACAAAATTTGATGTTTCTAGCTTAAGCAGTTTCCGAGAAAAACTGCTGTGACAGACGGACGGACGGACGGACGGACAGACGGACGGACGGACAGACTGGTCGCGAAACTAGTAGGGTTTTGTAAAATTATTTTAAAAAACCCTAAAAAATCATCTCAACACCGCCAAAGAACATCTTCCTCTTTTCAAACTAAAAACGGAATCCAATAATTAATGCCTAAGGCACTCCCTCTTATTTTTAAAGTCAAATAATGACTGCCCCAAATCCAAGAGCTATATCCCCAATCCTGCAATCCTTTCATTTTCAATTACCGCCGCCGCATCTGGGTAACGTAATCGAAGTTCATTAGACTTCAATTCCGCTACCCACATTTCTTTTTCGTACGGACAAAAGCAACAATTGCCATTTTGCATATATGGCAATTGGTATAGCCAAAGAAGCATTTGATTAGATGCAAAGTGTCATTTACTATATATACACGGAAACTATTGCTTTTGCCGATACTACAAAAAGAGTGCTTTCCTGCACATGGGGAGCTTGAACGTAGGGTCCCAGTAGACCCCCGGTCAGGCATCCACGAGGCTACCAATGGAGTCACCTTCTGTTGATTTCCCATTCATCACATTAGCAACTTCAACTCTTTCTTGATGGGTGAGGGAATGAAATTTATTAGTAGGGAAACGTGAATGAATTTTTGTTTGTATGAGAAATAAAATTTGTTAGTGGGAGCTAATGACTAAAATTAGTTAGTATGAAGGAAAGAATTAGATTTTGTTAGGGAAAATGTATCGAATGAAGTTTTGTTGATGGGAATTAATGAATCGAATGCTGTTAGTGGGAAAATTAAAATTATTATTATATACTATTTTTTTTATAATTGAAAATAAGGAAAAAGGATAGGATGGAGATGGTGGAGAAATAAAAATTATAGGGAAATTGTTAAATGGAAATAAAAACAAATAAAATTGCTTATGAAAAGGGTTTATGTGCCCAAAAGAAGGGGGAGATTTTAAGGCGGCAATTGAAGTTGCCAATGGGAGAAAGTCGGTACGCCGGAGCTTGCAACAATACATATATATATATATATATATATATATATATATATATATATATATATATATATATATATACATATATATATATATATATATATATATATATATATATATATATACCTAGGATTGCAGGATTGGGGATGTAGCTCTTGGATTTGGGGCAGTCATTATTTGACTTTAAAAATAAGAGGGAGTCCTTTAGGCATTAATTATTGGATTCCGTTTTTAGTTTGAAAAGAGGAAGATGTTCATTGGCGGTGCGGCGATGATTTTTTTAATTCAGTAATTGGAACTGAATTTTAACTTGGATTTTGGGGATTTTATCAATATTGCTACATATGTGTAGTGTCTAGGTCCGTTGCAAGCGTGTATCTCTCTAGTATCACGTGTTAATGTAGTTGTAATTGTTAAATATTCAATCGGCTGGAACTTAGCTGTTTATTGTTCAATTATTGTGAAATTTTCGAACCATACACAATTACTTTCAGAAAATTTAAATTAAATGATTTTGGGAAATTTAAGGGTCCCATCTTGATTTTATAGACAAAAAAGCAAAATTTATAAAATGTACTATTATTAACAAAGTTGATCGAATTTCGACTTCTAAGGTATTTGTTGCCCTTGCGAAGGAAAAATTGTCAGTTCAAGTGCTGTTTTGAAAAGCTCTTATAAAGAACTTTCATTTGATATTCATATTGGCTACCTTTGATGAATTTTTTTTTCAGCGGCCACTCCCCTGTACTGTAATCATCGATTCATGGCCTATTTTTTCGAATCTTAGAATGGTTACAAAGCCTATTTCCTAGGAGCTCTCTCCTGCCTCCTCGACTTATTTCACATATGAGTATTAATTGTAGGCACTCATCTTCAGTCATTCATTAAATTGAATCAAGTGTTCAAAGCATGCGCCTTAAACGTTGAAGTTGGGGCAAAATAACTCAAAATTATTCAATCTTTGCATTTAAAACAGCCAATATTTTGCTTTACGATTACTAATACCACTAGCTGAGCCAATTCTCAAAGAAATTCATGATACCTATCACTCCTGAAACTTTCATGCAAATCCTAGCAAGGCTGTAGTATCCGAGTCGGTAAAAGGCGCATATCGTTCCATAGCCATATGTTGTTCCATAGTAATACAGGAAAATCCAAATCGCTTTGACTTCATTAAATACCATCCGATCTTTATCAAACTTTCAGGACAGATTAATCTTATAAATAGTCATCCGCATACTGAATTTTGTTAAATTGAAGTGTACCGTTAAGATTTTATTCAAGAAACCATAAAATCGATAAATCATACTATTACTAACAAAGTTGAGTGAATTTCGACTTCTCATGTATTTGATGTTGTTGTACTCATAAATGCCTATATTCATGATTTTTTTCAGAGTTTTCGGGTCAAAGGTGTCTAATCGCGAGGGGGGACACAAAATTTTCGTATGTTTCCCCTTCCCCTGCACCCCTCGAAGCAATATTTGTCATTTTAAGGCCTGTTTTGTAAAGTGCTCATTTAGACCTTTCATTTGATATCCATATTATCTACTTGCGATGAAAACTTTTTTTTCGGGGGCAACTCTCCTATATGCGGAGACCCCCCTTAAAGACCATATAAATTTCTTTTTGTGTTAAAACTTTGAAGAGGGTGTTACTTTGCATCTACCTACAAAAACTTATGTTTCTAGCTTATGTAGTTTGCGAGAAAAAGTGCTGTGATCCACAGACGGACGGACAGAGAGGACGCGAAACTAGTAGGGCATTGTAAAATGATTTTACAATACCCTAAAAACGAATTGACAAGGAGTGAAAAAAAGGTTAAAAATCCAGGCGTATAGTCAAAAATGAAGAAGAACTTTCGTTCCTCTTCACTGTATCTTAATACAGTGCCGCAAAATAAAAGTGGGAAGTTCGACTGTTTAAACAAGCCAGAAGTGGCCGTTTTACTATCTTTCTTTGATTTTTTAGGTAAATTTCTCGAGAGAAATTTACCTATTGCGGAGAGTATCATATATATATATATATATATGGGATATAACGAAATTTGTGACCACGCTAGAGGTTGCAATTTTGCTTCGATTTTCACCAAATTTTCAGGAAAGGTGTATTGGGTAATTATCTCGGGTAAGTTTGTGAACCAGCTATATCGGCCGGGCAAAAACAAAATGGCGGCCATTTTAGACGAAAAATCGCGATATCTTTTCTGACCAAAGTGTAGCTCCGATTTGGGTGAAATTCGGTACAAAGGTTCATTGATGTATGTGATGAATCTCACAATAAAAAATCCAAAGTCGGTACGGCAGAAACAAAATGGCGGCCGCTCAAAGGTCGAAAAACGTGCAAAATTTTGTTGTTGCAATAGTGGTCAAAGCTTTCAACAGATTTTCATGAAATTCAGTAGTTTGATAGAAATTATAAGTATCTAAAGAATTACGTAAAAAAACTGGAGGTCAGGTTGCAAAAAACAAAATGGCGGCCAGTTGAAGGTCGAAATTTCAAAGGCTTTTCAAAGTCGCAATTTTGATTCGACATATACGAAACTTGGTTTCAAGTTAAACATTACTTACACCTACAGTCTTTGATATTTTGGTGATCATGCATGTGATAATTTCAAAATGGCGGCCGTTTAAATATGCGTTTTTTTCATGTTTTTGTGGCCCTCTAGCGGTCACATTTTCCAACGGATTTTGATGAAACTTGAGATTATGAATCCCTGTACTATGTTCTTGTATTTTGCAGGAAATTATTAAAATTGAATAAAAAATAAAAAAGTCAAAAATTTAAAGCCTAATATTTTTAACTGCGATTTCCTTTAAAAATTGAATTATTTTGCCCTGTTTAGAGTGAAACTCCTATTTGAACGAGATAGTACATTGATTTATGAGGTCCTAGCATACAAAGATTTGAAATAATCCAAAATCAAATGCATGCATTCAAAATGGCGGCCCCCAAAGGTCTGAAGGCAAGCGCAATTCGCTATTTTAGTGCCAACTGAAATAATGAATATTTTTCATTCAAACATTTTAAATGACTTTACTTGAAAGAACTTATAAACCAGATCATTTTTAAGATATTGTTTATTATTTTTAACAATACCCTAAACAATTATAAAATCGCGACTTGTCTGTCTGTCCGTCCCTCCGCCCGTTTGTTCGTGCGTCATAACAAGTTTTCTCGCAAACCACATTAGCTAGAATGAGGAAATTTTCTACGTAGGTCAAAAGTGGTGCCTCTTGAAATTTGCAGTGCAAGAAAATATTTTAAGGTATTTAAGGGGGGTCTCCCCATACAGGCGGGTCTCCCCATACAGGCGGATGGCATACAATTTTTTTTATTTCTGTAGCCCTCTAGCAGCCAAGATTCTCAACAGATTCCGTTGAAACTTGAAATTATAAGTTATTAAGGCAAGTTAATTTAACTTGATTATGCAAATCGGATGAAAAATAAAACAGTCGAAAATTTACAGCTTAAAATTTTTAGCAGCCGATTTCAATAAAAATCGAAATGACAGCCCTCACAGTTCAGAATAAAATTGAAATGTATATATTAATGGCAATGCAAGTGCTGATTAAACTTTTATGGAAATCTTTTGAAATTAACTATTCGAGCTATTTAAGCCTTTGTGTGGTTACCACTGTGAACTGTGTAAACAGCAGATGCAAAGAGGGCGAAACCGGTATTTATATGTTTACAACAATATTTAATCCATACGCATGCAACTCAATTTAATTAGAAAAATATTTGCGCCCCGATAAAAGGTTTCCAAAAACGAACGTGGCCAGATTTTTTTTATGTTAATAAATACCCATTTGGTACTACGAAAGTTGCAGAAAGAAGTTTAGAAGTAGGCAAGCCAAATTCTTTTTCGAAACTTCTCGCTACATACGAGAAATTTACCTTTCCGGCTGGTGCTGCCAACGGGGATTTTTTTCAATTGTATGTACTCATCTTCATGATACCTATCATTCCTGAAATGTTCATGCATGCATATGGCTCCATAGCCATATGTTTCCATAGTAATACAGGGCATATTGTTCCATAGTAATACTGAAAATTCAAATCGCTATAACTTCATTAAATACTATTCGATCTTTATGAAACTTTCAGAAAATATCAATCTTATAGATAGTCAATTTAATGGTACCGTTTAGATTTTATTCAAGAAAACATAAAATCGATAAATCATACTATTACTAACAAAGTTGAGTGAATTTTGACTTCTCATGCATTTGTTGTTGTTGTTGTACTCATTAAGGCCAACATCCATGATTTTTTTCAGATTTTTCGGATGAAAGGTGTCCAATCGTGAGGGGGGGGGTGTATGCGAAAAGTTCGTACGTTTCCCCTTCCCCTGCCCCCCTCGGTACTCATAAGGCAATTTTAAGACTTGTTTTGAAAAGATCTTATTGAGACCTTTCCAATGATACCCTACTCGACTACCAATGGACAAAATTTTTTTTTAAGGGGTCACCTCCCTATATGGGGAGACCCCTTTGAAAAATTGTTCCACCCTTGAACTTTCAAGAGGTCACCGCTTCTGACCTTTCCACAAAGTTTCATGGCTGTAGCCTATATAGTTTCGGAGAAAAAGTGCTGTGACATACAGACGGACGCACGGACGGACGGACGGACACAGGTCGTGATTGCAATAGGGTTTTATATTTTAGTACAAGACCCTGAAAAAGAAAGCAATGGAGGAAAACTCGATGCGCGGGAAATTAAACAAATTGACATTCCATCAAGCTATTCAGAAAAAGCCGTTTATCTTTACAGCTTGTACAGAACCTTTCAGCGAAAGTTAAGATAGCATTCATGGTTTATTGAGAAATGTTTAGTAGTGGTTACATCTGACACATATACATATATTCACATTATTATACTAACGTTCTAATTATATTGTATTACTTTTAAATATTTAAATTATATTACTTTTTCTGGTGCAAATTTTGCCATGCTGCTACCCCGAACATGTTCATATATTGGCAAAAAAGCGGACGTATGTTTTGCGCTTTTCGATGAGTTTCTTACTCGAGTGGAACTCAAACCTGTTATCTGTTGCTTACGCGAAATCGCAAAGTTGTTTGGGAAGGTTAAGTAATAAGTGATAAAAGTGAGTACAATTCGCGAATAATAAAAGTTAACATCAGGATTTGAATATAATTTTGGAAAGTACGGAATTGGTATAGTGTTTATTGGGGAAGACAACCATGTCCTGAACGACCAGTAATCGGGGAATACCCGTAAGCAACTTCTCGTTAGGTGCTTGGGGGTGCTCTGTTCTCATCAGGGAGTGGCGCCCAATCGACGCCGGTCTTCATTTTCCGGTCGTTGGCACCCTCAACCACTCATGCGGTTGCCTGTCTCCGTTTATGCCAGTTTATGAGAATATCTGCGCCAGGAGTTATACGTAACATGTTCTTCATTGTCTCCTGAATATTCACTAGAATCTAAAAACTCGAAAACATCATTTGCCACTATCACGATTAATGACTAAAAGATTACCAGCGCACCACTTGTCAAATAAATTAGACATTAACTTGATAGTTTTGGCAATAGATAGTTACTAGGTACAGAATGCCAGTTTGAATCCACCTTTGCCATACAAATTTAGAAACTGATCATAGATTTCTAGTCTCCCATATAATTTTGAAGCATACTTTGCAGTAGTAGGGTGTGTTCTGCATTGAACTGGGGGCGATTAGTTAGCAGTATCCCATATAAAACAGTAAATTGATTTAAATCTTGAAGAGGCTGGTGGCCTAGACTGATTTATGAGATTTCCAGATGAGGGTACAGGTTATCGGTTCCCAGCCTCCCTTACAAAATAGAAAACTGATTCGTATGTGAGATATGTGTGCGTCTTATATGAAAGGATGCATGACCTGAATCAGTTTTTGTGCGTGGCTAAGTATCTGGCAATTCCACCTTCCAATAGGCTCATTCTCCATAGTGGTTATAATCTTCGGTTGAAGGGTATTTTTTGATAAAAAACTTAAAATTTCAGGTGACTGATCCATTAGCAATCCTCCGCAGATAAGTGGTGTTCTAGGCGATGTATTGTGGAGAAGAAGCGTAGTGTGTGTCACTTATTGAAGTATTTGTGGTGACCGATTTTTTTGAGCATGTTAGACACGAGTGACGTGGGCGCATGGTGATAGTGCGCATCATTGACTGCATTGTGGATGAATGGTATTTTAGGTTATGTTTTTGCCAGCCGGCTGGTTTTGTTAAGCTTGCGGGCTTGACTTGTGACAGCATGATTAAGATGCCCGTTTCTCTGCGAAGAGTGCCTGTACTCGGAAATAGATAGTTTTGTAGACAAGTTGGTATGGTGTGCGTCACTTTTTGGAGGGTGATATGATGAGGCGATGAATTTGCCTATTGGTGGGTATCGGGAGGTAGGAAAATCAGACTCCTGGATTAATGGTTACAGTCTGTGTTGCTTATCGAAATGTATCTGTGTTTTAGAATGGATGGAAAAAGCAAGATGCGCTTCGTATATAGAAGATGGTTCTCAAGAGTGGTATTCTAGGTGCGCAAGTTTGCCTGGAGCTCGGTCTTTTTTGGTGCTAGAATCTATATCGGGGAAGTAAAATGGCATCTTGTGCTTCGCATATGTAAGATAATTTTGCTTGATGTAGCCGGATATGTTTGCTTGACCTTGTTTGGCTTGCTGGACATTTTATGGTGCGTATTGCTTGGTGATTAAGATTCTTGGATATGCTGACGTTTTTGATGTGCCCATTCGTGAGCGCTAAAGTGATGCAAAGCGTTCAGTTGTGGATTGGCCTAATTTACAAAATATTCATGCGCAGATGGGCCTTCTCTACGATTCCGATTGTGGCTTACATGGATCTTTTTCGGTTTCATATTGCTTGAGATGCTTTTGAGAGGAGGTTGTTTGTTTAGTATTAAAAACCATTGGCATCACATTCATCACTTTTTTGGTTTCACGTCAATATTATAAGTAATTTCGACTGTAATTTTTTCTGTTGGATTATTTTGTTTGCGCTCAAGTCGGTGAATGCAGTGGAAGAGATCTTATGTTTGTTATAATGCTTGCTTGACTACATAATGAATATGTATGTTTTAACAGGGCAATAGATACGTTTGCTTAAAACGGTATTTCGTTGGAACCTGCCATCATTACTGATTCCTTAGATTAATTTGGTATAGTAGCCTCCTTTTTAGGGTTTTGTAAAATAATTTTACAAAACCCTACTAGTTTCGCGACCAGTCTGTCCGTCTGTCCGTCCGTCCGTCCGTCAGTCCGTCCGTCCGTCCGTCCGTGTGTCACAACAGTTTTTCTCGGCAACTACTTAAGCTAGAAACATCAAATTTTGTGTGTAGGTGTAAAGTGGTGATCTCTTCAAAGTTCAACTACAAAAAATTTTTATAAGGTATTTAAGGGGGGTCTCCCCATATAGGAGAGTGACCCCCCGAAAAAAATTTCATTGAAGGTAGCCGATATGGGTATCAAATGAAAGGTCTTGATGAGAACTTTTCAAAACAGGTCTTTGCTTCGAGGGGCGCACAGGGAGGGGAAATACACGAAAAATGTGTGCCCCCCCTCGCGATTCGACACCTGTGATCCGAAAAATCTGAAAAAATCAGGAATGTAGGCCTTGGTGAGTACAACAACAACAAATACGTGAGAAGTCGCAATTCACTCAACTTTGTTAGTAATAGTATGATTTATCGATTTTATGTTTTCTTGAATAAAATCTTAACGGTACCCTTAAATTCAATGAAATTCAGTACGTAGATGTCTATTTGTAAGATAGATCTATCCTGAAAGTTTCATAAAGATTTAATCATATTTAGCGATTTTATAGCGGTTTGAATTTTCCTGTATTACAATGGAACAATATGCGCTGCATTTATTACTATGGCAACATATGGCTATGGAACAACATGCGCTTTTTACCGACTCAGACACTACAGTTTTGCTAGGATTTGCATGAAAATTTCAGGAATGATAGGTGTCATGAATATCTTTGAGAATCGGTTCAGCTAGTGGTATCAGTTATCGTTAAACAAAATAGTGGCTGTTTTAAATGCGAAGATTGAATAATTTTGAGTTATTTTTTCCCAACTTCAACGTTTAAGGTGCATGCTTTGAACACTTGATTCAATTTAATGGATGACCGAAGATGAGTACCTACAATTAATGCTCATAAGTGAAACAAGTCAAGGAGGTGGGAGAGAGCTCCTAGCAAAAGGGCTTTATAACCATTCTAGGATTCGAAAAAATGGCCATTAATCGATGATAACAGTACAGGAGAGTGGCCCCTGAAAAAAAATTCATCAAACGTAGCCGATATGAGTATGAAATGAAAGTTTTCATGGGAGCTTTTCAAAACAGTTGTTAAACTGTCAGTTTTTGCTTCAGTGGGGGCACAGGGGGGAAATACATGAAAAATGTGTTTCCTCCGTCGCGGATGGACATCTGAAATAATTAACAAGGGAGATATTTATGAGTATAACAATACTAAAAACCTCAAAAGTCGAAATTCGTTCAACTTTGTTAATAATAGTATGATCTTCGTATTTCATATTTTCTCCAATATCAATCTTTGACATGTTTCTTGATTTGATTCGATCTGGTGACTGCATTTTGTAAATTGAATACAAAACCCTTCTGACATGAGCGTAGGTCTGTTTACCCAACTTGTTTCAATTTCGATTTGTGAATAACGTGAAAATATGACATTATATGCACGCAAACGATTTCTGAGGTCTAGGATGCTCATTCGTTTTGTTTAAATATTCTAATGATTGTATATCGAACGGTGAACGATTAAAGAATAAATGTAATATAGAATAAAAGTGATTACGTTAGACCATTGAAATTAAGATTTATGGTATCATGAAATAATCATTTATTTATGCGATGTATGTATGAACAAATATATTATGTGCATGCATTATTAATAGTTTTGTTCAAACGTTATTTTTCTTCAATATCTTATTAATATCAGTACCTATTTGCCCACTCGTCTGTCCATTTGTCCGTCCATCTGTGGGTCACAGTAAGTTTTCTCAGGAACTACAGAAGCTAGAAGCATCAAATCTTGTGGGCACCTTGTGAATAAAAGGTTCGTAGTCGAAAAATATTTTAAAGAATTGTAAGGTTGGTCTTCCAATATGAGGATGTGACCCCGTAGGATTCTTTTCACCCAAAATTGTTGAGTAGGGTATCAAATGAAAATTTTTACTTAAATTATTTAATACCCATTATTAAAACTTCAATAACTACAACGGGATATGCAGGGGAAGTGGAAGAATACGACAAAAATTTATCATCATCGCGGTTCAATACTTGTGGACCGAAAAATATAGAAAATATCATGTGGGTAGTTCCTCATAAGTACAATAATGATAAATACCTCTGGAGTCGAAACTCACCAAACTTTGTTAGTAATAGTAATTTTACATTTTCCAGAATACAATCGTGAGGATATTCTTAAATTCAATGAAATTTCATATCTAGATAGTTATTTTTAAGACTCATCAACTGTGAAAATTTTAAAAAGATCAAAATGTATTTAACAAAGTTTTGGTTGTTTGAATTTTCCTACATGACAGCAATAACAATATGTTACATGACTGTAGAGCAATAACATATGCGCTTCCAATCGAGTCAGACATTACGATTGTACTAAGATTTGCATCAAAGTTTTGGGAAAGATATATATCATGAATACCTTTGAGAATCCATTCAATGAGCGACATCAGTAATTTCAAAACAAACCGGCAGACGTTTTAAATGAGAATATTGGTTAAAGTAAGTATCATTCGAGCTTTCCATCGTGCCAAACACTACACGTTTGATTGGATCTCCAGTGAATTCCGAAGCAAATTGAATAACAAAAAACATTTTTAAACTTTCGTTGGATGCACTGAAATAATTTTTTTAGATTCACAAAAATAATTGTATTTATTTCGATCAACTTTTTTCATTATATGTTATTTGCTAGCATCTACGAGTACAAATAAATGTTGATACAACTTCAAACAGCACATCTGTTGTATTACATTTATCGTAATAAATTCTATAATGTGTAGAATAATGGTTACTTCAGAATATTTCGCTGTACTTTTCCTGCCGTAGGCATGTAACATTGACTTATCTGCGCTTTCGCGTATCCTCTTGCGAATATTATACAATTTGTGAAGCAACTCAATATCTTTGTTAAATCACTGAAGTTTATATCTCCATTGCCCAAGTGTATGTAATGTGACGCCTACGCCCGGGAATCGAAGTGATTCCGATCCCGAACCCTGGCGACCGGCCAGATATGTATGACTTCGAAGTGCAAGCAGACTCCATCTTTCGTGCGGATATCATTGCGCAGAAAACATTTTTTTTTAAATATTTATATCTGTGGATATAAATATTTGAAAAATAATATTAATTAAACACCGATACATTTCGAAGCATATCTATCTGGCAATGCCTCCCACAGTTGCCGTCAAAACGTCGAATAGACAGAAACGTGGAAACTGGTTGGAAGTGTCATTCTTGATATAACCTTCAAAGAGTCGAGCTGAAAAATTCGGAATAGCAACCGGGGGCGAGTGTTCCGTGTGATTTTGAATTCAGTGCGAGATTTGGTACAATAAATAGTGCGGTGACATTTGCATTGTTTTTACGTGCTCCACGTAACCTGCTTCAGGATTCCCATTTTTGGTGCAGTTAAAAGGCTTATGCAAATGTGGTTGTAGCTTGTGCCGCATAGCGGTAATTTGACACACCTGTTACTTTGCACTTGTTTATGTTATACACACAGCAAGCATTGAGTCAAATGATCCTCTTCTGTCTTCACGACTTGAACAATTAATGAAAATTAATGAAGGTATGTAGGAGCAATCAAATCTACTTTTAATGAGTCTTTAATGGTATTGCATGTTTCTAATCCTTTTTGAAGAGTTTGGACCATAATGTTGGAAGTAGGTGTATCGATGCCTTCACTACGTACGTTGGATCACGTCACTACTTGCCCGATGGATCAATTTTATCGATTCCACACTATGAAGAAGTGTTCTAGGCGGCAGGACATCATATTTTCGATTGAAGCATAAGTTGCTTGATAGTACGAGTATGTGGGCGGGCGATGTCATTGGGCACTACGATAACGCAGAACATAAACTTCAATCTTTTGCAATTTGGTTTCCACTTACACTAAGCTGTAATTTCATGGGACCTGGCTTTCCTGAACTCAAGTGGCGAAAGAATGGAACAGACGTCGATCGAGTGAAATTGCTTAAGGGCCAACATACTCTTATAGCTGAAGAAAGGAAATTCATAAATGAAAAAAGTAGAAAGTTTGAAGCAAGGTGCTATTTTCATTGTTTTCGCTGTTGTGGCTGTGGGAGTCCCGTCAAATACAGGTGCTGTGGAAGGCGAGAAGCTAACTATTCACTGTACAGTTGTTGGTACAGATCCAACAATTACTCGGGCAAGCGACAACGAAACTAAATGAAACAACAGGCGTGTTGAGCCGTGCGAAACAGGGCGGTATACAGTGCCAATGTGAGTACTTTATGGAACATTATCCGTGCCAGTCTGTTTTTTTTTTGCTTTGCCACGTTCAGTTTTAAAGTAGTAGAATAATGAAAGTCCCTGTAAAACAACAGAAATTAAAGTACAACATTAATACCTACAAAAGGCAGATCCGCGTCAACTTAGCAAATATTTATTCACTTGTATGTTCATTTTACTTTCCTTATCGTGTCCAAAATAATTCAAAATTGATGGACCACAGACACAATTCCAAAACGACCTGGAGCAAAATTATGAACTCCTATTAAGCATTTTTTTGGAAGGAACATTCTAGTAGACGAATATATTGACTGGAATTTTACAAATGTAGGTTCTCAATTAAAACCTAGGATAACTATGCATAATAAAATCAAAATGATTGGAAGGATAAGCCAAAATTAAATTGCATATGGATCAGACGAAATGATTAATACAAAAAGAAAATAGATTGCTTTAAAAAGAAGTTACATACTTACTACAAACAAAACGGAACGCATAGTTAAAATACAAAAAAAATTGAAGACAATCAACCAATATCTTCCCATCCCAACTAGAACCTTAGACTTCCTTCCTCTTGTCCCCTTCGAGTTACAAGATAAAAACCAACAGTTAAGTTGAGACATAGTAATATGACCAAAAGGTTTTGAAAACATTTGCCAACCGAAATAAAAAAAAAATTTAAACAACCAAAGGCCCAATGATCTAATGGTCTTATTCATATATACGCGCATATGCATCCATGTATGTGATTCAATTTTGGTTATGCGAAACTTAATCGAAATAGGGTGAAAACGAGAATGGCTGTTTTCTTTACTATTCATTACATATTTAGTCTCCTTTGAAGTTGCAAGAAGTTTTCAATATTTAAAAATATCGTGACTAACCTTTTTAATATTGTAGTTTTCTTCCGGCTAATAAGGTAGAACAAATCCAAATTTGGGCTCATATCGTTATAAATATTTACATTTTATAGAAAAAAAACATTTGTTTTCTAATAACCTGGCTCCAATAAGTTTAAAACAGATCTTTTCTGAATAATTTAGTAAATGTAGTTTTAACAATATACTTCGGTGTTCAGTGAGAAATTTACTAAAGTTCTTTTGCTTCTGAATAAAATAAACGGTGCTAACAAAATGATTTTAAAAATTTTAATTCGCTGAGACTACAATGCAATATAAATGAAGAGTGATTCCTTCCCCAATAATCATTATAAATGTTGTATCGGAATTTGTTTGCCTCAGCCAAAACCCATATCGAGCTAGATATAGTCTATGAAAAAGAAAAAGGAGGCCATTGAAAGGGATCTATTAAGTTTTAAAATTGCTAAATGTCGTTGTAGTATGTAAACGAAACTACAATAAGTATTTTCAAGAAAAAAAAAAGCTTTTGCGTTAGAAAAATAACATAAAACGAATCGTTGAAAAGAGTGATTTTCGGAAAAGACTGCTTTACGCTAAGGTTATCATAAATTTAAGTTCATTTCATCCATTAAGCTCTAGGAGGATAATAAAAGAAAGTTTCTAGAAAAAAAATGAAGGCCGAAATCTCTGTTGATAATCATAAGTTATCTCGCGTTTAAAACGAATTTTACCATTTCATCACTATTTTCATTCGCGTTTTATAACATGTAAAAGCCACACCACTGACTGGAAAAAAAAAAGTCTTAAACGCTTCAGGGATATGTTAAACCGAAGATTATATACATTAATAAGATGGAATCACTAAAAAGAACTGAGACTGATTAGAATAAGAAAACTTTCTTCGTTAAAAGGCTCTGAGAGAATTCAGATCTAGAAATACTTAATAAAATATCCTCGGGAATATGCCGATTGACTCTTGAATGGAAAGTGTGGAAATTTTTTTTAAAATTAAGTTTAAAACGAAAACTTACGTTTGTTCAAATTATTCGAATGCTGAAAAATACTTTGATAAGTTCCATTCCAAATACTAAGGTATAACGAGCCAAGTTGATGTTTCAAATTTATTTTTTTTTTCTATCACATAAATGTCCTTGTATATCATAACATGTATCTTATAATTTCAATCGGAAAATTAATTTTCAAGAACGCCATTAATTTCCTCTAGAATATAGTAGAAGAAAGCATTAGAATTATAATCATTTAATGAATCCTGTTCGTAGAAACATCCTATATTAGTAAATTGATTACGTATATGATAAAATACAATAGAACAAATAATTAAAATGAATTGCTAACAAAAAACGGATTTTCCTTTTCAGTGGTTCTTCTTTTTCAGCGGGAAGTGAAGTGCAGGGTAGGTATGCCGTCGCGAGGGTAGGGTTTGGAAAAAATCCGCTGAGGTCGGTTTAGCGTCGTGCGCGGTACGCGGTACCTTAGTTGTTTTTGGTTTTTCCTTAACGTAGCATTCGTCGGGTTGAGTTAACGTAGTATACTTTTCGGTACCGCGCCGGGAATTCGGGAACGCAAAATAAAAGTTAGATCGTGTTCTTTTTGACTGGTTATGAGAAGAAATACGGAGTAACGTAGAATAGGTTTCCTCTCCGTATGGTTTTGTTGTAACGCGTTTGAAAACGGGCGTGTATAGGTGGCTGAATTATGTAAATGAGCGTAACCCATTCGGAGACCCGCGACCGAAATCCTCTCCGAACTAGCTGGCCGACAAGCAGCCACCGCGTGAATGGGTTACGGTGCACGGATTGGTTGACCGGTTGGTACCATCCGTTGGCACTACTCAGACTTAACGTCCAGAACCGATGAGAGGTCGGTTCCGCGTTTGGATCTAAAATAAATAAATCATTACATGTAACCCGTTTATACATACCGCTTCACAATCGTTTTGATATCGTGCTTCCGAAGAAAGCTCCTGATATGGGTAAGTACACTTGAAGTCATAAAGCGTCGGGTGGGCGAGATCCAAAGGGAGGAACTGCAAGTTTCCTGATGAAATATCATTGCGAATTGAATATTAATGCTAAACTTTTTCATTCTAGCAGTGCTGTTGACGAGTCAATACTGGATTTTTTTGGAATGCATTGTTATCAATTTTTGCCTTGTACTAGGTATTAGTAAGGGTAGAAGTATATCGAAGTATGTAGTCTCGTTGGCAACAACACGGTTTAGCTCGAGTGATTCTTCCAACAGATTATAAACCCGTTCAGTTATAAAACGTGCTGGCTTAAATTCAGGAAGTATCCCAACTGGGCGGAGGGAAACATGGCCAAAGCGTAGTACTAACCATATCGCCTTGTAGAGTGCCGATATATTCGATCAAAATAATAAGATACTCTAACTACCTCTAATCAAAAGTCCAGAAGGGGCTGTAGTACCAAATCAAAAACAAAAAACAAGTTGAATAAGTAGAAGAGGGCTCCTACCAGAAGGTCTTTGTAACTGCCCTAGGGTTTGGAACAAGTTTGCTAATAGCGTAAATCAGTATCTAATACTTGGGTTAGAAATCGTTCAAATTTATGCACAAGATGCAGAGTTCCCCTGATAAGTACGTTGCAACCGCCATTTTGTTTCAGCTTCAATAATTTTTCTGAATGATCGGCCGATTGAAGATATTCAAATTAAAAACTATTCCTTAAATTTTCATGAAAATTGGAAGAAAATAAAAATGCCTAGGTCAATTTGAAATACAAGTATGTATCACCCATCGACACGTTTTATTGTTGTTGTAATACCATACAATTGAAATGGCTATAACTCTCTTGATTGTAATTGGATTTTATAAACACAAAGGTCTTATATCAATCTAAATAATTGCAAAATTTCAAGAAGTTTAAAGGCACTGTTTTGATTTTATGGGCAATAACGTAAAATCTATAAATCATACAGGGTTATCCATTTTACGCTTGGGGAAGTAAAGCTAAAGAGAATACATGACATATTCAGATGGAAACAAAATTTTTTAATTCAATATAAAGATTAAACCTTTTTTTTTGTGGTAGGGAGGTGAAGGCATTTATGCCCGCCGAGTCTGGCAGTGTGGGACTCCCATGGAGGATACCTTTGGACTACCCACTAAACACCTCCCCTGTCAATCTGAGAACCTAGCCTGGAACCGTTTGACACATTACTTCAGGCCAGGTCTCGTTTTGTTACGCCGTGGGGCGCCTTCAAGCTGGGGAGTCCCTTTCCTAGCGGGAGGGGGGAGGGGAAGAGGAATAGCCAGAAGAGCGATCCCCCAGCCCCAGTGCCTCCGGCTGCTGTGAGTCCCTTTTATATTTTAGGATTGCCCGAGCATAATGTGCCACCTGGTTCCATTTGTCAACCGATTCGAGCATCACCGCAACTATATTATCCGGGGTGAGCTCTCCCGTCTCCCTGTAGAGTTCCCTTCGCAGCCTGGCCCATTTGGTATACGCAAAAAACGTGTGACAGGCATTGTCCTCCTCTCCTGGGCAAAACCGACAATCGGGAGACCGTGACTTGCCGATCTTGTGCAGGTAAGACTGAAAACACCCGTGCCCGCTCAAAAGCTGGGTCAGATAGAAGTCAGTCTCACCATGCCTTCGATTTAGCCACGGTCTCACATCCGAGATGAGGCGCGCAGTCCACCTTCCCTTCGTGCAATTCCTCCAAGACTGCTGCCAATCGTTGAGCGAGC
Source organism: Odontomyia ornata (assembly GCA_963969285.1). NCBI lineage: Eukaryota > Metazoa > Arthropoda > Insecta > Diptera > Stratiomyidae > Odontomyia > Odontomyia ornata. Next base: position 196,891,576 of record OZ017739.1, read on the forward strand.
GTTGTCTCTCCTCGCGGACAACCATCTCCCTCGCATCCTCGTTTCGGCGCAGGTCAAAAGCGCGGCGCTCTATAGCAAGGAGGGCAACAGGTCTCACGCCTGAAATCACTCTCACCGCCGAGTCGGAGACTGTTGGATACGAAGATGCAATTCTCAGTGCTCCTCTTCTCTGTACCTGTGCCAATCGTTTTCGGTATACCTCCTTGCTGAGAGCGTCGCCCCATACCTCTGCTCCGTACATTAGCACTGACCCTACAGCACTCATCAAGAGGCGTCTTCTTGATGGGCTGGGTCCCCCTACGTTGGCCATAAGTCGACTCAGGGCCGATATTCCCGGAGCAGCCTTCTCAGCCGTTGCCCTGATTTGCTCAGAGAAACTCATCTTCGAGTCGATCAGTAGCCCCAGGTACTTCACCGCTGGCTTCGATTCGATCTGTATATCTCCAATACTGATCATCCTTACTCTAGGGATTCTCATTTTTGTCAAGATGACCACTTCGGTTTTCTCCAGTGCTAAACTGAGCCCGCGAGCAGTCATCCAGTCCCTCACTCGGTGCATTAGCATACCTAGCCTAAGTTGCGCTTGTTCAACGGTGCGTCCGGCGACCAGGGCCGCAACATCATCCGCATAGCCGACCAAGCGCGACTCATCTGGCATCTCAAGTCTCAGTAGCCCGTCGTAAGACACGTTCCACAGGTCCGGACAAAGGATAGATCCCTGGGCAACACCTGATGTAATTTCCATCCTTCGTTGGCCCTGTGTCGTGTCGTAGAGCAGGCTTCGGTCCTTTAGGTAGTTCCTCAAAAGCCACATTAGATATTTTGGAACTTGAAAAGAGTTTTCCAGCGTGTCCAGAATATCCACCCATCTAGCGGAGTTGAAGGCATTCCTGACGTCGAGTGTCACCAATAGGACGATCCGTCGCTTGGTGCGACTATATGCCTCTGCCTTTTGGACCACGTTCACCACCTCTCCAATCGCATCAATGGTAGAACGTCCTGCTCTAAAGCCGTACTGCCGAGGAGATAGGTCCCCAGCAGCACGAATCGCGTCAGTGAGTCTTCCCTTGATGAGTTTCTCTAGCACTTTTCCAGCCGTGTCTAGCATGCATAACGGGCGGTATGCAGACGGCGATTCGAGATTTCCCTTCCCCTTGCTGACCAGCACGAGCCTCGCCACCTTCCATCGTACCGGGAAAACCCCGTCCCGTAGGCAAGCATTGAATGTGCTGAGCAGCAAGTCAGGACAATGGTGATAGACGAGCTGCAAAACCTCAGCCGGAACACCATCTGGACCTGGAGCCTTCCTCGCTTTCAGGGAGAGGACTGCCTCCTCCAGTTCCAGCTGTGTGAAGAGTGGGCACTCGACTGCTGTTTCACCATGGACAGCGTCAACACGGATGGGATGGGCGGGGAAGAGTCCCCGCACTATCGCGTCCATCTTTTCCGCGTCATGTATACAAGGCTTCTGTAGGGCACCAAGTTTCCCCATGACCAGCTTGTAGCCAAGGTCCCACGGATCCCTATTTACATCGTCCACGAGGTCTTGCCAGCATCGGGCCTTGCTCTTGTTAATAAGCCTGCGAAGATATTTCCTGCCGGACCTGTATGCTGTTAGCCTAGTGTCTGCCTCCTCCCATGTTCGCGCCCGCTGGGACTCTCGCCGAAGTTTGTGACACTCGCTTCTTTGTTCGGCGATCTCGTTTGACCACCAGTATACTGGAGGCTTACCATGTCGGGGTCTCCGACGGGGCATGGAAGACTCGCAAGCAGCTATGATGGTACTCATAGTTGAGTTCACCAAGTCCTTGGCTGTAGGCCCTCCACTCCCTGGCGGAGCTCCCAGCAATGGTGCGCCTGCCGTAAGCGCGTCAGCAAACCTCTCAACGTGCATCCTCCCAGTCCTCCATCCGAGGATTGAAGTTTGGGCATATGCACGCAGAGTGGCACTGTCGTGAATCTCAACAGCTACATACTGGTGATCACTAGCCGAGTAGTCCTCTAGTACTCGCCAGTTGTGTACTCTGGGTACCAGGGACTCCGAAGCGAGTGTCACATCGGGTATGGTTCCTACGCAACACCAGCGGCGGAAAGTAGGGGTGTTACCAGTATTTAGGACAAAAAGCGCTGTTATGGCCGCCATGTCCAAGATTTGCTTTGCCCTTGAGTCGGATTGTGGCATACCCCATTCAATGGCTCTAGCGTTGAAGTCTCCCCGACCAGCATGTGGCCCTCCGTGTTCGAGACAGCGTCCTCCAGGGCATCGAGTTTGGTTCGAAAAGATGGCATTGCCTCGTTAGGCGTCAGATAAACACTGAAATATGTTATCCCTGAACACCGCACCCACACAAAACCATCCCCGCGTCCATGGCCCTGCACCTGAAGGCGGGCGCTGTCTCGAACCCAGATGGCCGAGGTACCAGATTTGTCAGGGTACCACGCTTGCGAGTCCTTGTTATGATGTTGCTCGCTCAGCAACAGCAGGTCAGCTTTCTTATCTCTCGCAAACTGCTCAAGTAGGTCCTGGGCGTTTGTGCTTTGGTGCAAATTGACCTGCAGGATATGGATCATTTGAGTATCGATTTGGCTTTAGTTAGGGCCTCCTTGAAAACCCAGCATCTGCCTGTCCCCGGCTCATGTTTGAGGTCGCCGGGTGCTAGCTTAGCATCCTTGCAAAGAATGCACTTTGCCTCGTTCGTGCACTCCTTCCTTTTGTGCCCCGTTTCACAACATTTGTAGCACAGAGATCTCCTGTCGGGTCCCCTACAGCCATACGCGGTGTGTCCGTATTCGAAGCATCTGAAGCAGCGGATAGGGATCGCTCTTCTCCGTATCCTGCAGATCACCCAACCTATCTTAATTTTGCCCTTCGCCAGGATTTGCTGGGCGTCTTTATCAGCTATTTCGACGATAGCCATGCGTTGCCCCCTTGTGTTTTCACGTGTCAATCTTGCCTTGACTTCACTTAAGCTGGGGAACTCCCTCCTAATGGCATCCTCTACTTCAGCTTTGTCCGTGACGCAGTCGAGGTCCCTGATTTCCAGGGTGGCCATTGGTTCGAGTGAGGCAACCGTTGCCGCATCTCCAAGAACCTTTTGAACCGCGTCACGGAATGCATCTTTGTTTGTGGCCTCTGGCCCGAATTCCACCAGCAAGCCACCGGTCCGGGTTGGTCGAACTGCTTTGATGGCAGTTTTGGTGTCGTCTGGCTTGACCGCTCCTTCAATTTCACGGAGGACATCTGCGTAGGTTCGGCCCTTAGTGGGTTTAATAAGCAGTGCCTTTCGCAAGGGTTTGCGCCGCGGTTTGCTTTTTGTTTTCTGAGGTATATCGGGGGGTTCTTTGTTCTTTTCGTGGTTGAGCTCTTTGTCTGTTTTTTCTAGGAGTAGCTTTTTGGCCGCTTTTTTCGCTGCCTTGTTTCGCACCACATGAAACTCCTCGCCTGGAGTGTCAACTTCGTTTATGGTCTCGTCCTTCCTCCTTTTCTCACGGTCGCCTTCAATTGGGCTACCGGCCATTCTTTTGCTGCTGCTAGGTCCCACTGATGCCTCGAGGGAGAGTGAAGATTGAACCTTGCAATTATACATGAAATACATCATTCAAATGTCTTCCACGAGACCTCTTACAGGCCTCAATCCTTTTGAGGTACTTTTCAATGACTTTTCGGCACATTTCCGGCAATATCTCGGCCATAACTTCACGAATATTGGTTTTCAATTGCTCAAGATTTTGAGGATTATTCTCGTAAACATGATCTTTTGCGTAGTCCCATGAAAAAAAATCCAAAGGTGTTAGGCCGCAATATCTTGCCGGCCAATTGACATCACTCAATCTCGAAATGACGCGTCCTGGAAATTTCTCTTGCAAAAGTGCTCGATTAGCCTGTGTTCTGTGGCTTGTGGCTCCATCCTGTTGGAACCACGTGTTCTCCAGATCATAATAATCCATTTCTCTCCAAAAATAATCGGTTGACATCCATCCATAGCGGTCAGAATTTACCGTATTGGCTCTTCCTTAATCGTTTTCAAAAAAATACGGGCCAATAACACTACCAGACCATAATGCACACCAAACGGTCACTTTTTCCGAATGCAAAGGCCTTTCTGTGATCACCTGAAAATTTTGAGGGCCCCATATGCGGCAATTCTGTTTATTTACGTAAGCGGTAAGCCAAAAAAATGGGCCATATCACTCAAGAAAATGTTGTTCGAAAAATCGTTATCAATTGCTTGTTGTTCAATCACCCACTTCGCATACATTCTGCGTTGTGTATGGTCTTGAGGCTTAAGTTCTTGAGTGAGTTGGATTTTGTACAGGTGGAGATGCAAGTCCAAATGCAATATCCGCCACAATAAGCCGTAAGACAAGCCCAAATGTTGAGCACGTCGAGGCATCGGCAAATTCAGGTCTTCCTTCACACTTTGAGCAAAAACAGCGATATTTTCAGCAGAACGAATGTTCCAATGATGCACAGGCCTTGCAGTATCAATAACCGATCCAGTCTCTTCAAATTTTCTCACTGTTCTCGAAATTGTTTGTTGTGTAGCTTGATTAGATATTGATACTGAAGAATTACCATTTTTATAGTAAAATTTAATAATTTTAACGCATTTTCTGACTATTGAACGATCCAGATTTCTAAATGGCAAACCTTCAACTAAAAAAAACACGCTTTAAGTGACATTTAGTTTTGACACGCTTTAAGTGACATTTAGTTTTGACAGATATCAAACGGCAGGGTTATACTTTCCCAACCACGAAATGGATAACCCTATATTATAAACAAAGTTGAGTGATTTTTGATTTCTGAGGTATTTCTTGCCGTTGGACTCATTAAGGCCTACCTTTGTTATTTTTTTTTTCAGATTTTTTGGCTCAAAGGTGTCCAATCGCGAGGAAGGACACAATTTTTTGGCATATTTTCCCTCCTCCTGGATCCCCTGATGCACAAAATATGAATTTGATACCCTACTCAGCTACCTTTGATTAAAAAAATTTTTTTAAGGCATCTAGTTATAAGGGAGGACTTCTTCTTTGAAAATTTTTAAATGTTTGGTATTATCTAAACTTGTGAGAAACTATCACTTGCGACCTTTTCACAAAGTTTGCGCTTACTAGCATCTATAGTTTCTGAGGAAACTTGCTGTGACACACGGACAAACAGACGGATGGAAAGAAAGGTCACAAAAGTAGTATGTCTTTTTTAAAAAAAATTTTTTACAAAGTCCTACAAACGAGGAAATATATACCTTATTTTCAAGTGTAAAAGTCTGTTTTATCCCTTTTTCACGCAAATGGCCATTATATTCGTTAGTGTCTGATACATTAGATTAAGACCATTCACACAATTCGTAGTACGTGCCATGTTTGTTGGATACTTGCGCAACTATATTGCCATATTTAAGCTACGAAAGTATCTAATGCTCAAGAAATATATTTGATTACTCTTTCAGGAAGCTTCGAGGCTCATTACGAAAGATTTTATTGGGTTAAAAATTTATTGACTTCTGTTATCAAATAAAGGGTTTTCCAATAAGAGGTGTCATTTTGGATAGCCCACTATTTCGGTAGATGTCACTTTTGTAGCTGTCATTTTTTGACATTTGACAATTAAAAACTACGTCATAAATAAAACTGGAACCATATACGCTTCAATAACGCATCAAAATTATTAAAATTCACTATAAAAATGGTAAAAATTTGGCAGACGGTTCGTAAAACTCGAACATTTTTGGGTCGTCGTGAAGTATCTTGTCGGACCGCAATACAGAAATTGGTGGAAAAATTCGAGCTGTTGGGACAACTTAGCAATATGAAGTATAAAATTTGTGCACGTCACTCAAGAATAACCAAGAATATTGCTGCTCTAGCCGAAAGTGTTGAAGAAAACCCAAATTGGTCGATTCCTCGTCGTTTTTTGGAATTAGACATTCCAGAAACGTCATTACACCGTATTTTGCATAAAGGTTTGGTTCTTAAGGCTTACAAAGTTCAGTTAACACAAGAATTCAAGCCAGTCGATCATCAACATCGTAGTGTCTTTGCTGATTGGGTCCATGAAATGCATGAAAATGATCCGGAATTCCATCGAAAAATCATCTTGAATGATGAGGCCCATTTCCACCTCGGCGGCCTCGTCAACAAGCAAAATTGTCGCATCTGGAGCTCGGAAATTCCAAGAGTTATTGTTAAAAAGGCTCTGAATTCTCAACGTGTGACTGTTTGTTGTGGATTATGGTCCGGCGGAGTCATTGGACCTTACTTTTTCGAAAATGAGGCTGGAGCAATAGTTACGGTGAATTTATTGCGCTATCGAGGGATTATTAATGAATTTTTATGGCCGGAATAGGATGGTATTGATCTGGACCACGTTGGCTTTCTACAAGACGGCACGACATGGCACACAAGCAACGAAACCATTGATCATTTACGGGAAAAGTTTACGTACCATGTTATCTCTCAAAGAGGTGATCACAATTGTCCACCGAGACCTTGTGATTTAACACCTTGTGACTTCTTTCTTGGGGGGAACGTGAAAGAGAAGGTCTACGCCAACAGCTCAGCGTCGATTCAAGTACTCAAAGATGGAATTCGTGAGGCTATCGAGGACATAGGGCAGCCACTTTGTGATTTGGCTATGGAAAATTTCATGAAACATCCGATCATTTATTTTAAAAAATCGCAATGGAAAACTCTGTACATCCTTGTCTGACTAATTTTCTGCACGTCATTCGCCCAAACTTTGCTGTGGAATAGATAGATCTAATACGCCTGATTCACTGAAAGTACTTATGCGCTAAGATAGACAAAAATATGTGCTGACCCCTTTTCACAGCATATGACTTTGATTTTGGGATAAATATACATTCACCTTTGACTTTGTGCAGAGCATATTAAAGAGGATCTGTTCATCAAAACTCATTTGAGTTTTAACAATTTCAAGAATATGTAATTGCATCAGTTTTCTAAGACTTGATGTACTATTTTCCAATGAATTATTCTTTTGAGTAAATTAGAACATTATTTACAGCGTTTTTAATATGTTTTTGATCATCTCATGGTATTAAATGGTTAATAATGCTATTACAAGTGACTAGTATCCCATAATATAGTTTAAAATACAGCCTTGGCCAAAAGTATTAGGCACCCTACAAAAATGCAAATACGTGTTTCCCAATTGAATAATGAACAAATTTTTATCTTAGATGACATACCGGGGTCATAAATAATTACCTAGAATAGTAAGAGGCACATTGTTAAGGAAATAAAATACCTAGTGACCGAAAACAAAGTATTTAGTTTTCGTTCGGTCTTATCAGTCAATGTTTGGTCACTTGAGTTCAGGACTCTAACGAGTAAACAAGCTTTTATTTGTGGTGAACTGACTAAATCAACATCTAATTTATTGAAAAATGCCGAAAAAAAGTGAAATTAGTTTGGAAAACCGAGAAAAATATAACTTTAATATGAACAAGGAAGGTCGCAAAAAGAAATTGCTAAGTTGGTGAAATGTTCGTGTTGTGCCGTGCAATCTGCCATCAAACGGTTTGCTCAGACTGGTACACATGCTAATAAACTAAGCACAGGCAGAAAACGTGTAACGACGAAGCGTGAGGATAGAAAATTAATACGCGAGTCCATTAAAGATCGAAAGAAAACGTTATCAAAGTTTGTTGCTGCCTTGTCCAAAGATGCTGGAAAGTCAATAAGTGCTCCAACAATCAGAAGCAGGCCTAAAAAGATGCAAAGCCAAGGAAATGCCTTGGATTTTACACGCTAAGAAAAAAAGTCAGGTATGGACGGTTTTGTGCTTCGTCATTCATGTCAAAAGTTATATTCATTTAAAAATGCGTGAAACTTCTGAAAAAAATTCGTTATATTTTACAATATCACGACAATCAAGGTGAGAATGCATCGCAGGCTCGTGAAAAAATTTGTGGTGTCTACCGTCAAGAAACTTTACCAAAAGCCACAGCAAAGAGATGGTTCACTCGCTTTCGTTCTGGAAATTTTAATGTCAAAGATGCACCTCGCACAGGTCGACGAATCACTGCAAAATTCGATGAAATCTTACTAAAAATTGAAGAAGACCGACATCTACTCGTAAGCAGCCATGACATTGTCAAGGAACTGAATATCCATCATCAAATAGTTTTGAACCATTTGCCTAAGGCTGGATGCACAAAGAAGCTCAAAGTTTGGGTCCCGCATGAATTAACACATAAAAATTTGATCGACCGAAAATGTGCTTAAATAAAATCCATTTTAAATAAAAGAAATATTCAATCGAAAAATGACAAAAAGGCTCACTACTTTATAGACTTACCAATATATCTTTACAATCATAAATATATATATATATATATATATATATATATATATATATATATATATATATATATATATATATATATATATATATATATATATATATATACATATATATATATATATATATATATATATATATATGTATATATATATATATATATGTATGCATATATATATATATATATATATATATATATATATATATATAGATATATATATATATATATATATATATATATATGCACATATATACATATATATATATATATATATATATATATATATATATATATATATATATATATATATATATATATATATATAATATATATATATATATATATATATATATATATATAAATATATATATATATATATATATATATATATATATATATGTATATATATATATATGTATATATATATATATATATATACATATATATATATATATATATATATATATATATATATATATATATATTAATATATATATATATCCATATATTATATATATATATATATATATATACATACATTGTGACAAAAAGTACCCGCAAATTGCACATAAAACGCAAAATACTGAATTGTTTACAATAATTATTTTGTTGCCTTTAAGGTAGTCCCCATCAGGTGCATTACACTTACGCCAACGATTATTCCAGTCCTCGAAACAATTTTGATAAGCACTTTTTGGGATGGCCTTCGGCTCGTTCAGCGAGTTTTTTTTAAAATTGTGGCAAAAAAGTACTCAGAATATTTCTTTTATTTAAAATGGATTTTATTTAAGTACATATTGTACATTATTATGTATGACCTTTTGCCATTTTTTGGGTGGAGCCATTATTCCTTCTGTGTAGAACTTCTGTGGTTCATCGGCGAAAAACTTGGCCAAGTGATTTTCACAGTCAATTTTTAAGTGAATTTCTTTTCATTAAGGAAATTTCGCAGAGACCAAAATCAATAGTAGTCTGATGGTGCAAGGTCTGGAATATACGGTGGATGCTTCAAAACTTCCCAGCCAAGCTCTGTCAATTTTTGATGAGTCATCAAAGATGTGTGTGGTCTGCCCTTTCTATTGATCAATCCTGGCCGGTTGTTTGAATTGCTTGTTGCAATCTGGTTAATTGCTGACAGTACAGAGCAAAATTGAGTGTTTGGCCAGGCTCTAGTACCTTATAATAAACAATTCCCTTCCAATCCCACCATACACACAGCATAACTTTATTTGGTGTCAATTCTGGCTTTGAAGTCGTTTGTGATGATCCACCTTTTTCTGACCAGGATCTTTTTCAAACAACATTCTCGTATCTTACCCCATTTTTCATCACCCGTAATGAGTTGCTTCAAAAATAGCTCGATTTCGTTGCGTTTTATTAGCATTTCGAAAACGGAAATTCGGTTGATCGAATTTTTTTGTGTTAATTCATTTGGCATCCAAACGTCGAGCTTCTTTGTTTATCGAGCCATAAGCAAATGGTTCAAAACTATTTGACGATGGATATTCAGTCCTTTAACAATGTCGTGGTTGCTTAGGTGTCGGTCTTCTTCAATTTTTGGTAGGATTTCATCGACTTTTTCAGTGATTCGTTGACCTGAGTTAGGTGCATCTTTGACATTAAAATTTCCAGAACGAAAGCGAGTGAACCATCTCTTGGCTGTGGCTTTTGATAAAGTATCTTTACGATAGGCACCACAAATTTTTTCACTAGTCTGCGATGCATTCTCACCTTGATCGTAGTGATACTGTAAAATATAACGAATTGTTTCAGAAATTTCACGCATTTTTAAATGAATACTACTGTGACACGAATGACGAAGTACAAAACTGTCCATATGAAAATTGTAGACTGGAATGTCACCTTTCAAACGCATGTTAGTTTCTATATGACAACAAACACCATCTAATGACAAAAAAGGCTCAATACCTTTTAGACTATCCAATATATATATATACTCGTATATATATATATATATATATATATATATATATATATATATATATATATAGTTATATATATATATATATATATATATATATATATATATATATATATATATATAGTTATATATATATATATATATATATATATATATATATTTAGAGAGTGAGAGAGATACTGCGTTAAAAAACCAGAAGTCAGGTCTCAAAAAACGAAATGGCGGCTAGTTGAAGCCCAAAACTTCAGAGGCTTCTAAAGGTCGCAATTTGAATTTGATGTATACAAACCTTGATTTCTATTTAAATAAATAATTCATTTTTTTATTATATATAATTTTCTTTATTAGAATGTATGCGGTACAGAGGCCTTATAATATAGTAAGTGTTCTGACAAAGTCATTTCACCATCGTTTGAACATTACTTAAAACTATGCATATCATCGTATTTCTATGTGATTATTACAATTACCTAGAGGAAAATTTAGGCAAAAACCTCTACTGAACTTATACTAGCTTAACATAACTTAACTTTCTACTTATAACTAGCTAAAATCTATGAGGCTAGGTTACGGCCAAAAGATAGGTGGTAGCAACTGCTGATTTTCAATTCGCCAGGGCATGTATTAGTGAATTGGGCGACTCTTTTGCTTTCGCGATTAATTTGTCACGGCGCGATGCAGCGAGCTTACGAATTGGACTTATATTCGATACAAAACTAACCTTCAGAAAACATATTGAGCATATTAGCTACAAAGCGTTTAAGGCCGTGCTTTCGCTTTACCCCCTTTTTAATCGTAATTCACGTCTCAACACCAGAAACAAAGTCCTCATCGTCAAAATGGCAATCCAACCGATCATCCTATACGGCTCACCTACCTGGACCCAATGTGCTAAATATCTAGTAACAAAGCTTCAGATCACCCAAACCAGATACCTGAAAATGGTACTTAATAAGAAATAATTCAATATAAAGATTTTGTCATTTTGGTGATCATTCATGAGCTCGTTCCAAAATGGCAGCGGATCAAATCTGCAATTTTTTTTAATTTCGAGATCCTCTAGCGACCACATTTTCTAACAGGTTTTGAAAACACTTGGGACTGTGGATAAGTGTACCAAGTTCGTATTTTGAGAGTGCAATCATTGAAATCAAGTGAAAAATAAACGGGATGATAATGTAGAACCTAACATTTTTAGCTGCCATTTTCACTAAAAACTGAATATTTTGCCCAGTTTTAAGTTAAACTTTGATTTGAACGAGATTCGGCACATTGTTTGATGAGATCTTGAGACGCAAATATAAGTTCGAAATCAAATGAATTCAAAACGGTTGCTCCCAAAGATCAGAAAGCAAGAGTGATTCGTTGTTTTAGTAGTATCAGAAATAATGATTTTTTTTCATGGAAACGTTTTAAATGGCTTAACGTGGGAGTGTTAATACAGTAGACCATTTTCAAGGGTATTCCAAAATATTTCCCAATACTCGTACCCTACCAAAATCGAAAATTGAAGGATGGCCCTTAAATTTCCCAGAAATTTGTATCTCAATTTTCCAATGTGAGACGCTTTCTGAAAGTTTCATAAAAATTGGGTCGTAAGCAGCTAAATAATAGGCGATTGAAATTTGTCAATTACAGCAACAATTGCACGTGATATTGTGTGAATAGACTTTTGCAAAGGACCCAAGTACTACAGATGTGTAAGAGTTTTCATGAAAATTTTGAGGTCAGGAGACTGAAAATAAAATGGCGGCAAATTAAAATTTATAACAACCATATATTATTTTCTGAGCTAAATTCATAGAATATAACATACCTGTGAGCTAAGTATTGATATTCAAAAGAAGTTGTTTGATTTACTGATTTTTTTACACAACCCTTCTGGTGCGAGACTTCCTTGCTACTTTTATTTGCCTTTAAAGAATGTGAGGGCCAATAAAATGATGATTTTCTTTTAAAAATAACGGTAACTACGAGAATTTTGCCTTTCCGGCTGGTAGTGCCAACAGGATTTTGATGTTAAGAACACATTGTATGATTTTCTGATTATTCTACAATAAACTCCTGCTACTTTTGCTTGTACTTAAACAGTGTTTGACTTTCAAGGTGTGGGCCAATCAAATGATTATTTGCTTTAAAAAATAAGAGTACCTACGAGAAATTTTCCTTTCAGGTTGGTGATGTCAATGGAATTTTTTCGACCGGAAAAATATGACTCATTTTAAGAAGCTTATCCATCACTAGTATTAATTTTTATTATATTCCCATTCACTTACAAGCTACAGTCGTTAGAGTAACGTTACTTTCGCCTTCATAAGTAAAGTGATAAAACAAGAATATAACAAGTTGGGTAGATAGACCTATACTCATGTCAGAAGGGTTTTGTACCCAACTTCTCCAAAATGCAATCAGCAGCAACATAAAAAATCAACAACTATGTCAAAGAGATGTGCACGTTTATAAGAAAATCCATTGTTTCTCTATTTTCAAAGGTCACCATTTTGTGGTAAAAAAATAAAAATCACTCAAATCATCAATTCTCAAAAATTATGTTATTGCTGTTATTTGACAATTTTAAGAAGATCAAATCAAAACTGCGATATTTGATTCGATGGAAAGTCCATAAAATATCAAAATCATGTGTTATTGTTTTTGTAATTAGAGACATTTGCAATTTTTTTTGTGGTAGGGAGGTGCATGCCATTTGTGCAGAGAGTATGGGACTCCCATGCGCGACTGGACTGCCCACTAAACACCGCCCTCTCAACTCGAGAACCCAGCCTGGAACCGTTTGGCACATTACTTCGGGCCACGTCTTGTTTTGTTACGCCGTGGGGCGCCTTCAAGCAGGGGAGTCCCTTTCCTAGCGGTAGGGGAAGAGGAAGTGTCATAAAAGCAATCCCCCTGCCCCAGCACCCCCGGCTGCTGTGAGTCCCTTTTATCTTTTCGGACCCCGAGCATAATGTGTCACCTGGTTCCATTTGCCAACCGATTCGGGCATCACCGCAACTATATTATTCGTGGTGAGCTCTCCCGTCTCCCTGTAGAGTTTCCTTCGCAGGTAAGACTGAAAACACCTATGCCCGCTCAAAAGCTGGGTCAGATAGAAGTCAGTCTCACCATTCGTTCGATTTAGCCACGGTCTCACATCTAGGATGAGGCGCGCAGTCCACCTTCCCTTCGTGCAATTGACCCAAGACTCCAATCGTTGAGTCAGCACTGTCTCTCCTCACGGACAACCATCTCCCTCGCATCCTCGTTGTGGCACAGGTAAATAGCGCGGCGCTCTCTAGCAAGGAGGGCGACAGGTATTACGCCTGCAATCACTCTCACCACCGAGTCAGAAACTGTTGGGTATGAAGATGCAATTCTCAGTGCTCCTCTTCTCTGTACCTGTGCCAAACGTTTTCGGTATACCTCCTTGCTGAGAGCGGCGCCCCATACCTCTGCTCCATACAGTAGCACTGACCCTACCGCATTCATCAAGAGGCGTCTTCTTGATGGGCTGGGTCCCCTTACGTTGGCCATAAGTTGATGCAGAGCCGATATTCCCGATATTCTCAGTCGTTGCCCTGATTTGCTCAGAGAAACTCATTTTGAATCGATCAGTAGCCCCAGGTACCTCACCGCTGGCTTCGATTCAATTTGTATGTCTCCAATACTGTTCATCCTTACTCTAGGGATTCTCTGTTTTGTCAAAACGACCACTTCGGTTTTCTCCAGTGCTAAACTGAGGCTAAACTGCGCCCGCGAGCAGACATCCAGTCCCCCACTAGGCGCATTAGCATACCTAGCCTAAGTTCCGCTTGTTCAACGGTGCGTCCAGCGACCAGAGCCACAACATCACCCGCATAGCCAACCAAGCGCGACTCATCTGGCCTCTCAAGTCTCAGTAGCCCGTCGTAAGACACGTTCCACAGGTCCGGACCAAGGATAGATCCCTGGGCAACACCCGATGTAATTTCCATCCTTCGTTGGCCCTGTGTCGTGTCGTAGAGCAGGCTTTGGTCCTTTAGTTAGTTCCTCAAAAGCCACATTAGATATTCTGAAACTTGATAAGAGCTTTCTAGCGTATCCAGAATATCCACCCATCTAGCGGAGTTGAAGGCTTTCCTGACGTCGAGTGTCACCAACAGGACGATCCGTCGCTTGGTGCGACTATATGCCTCTGCCTTTTGGACCGCGTTCACCACCTCTGCAATCGCATCAATGGTAGAACGTCCTGTTCTAAAGCCGTACTGCTGAGGAGATATGTCCCCAGCAGCACGAATCATGTCAGTGAGTCTTCCCTTGATGAGTTTCTCTAGCACTTTCCCAGTCGTGTATGGCGTGCATAACGGGCGGTATGCAGGTGGCGATTCAGGATTTCCTTACTCCTTGCTGATCAGCACGAGCCTCGCCACCTTCCATCGTACCGGGAAAACCCCGTCCCGTAGGCAAGCGTTAAATGTGCTGAGCAGCAAGTCAGGACAATGGTGATAGACGAGCCGCAACACCTCAGCTGGAATACCATCTGGATCTGGAGCCTTCCGCGCTTTCAATGAGAGGACTGCCTCCTCTAGTTTCAGCTGTGTGAAGAGTGGACACTCGACTGCTGTATCACCATGGACAGCGTCAGCATAGACGGGGAAGAGTCCCCGCACTATCGTGTCCATCTTTTCCGCGTCATGTATACAAGGTACGGATCCTTGTTCACATTGTCCACTAGGTCTTGCCAGCAGCGAGCCTTGCTATTGTTGTTCAGTTGGCGAAGGCATTTCCTGGCTGACTTATATGCTGCCGCCCAGTTGCATGCCTCGTCACGGTTCCGCGCCCGTTGAGCCTCGCGTCTGGAAAGCCAAAAGAGGCAACGAATGCGGAAATTGTAAAGCAAGTGCATCGAATCGTTTTGAGTGATCGTAAAGTGAAGTTGCGTAAGTAAGTCGAGGCCACGGGCATCTTAAAAGAATAGGCAGGATACATTATACACGATATTTTGGAGATGAAAAAGCTATCGGCGCGATAGGTGCCGCATTTGCTTATAGTCGACTGAAAGCAGCAGCTTGTTGATGATTCAATAACTGGTTTGTCGTTTTGCAGCGTAGTCAAGCAGATTTTTTCAACGTTTTGTACGGGTAGATAAAACGTGAGTCCATCACTATACGCTTAAGTCCAATAGGTAGTGTACAGAGCAGCAGGAAAGCCACAGAAGCAAATTAAAGTATAAATAAGTTGGATAGACAGAACTACGTTCATGTCAGAAGGATTTTGTATTTAACCTACAATATGTGGATAAATACAATTATCTAATTCAAGAAAAACGTTTATAATATGCACAACAAATATATTTTTGCTTTAAAAGAGCACCATTTTAATCAGCCAACATTTTGTTCCAATATTACTATAATTATTGACTGACCTGAATCTTAAATGTATTTTTGTTATTTATCTTATCTGAAAATTCGGAGAAGATTCAATCAAAATTGTAGTGTCTGGTTATAACGTCTTTATAACGTCGGTAAATTTCATTGAGCCTTAAAGAATAAAATGACATTTTGAAGAACTAATTAAATGGCTGATTTCATCTAATGTGATGAGACTGATACAGTTTTACTGACCAAAATGTGTCCTACTACTTTAAGCAAATTTCAATAAATTTCAGCCTCTAAGTTATATGTTATTGTATCTAGCTCCATGATTCTTAGGGCTTTCTAAAAGAAATTTTGCAAAAATCTACTAGTTTCCCGTCCTACCTGTCCACCCATCCGTCCGTCAATCTGCTCGTCCGTCTATCCATGTGTCATAAGAAATTTCTTCCGCACTTATTGAAGCTTCAAAGCTCAAACTTTATGAAAAGGTCGAAAATGGTTGCCTCTCAAAAGTTTAGGTCTTATCAAATATATCAAAATTTTTTAAGGGGGTCCCCTTTATAACGTGGTGACGCATAATAAATTTAGTCGATTAGGGTATCATTTGCAAGGTCTTAGCACTTTCAGAATCTGAAAAATAAGTAATTTTTTGCATTAGAAATCCAGGAGGTGGGCGGCAAAATACGCAAACAATATTTATGTCCCCGCCCTTCACAATTGGACACCTTTGAGCTGAAAATCCGAAAAAAAATCACGTAACATAAGTAGGTCTTTATGAGTTCAAGGGCAACAAATACCTCAGAAATCAAAATTCACCCCACTATTAATAATTGTATGATTGAATTTATACTTCCAATCGACCAAGGCAATCTTATTTTCTTCAGATTTTCATGAAAATTTGAGGAAAAGTGGTTCACGTGAATATGTTCAACGAGCCGAGTATTAAGAAAAATTATTTAACATGGAACTAAATCGCGCCTGTTATGTGCTCATGAACGAAACATTGCATTTTTTAGATTTCAATGGAATCATCGATTCATGGATTCAGGTCTTATCAATTTTTTCGAACCCGAAAAATACAAATCCCTTCTGCTAGGAGCTCTCTCCGACCTCCTTGATTTGTTTCACCTATGGGTATCAATTGTAGGTACGTATCTTCAGTCATTCATTAAATTGAATCTATGGTTAAAAGCATGCACGTTGAACGTTGAAGTTGGGGAAAAATAATACAATCTCCGCATTTAAAACAGCCGCTATTTTGTTTTACGATAATTGATACCACTAGCTGAACCAATTCTCATAGATACTTAGATACCTATCACTCTTGAAACTTTAATTCAAATCGTACCAAGCCTGCAGTGTCTGAGCCGGTAAAAAGCGCATATTTGTCCATAGCCATATGATTCCATGGTAATACAGCGCATATTGTTCCATAGTAATACAGGGAACTTCATTAAATACCATTTGATCTTTGTGGAACTTTAAGGACAGGTTAATCGTACGAGTATAAAAAGCCATTTGTGCATTGAGTTTTATTGAATTTAAATGTACCGTTAATATTTTATTCAAGAAAATACAAAATTGGTAAATCATAGTATTACTAACAAAGTTGATCGAATTTTGACTTCTGACATGTTTGTTGTTGTTGTATTCATAAAAGCCTACATTCATGATTTTTTTAGATTTTTCGGATGAAAGGTGTCCAATCGCAAGAGGGGTACGCGAAAAGTTCGTACATTTCCACTTCCCCTGCCCCACGGTACTGACAAGGCAATTTTAAGACTTGTTTTGAAGATATATTATTGAGACCTTTCCAATGACATCCTACTCGACTACCAATGGTGAAAAATATTTTTTGAAGTGTCATTTCATTATATGTTGAGACCCTCCTTAAACCCCTTTGAACAAATTTTTCCACCCAAAACTTTCAAGAAGTCACCACTTCTGACCTTCCCACAATGTTTCATGGCTGTAGCTTCTATACTTTCAGAGAAAAACTGCTGTGACATACAAACGCACGGACGGACAGACGGACACAGGTCGTGATAGCAATAGGGTTTTGTATTTTAGTACAAAACCCTCAAAACACCAATGCACTGCCGTGAGGGTAATTTCCTCCGTTTATGGGGATGCGGATGGAATAACCTTCACAGATTATTCGCAGAAGGAAAAAACAGCCAAAGGAAAATATTATGTTACATTATTGAACAAAACAAACAACGAAGTAAAGAAGTAAGTTTAGTTAACAAAACTGCACTCATGTCAGAAGGGTTTTGCACTCAAATTTTGACATGCAGACACCAACAATAAATAAACTCCAGAAAAACTTTAACGAAATCTACTACAAATCCCTGCTCGCTTTAAAAGGAAAACCATTGTAACTCGGTTTCAATCTGCCGCCTTCTTGTTGCTATATTCTAACAAATATTGACTAAATAAATTAAGAAAGAACATTTGTTATTCAGTTTATCTAAAAATTAGTAATCTAATTAAAAGTGAAGTGTTTGGTTCGATAGATAACCCAAATGGTAGAAAAACCGCACATTGTTGTTGTTTTATTCGGAGAACATCGAAATGACTTTTACTTCCGGAAATGCGATTTAACTTTATTGAAACCCACAGAGCGTAAAGTCATTTCCTTGAACTGCGTTAATTTAAATTCAAGGGTAATCATATGAATTAACTGGGAAAAATATTAGATTTGCAAATTCTGCTATTACTAACAAATGGAGCAAATTTCATCTTTTAAGCCATTTATTATTGTTGTACTCATTAGACCCTACTACCATGACTTTTAAAATATACGTCATTTTCGTTAAGAATTAATAACCTGTGCTTTCAGTGTAGAAGTTGGGGCAATATAACACAAATTTACTCAATATTCTCGTACAAATAGGCCCCTATCTATCCTTCCTGAAATTTTCAGGCAAATTCTAGCAAGCCCATAGTGTCTGCGTCGATTAGAAACACACGTTGTTCCATAGTCATGCAATGTTGTTGCTGTAACGCCAAAAATTTAAATCACCATAAGTGCGTTTTACGAATCTACTATCGACTTTTTTTGAAATTTTTATTGTTTATCAGTTTTACAAGTAGCCATCCGGACTTTATTGGGTATTTTGACGATTTTTTTTAAATATAAAATAGATAAATCATATTATTACGAGCAAAGTTTGATGAATTTCGACTTCTGATGTATTTATCATTGTTGTATTCACAGAAAACTACTTTCATGAGTATTTGCAGATTTTTCTGCCCACCGATGTCCAATTGCGCCGTGGGGTGAGAAGGAAGGACCACAATTTTTTCGTGTTCTTCGCTTAGTAATGGGCCTCTCATTTGATACCCTATTTGACTACCTTTAGTATAAAGAATTTTCAATGGGTCCCATCTTTGTTTATTTTATATTTTTAAAAAAACTTACAACAACAAAATTTGAAATTTTTTACGACTTTAAAGCTTTCATTAACCAGAAACCTCTGAGCTTCTCTAGTTTCTGAGAAAACATGCTTGCACGCGCGGATGGACGGACAGGTACCGACATTAAAAGGATATTACAAAAATTTTTTTTACAAAACCCTGGCCATAATGCGAAGAAAATGCATTCACTCACCGGCTAAATATCTTCTGTATACGAGTATAAATAGGCAAAAACAAAACAATTCCATCCCTTTTTCTTCTCTATTTGCCAACCGATTTTCTTTTTTTAGCGTTTAATAAATCCGTCCGTCTGTTGGTGCTTCACAACAAGTTTTCTCAGGAATTACAGAAGCTAAAATTTGCGAACAGCTCAAAAGTTTCTGGTTAATGAAAGTTCCGTAGTCAAAAAAATCTCCCCATAGAACCCTTAAAAATTGCAATATCGTTGACGGGCTAGACAGGGGAAGTGAGAGAACACGAAATAATAGGGGAACCGGTTAATTCATGCGGTTTTCTAACAGATGGCGTAACATGATTTTATTCCAGTGATTCACCTTTCCAAATATGTGTTGGAAAGCTACTGTCATATACTTTCAGAATCAGTATGTGTCATTTAGATGAAGCGTAAACGACAATACTTTTTTTTACTCTGAAAATGTCGAATTTGGTGCCGAATAAAGTGTTTTTGCGGGGAGTACTTCTTCATTGAAGAAAAAGGCTGCCGAAAGTCATCGTATTTTGGTGGAAGTGTATGGTGTGCCAGCTCTAGCTGAGCGTACGTGTCAGAAGTGGTTTGCACGGCTTAAAAGTGGCAATTTTGACTTGGAGGACGATGAACGGCCCGGACAGCCAAAAAAGAATTGGAGGCATTGCTGGACCAAGATCCATCCCTAACTTGCAAAATCACTTGGCGTCACCCCAAAAACCATTTCCGATCGTCTAAAAGCAATTTTTCACAATAAAGCTTCAATTTTCGAAAAAAAAAACGAATGAACCGGTACCCCTATTACACATATATATATATATATATATATATATATATATATATATATATATATATATATATATATATATATATATATATATATATATATATATATATATATATATATATATATATATATATATATATATATATATATATATATATATATATATATATGTATGTATGTATGTATGTAAAGTATTGCAACGCGCACTCTCTGCAATACTCGTAGGTAGACTTTTCTCGAGAAATTTACCTAAAAGTATTCAAAAAGTATCAAAACCAATGATTTCAACTTTATGAATGAAAAATATCTCTTTATAGAAATAATGAATAAACTTTTTAACATAAAATTTTTAAGTGGCGATAAACTATAAGCTGCAGTCATAGAATCCTTACGGACGGATTTATATATATATATATATATATATATATATATATATATATATATATATATATATATATATATAATATATATATATATATATATATATATATATATATATATATAATATATATATATATATATATATATATATATATATATATATATATATATATATATATATATATATATATATATATGTATATATACAAATATAAATGTATATATATATATATGCATATATATATATATATATATATATATATATATATATATATATAAATAAATATATGTATATATATATATATATATATATATATATATATATATATATATATATATATATATGTATATGTATATGTATATATATATTTATACCAAATCGGTTGCGCAAAAACAAAATGGCGATCATTTTAGTCAAAAATTCGTGTATTCTGTTTTGGGCAAAATTGAAGCCCAATTGGGACGAAATCCGATACAGAGGTTCATTGAACTCTGCAATGAAGCTCATCAAAAAAAATGTTACTTTGAACGGTGGGAACGAAATAGTAGCCGCTAAATTTAAAAAAACAGGCAAAAAAATTTTTTTTTGTAGTCATGTGTGACTCTTTCAATCAATTAAATAAAGATTTGTAATGTGATAGAGGTTATAAATATCTAGGTAACAATACAAACAATTTGATGGTCAAGTGTTAAATAGTCAATTTTGGGAATTTCAAAGGCTTCTAAAAGTCACAATTTTGATTTATTTACATTAAACATTATATTAAAGTAGATCATAATTAGCTATAACTATTTGGTGATTTGTTTGATTACCCAGGTGCATGTTTCAAAATGGCGGCGGATTGAATATGCGATTTTTTCATATTTTCGTGGTTCTCTAGCCGCCAAGATCCTTAACTGATTTTGATGAAACTTAGAATCGTAGATTACTAGAGCAAGCTCTAAACATTTGTAAATTCTAAGACAGATTTTATTTAAAATAATCCAAAATTAAGTACTTCAATTCAAAATGCCGGCCCATAAAGTTCAGAAACTAAGCAAAATTCGCTATATTAGTTAGTGTTGAATATAATATGGCATACATTGGAAGTATTTCTACGACAATAAAAATGTAATTTTCTTTATGAAACTAAGGGCTCCTACGAAAAATTTACGTTTCTGGCTGGTGCTACCAACAGGAATTATTTTATATGTAGCCTGGTCATAACTTGTGAATAAAGATACGTCCAGAATTTTCATGAAAGCCTTTTCAAAGGCAATGGGAATTGAATTGAGTAAACGAGTGTTATCGTTAAAAATCGTTAAAAATAATCTTTTGGTGATGTTTTCCTATTGTATAACATCAATGCATTTGTGGACTTCAATTATTGAGGACACAAATGAGAATTAACATATTTAACTGATATGCACAAGAACGGAATGGCTACTCAACATAATGTAAAGAAGATACCTAAGTAAAAAATATGAGCTCCAATATAATACTTTAAATTTCTTGTGTACTTCAAAAATTTAATTGCTTCATTATTTCATTGCGTTATCAAAAATGTATTCGTTCTCTGCAGCAAAGTACGGATTCATGATTTTAATTGCTCATATAGATAAATTTTACAAGCATGAAAGGAATCTTTGGCTAGATGCTTTGAATGCTTAGCTTTGTCTACTAGTTTTCGCGTGGATAAAGATGTTACAGGGATGATTTAGGCTTTAAAAAATGTCAGTAAAATGATAAATACAAACCAACTTAAAAATGCCCTAAAAAGGACGAAAAAAACTGATTACGCCCCGATCCCAAAAATTAATTTAATTCTTGTTCGAGCATATTGAAGTCGGTTTTTTTTCCTAACACTTTATTTCTATTTTTAATATAAATATGTAGAGACAAAACAGTTTAGCAGCTTTTTTCTACTGTTAACCGATCTTTGTTTTGTTGAGTTGCTACAAACAGATTATATCCTGTGAATTGCCAAGTAAAATATAATTTGAAAATGGCTAGCTGTCTAATATGTAAAATATAAAGTGAAATAATAAGTGCGGTGACCTTTTACTGTGCTTAGCATTAAATTATTGATTTGCATTCGGGTTTTTTTTATAAAAGTATTGATTTGTATTAGCGTTTTCGTATAAATTCAAAGTAAGTTTTTGTATTTTTGTTTGATCAATAAAAATCGCATTTGTTGGCATTTTGACTATCTGCCTTTATTCATAACTTAATTAGTTTTTATCCTTATGGAAAAAAAATACTTAGAAACAAGTTTCAAGGATAACAACTTATAACATATATTTCACTATCAACTTTGTGCATTAGCACACGAAGCTTCTACTTCTTTGTAGCACTACAACCCCTCTCGGGCCTTCGCTTAGAGATAGTTAGAGTATCTCATTTTCATGACCGTATAGATTTTTCCGGAAGTTGGTTTGGTCAGTACCATGCTCCCGTGTGCCTGCTCAGCTATGATATGATCTGATTAAATCAGTACATATCACCACTGAGTGAACTATCATAGTCTGTCCGAAAAATCCCCTGAACTAAATCACGTTGCTCCCAACGAGATTTGAACCTGGGACCTTCGGCTTATGCGTCTGATGCTCTAACCACTAGACCACACAGACTGCACCAAGCTTAATTCGAGTTAATTCAACTAAGCTTCCAGTCATTAGCACCGCAACATCACGCGTATATAATCGAACAAGCTTTAATCATAGTAGTCTATTGAATAAGATGCTCTCCGGATCTGGGCCAACTCTCAACGTCGAAAAACACCCGACGTAACATCCATATTTCACTGAACTTCCTTCGTGTTATAGAGTAGGCTCCGGATCAGCACGTAGTCCCTAGGAGTCCGCATCACATATTCCGGAGCTTGGAAAGTTCCAGAATATCCGGCTATGAGCCTCCATCTATTGAATCACCCTAACAACCTCATTAACCATGTCAATGGCAGAGGGGGTACTTACACACTTCATTTTCATGTCAGTGAGTTTTCCTTAATGAGTTTCTCAAGCCCTGTCTTGTCTGCAGCGGGAGTGCTAACAGATAAGAGTATTCTTGGACGCTTGCACTCTTTGAGGAGTACCACTCACGTTCTTAAGGAAGCGTACGTTTCCGTAAGGTTCCCCCACAGATTATGACCTGGCACTGATCTCTGAATGATGAATAGAATATTGAATTGGAATTAACGTTTTGGGCTGGCGGATATGTTTTTTTGGACACAGTTGCATAACTTAGTACCACCGAGATAACACTTAAGGATGAGCAGCTCCAATCTAAGTATCAGACCGTTTTTGTCCCCATAATACCTTGGCAATTCTCAGAGTATGTTCGAAGTTTGCAACGTTGAGTAGGTGATATAGGTTGGGTTGATATAGACTTCTAATATGCGCTGGTGTGACTCTGAGCACTTGCCCGCATAAGGGCTGGTGTCAACCATTGCACGGCCTCTCTGCTCTGCAAAGGCAACTATGGGGCCCAAAAAGCCACTAATACGAACATAGATAGCGACTCCAAGGGGGGACCCAACAGATATGGCACTTCTGAACTTATCAGAAGCAATAACGACTAAGACATTAAAGTCTTTACTAAAAATACAAAGAACAAAGAAAAATGAAGAGCTGAATGAAAAAGCTCCAATATACATATGCACTGGATATAATCGTGGCATTTGAGCGTATTAAAAACAGTACGTACACTGCGGATTGCCCTATAAAAGAAGAGCACGTTATGAACCATCCAAAGTAAAAAAGCAAATCACGACAGAAAAAAAAATTTGTGAGCAGGCCAACAAAGTGACTACAGCACTGAATTCAGGCACCATAGCAGAAGGCCTCTCTTCAAGCAGAAGATTGAAAAGTACAGTAACCGTTGAGCAATATCAGGAATGCAGGATGCATTCTGAAGAGAATTGACTTTGAATGTGACTTGCAAAAAATATTCTGGGGGTAAAGAAGCTCCTAAACTGCACCAGCCATTACCAGTAAAGCTAGTTGAAGACTAAAGAAGATCAGAAGCCCAAAGAAGAGCAGAAGTCCAAAAAAGAGCTAAGAGCTAAGCCTACTGAAAAAACGCAAACAGCTCCATTACCAAACTTCATCACGAGAATCGCCGGTCAAAGGAGACCGAGAGAAAGGAGGAAATAGGAGGCACTTAATGGGAATAAAGTTGACAAAAAAGCCCGAAAAATGTCCCTAAAATAAAGTTCTCTAGATGCTCAACGAAAATAATTACCTGATGCGAAGCAGAAGAGAAAAAAACCACCTAAGCAAATCCATCCTAAGCAAATATGTTTCGGGAGATGAGGGGAGGTGGGAGTCCTGAAGATACCAAAACTGCCCTTAAGGCAGTGTGCCCAACCCAGTCTAGCCACATACTGGTCAAATTCAGTGCAGGGGCCGATAATAAAGAAGCATTCTGTGAATCAGACAAGAAGTTCCTTGGCAAAAGACTAACTGTGACCTCACTCAAGCCGATGTTAATGATCAAAATCTGGGTCATTGACTGAATCACGGAGCTAACCAAGATAAAAGATGCCATAAAAAGGGAGGTTCCTAGCGTAAGCAGGGTTAAAGTGAGACTAGCACAAAAAAAAATAGGGGACACCGTATTGCCATTATTGAACAGATTAAAAAGGACGCCGAACAACTTCTGAGTAAGGGGAAACTAAGAATATTGTAGATCATCTGCAAGGCAGGGAAAAACAGCATTAAGTATCTTGGTTATGATCATACCACATAGGCATAGGAACTCCATACGCAACAAATGTGGTAACATGGGACATAAAAGAAAAGAATGTTAGAGTAAGGTTTACTGCATCCTTTGCCAGGACGCTGATCCACGACCAGGTTTTTAGCATGACTTAGGATCAGGAATGTGTATCATTTTCTAGGAAGTGATCAAGGTAAAAGAAAAGCTTTGATGACAAATACCCTGCAGGTGAATCTTCATTGCAGTATAGCTGCCCAAAACCTGCCTGAGCAGTTTGCAAACAAATTGAATACTCATGTTGCTGCACGATAAAGGTTCACCATTGTAGTATCCTGACAAAACTTATATTGCCACCATCTGGGTTTGGAACAGTGCTGATTTTTTAGTGGAGAACTGCGGATGAAGGGATGGTTACAAGTGGTTTCGGTGTTCAAGGACTAAATTCTTTAGTGTGCACCTAATGCCAAACGAACCAATATAATCTTTTCAAGCCAAGCTTAATACTTTAGAGGACACTTTCTCGAATGTAGATGGCCACGTGATCGTTAGGGAAGACTTTAATGCTAAATTAATTGGATGGGGCATGCCTCAAACTAATTTGTGGGGAAAACGATATCTAAAGATGGTGCCTAGGATAGGACTTGCCTTGCTGAATACCGGTGATATGCTAACTTTCTGCCTTGTAGACTATGCAGGAACCATATCGACATGAAATTCACTTCCGAGTCCCTAGTGTGGAGGGTACACAATAGAAGAGTACTAGAGGACTACTTAGCTAGTGATCGTCAGTACATTTTGCTTAAGATCCGTGATGTTGTCTCGCAACTTCCATGCTCTTGACCTTCCACATCTGGGTAGAACATTGGGAAAATAGACGTTGAGAGATTCATTTGCTTGCTCTGGTTAGGAGCACCGTTACTGGGGATTTGCAGGGGACTGATTTTTAATTGGAATTGCTGAAAAAGAAATGTCATATGTTTTAAATTTAAGCTCATAATGCACAGGACCATGACGAGGCGTGGAACCGTTTAGCAGGATATAAGTTGGCCAGAAAATAATTTCGCAAAATATTAAACAGTACTAAAGCTTGTTGCTGGCAAGATTTACCGAACAATGGGAACATGTATCCATGGAGTCTAGGCCACATGCTAGTTATATGGAAATTCGGTACCTTACGCAAGTCTTGCATAAATGAAGCGAGACGATATGTATGTGTAGTGTGGGCACTTTTTCCAGCCAACACCCCATGTTGATGTTGTCAATGGCATAACAGCAGTCAAATGCCCACTCTTTTTGTCCTTGTCACTGAAATTTAGGAAGGTTTTAGGTCTAGGCTAGGGTTCTGTCCCCGGATCTTGAGATTTTAATAAATTTGCTCACTTTTCGTAAGCCCAGCAAAAAGCCTTGGTTCCCGAAGTTTCCCGGAAAATAGAAAAATGAAATTTTATCAAGTTAGAAAAATGGCTTAGACAAGATACTGGACTGGCTTGTTGAGAGTATTTTAACAGACATGAAGTCAGCACAATGTTAATTGTGAATCACACCTTAACGTCAAGTTTTTCGCCCAACTTAATTTGACATTTCTTTGTTTCAGTATTTGCCAAATTCAACCATCGAGAGGTACACAACAGAGTAGCACATTAAGGTTTTTGAGGCCTTTTACCAAAATGGGCGTTCAAATCAAAATGCATTTCGTGCACTTCGTGATTCTTTTGGTCATTTTAATCGACAAAATGTATTCACAATCGGGAGAATTGTGCGCAAAATTTAGCAAACCAGGCCTGTAGAACATGTGAAACTACCTGTACATGCTCGCCCAGTTCGTTTTGCGGAAAACATTGCTGTTGCTCGCAATAGCGTGGCAAAAGTGTTAGAATCCTCAATTCATCGTCATGCTCAACAATTGAACATCACTGATGTGAATTTCGAATGACGATTAGAATTTATACGCTTACAAGGTTCAATTAACTCAAAAGCTGAAACGTACTGATGATTACATTGAGCCTCAATTATGTCGCAGAGTCACTGAAAATATGGACCATCGGAAAGAAATATGCCACCATAGCCATGGTGAGCATTTGGACGATATTTTGTTTTACACTTGATTGTAATAGATCTTTCTATTATAATAAAAAATATTTACATAATTCTCTGAAAATATTTTATTTTATTTACAATTAACATCGTGCGCTTTGATTGGACCACCCTTTGTATACAAAACAACTACTTTTTATGAGGGATCAGAGATTTTAAATCCTGAATGCAATGCAATCTTATTATCTGAGTTTTGATCATACATATAATGTTTTAGTAGTTGCTAGCGATTTTTCGTGTCAGCAAGTTAAGAGCAATTTGATTCAAATTGTGCATCAATTTTGAGGGAAAGAGAAATTTTAGTCCAGCTGTTCATGTTCAAAAGAATCTTGGAAAATATAGAGAAACTAAATGATCAATTGGAAAATGTAATCAATGCGCTGAATATTTTATTGATTTCTCGATCCTTTTTACACCAACTTAATGTAAATTTATAAGTTTATTTACTCTACACTTAGCTTTGATTCTAACGCCTGGTTAGAAGATCATGTTTCGGATAGCTCCAATAGCAGCAAATTACTTTACGAAAGGTTTTGTCCCCTAGCTACTTATAATCAAGTTGCATTAATATTTTTTTAATTTACTTGCAGTGCTTGTATTTGCAGCAAAAATGTTCTACAACACTCTCAGCAGGGAGTTTGACTGTATATGTTTGGCACAGTCACAATAAAGAGGAGTACTAAAGACTCCATCTACATATCCAGCTATCTCTGATTCGGTAGTGCTAGTCATCGTAGGCATCATACCTGTCGCTCTCCTTGTTAAAGAGCGTCGTAGTATCTACTTGCGTTGTAATGAAAACACAAAGGAGACTGTTGCCCCCGAGGAGAACATACACTCATTCAATAATTGGCAGCAGTCCTGGGTGAACAATATGAAGAAAATATGAATTGCGCACCTCATCCCTGATCTTAGAGCATGGTTCATTCAAACGCATGATGATTATGACTTCCATCTGACCCAGCTTTTGAAAGAGCATGGAAGTTTTCAGTCCTACTTGCATAAGATTTTAAATTACGGTCCGCTGATTATAGGTGTTTGCCAAAATCTTACAATGAACTTTCCAAATTTTCAATGAACCATATATTAGATAACGATGTATAGTTCATCAATATTATGAATAATCAAAATATTTACAAATCAAATCATACCGGGGAAATGCTTAAATACAAGACGATCAAAAGTGATGTCGATTTTTATTATTCTGATTAAAATGTTCATCATATTGCTTTCAAAAATTCGTCTAATGTGGCTACATAATCAATAAAAAAGTTTAGCAAAGACAATTATGCTAATGCGCCGAGTGAGGGACTGGATGACTGCTCGCGGGTTCAGCCTAGCTTTGGAGAAAACCGAAGTAGTCATCTTGACAAAGAAGAGAATCCCTAGAGTAAGGATGATCAACATTGGGGAAGCACTCGTTGAGACTAAACTAGCAGTGAAGTACCTGGGCATTTTGATCGACTCGAAGATGCGTTTCTCCGAGCAAATCAGGGCAATAGCTGACAAGGCTGCAGCGAGTGTTTCGGCTCTCAGCCGACTAATGGCCAACATAGGGGGTCCCACCTCATCAAGACGGAGACTTCTGATGAGTGCAGTACAATCTGTGCTGTTGTACGGATCGGAAATATGGTGTGAGGCTCTCAACAAGGAGCTGTATCGAAAGCGCTTGGCACAGGTGCAGCGACGAGGAGCGCTGCGGATTGCATCTGCATATCGGACTGTCTCGGAGTCGGCAGTGCTGGTCATCGCAGGAGTGATACCCATTGCCCTCCTTGCCAAGGAGCTCCGCAGAATCTACCTGCGGAGGAACGAATGCGACAGAGATGCTGTCGCCCACGAAGAACGAGAACGCTCACTCAATGATTGGCAACAGTCCTGGGTGAGCGATACAAAAGGTAGGTGGACCGCACGCCTTATTGGTGACCTGAGGTCGTGGCTCAATCGAAGGCATGGTGAGACTGATTTCTATCTAACTCAGCTACTGAGTGGACATGGATACTTTCGGTCTTATCTGCACAAGATTGGTAAGTCACGGTCTCCTGACTGTATATTCTGTGCTGGAGAGGTCGATGAGGTCTACCACACATTTTTTGTATGCAAGAGGTGGGAAAGGCAGCGCGGTGACCTCATTGAAGAAATGGGAGATCTCTCTCCGGATGAACTCACTAGAGAGATGCTCACAACCGTTGACAAAGGGAACTGCGTGGCACATTACGCTCGGGCAGTCCTTAAGATAAAAAGGAACATATTTGAGGGCCTGGAGGCGTCCACGACGGAGGGGTTTCATTTCTAGAAATCTCCCTTCCCCTCCTTCCGCTGGAAAAGGGATCCCTGTAGCCCGGTGGCGCCTAAACGCGTAGAGAAATGAGGCTTAGCCCGAAGTAATGTGTCAAACGGTTCCAGGCTAGGTTCTCAGATTCATAGGGGAGGTGTTTAGTGGGTAGTCCAAGGGTATCCTCCACGGGAGTCCCGCACTGCCAGACTCGGCGGCCGTAAATGCTTTAACCTCCCTATTTAAAAAAAAAAAAAAAAAAAAAATTACTTACAGGAAAAAATTTGCCTGAACATAATTCGTAGTTAAAAAAACATATTGAATTTGCTTAAGCAGAAAATTTAAAAATAATTCTCTCACCTCTATGCATGGTGGTTGCCATCACGCGTGTGTATCTAACAAGAGTGATGGCCTGATGTGAATCAGTACACACGTCGAAACCACCTTTTTCCAACATTTTGCTTCTCTAATAGCTTCTCAGAAAAACTATTAATTCAACTCAATTATGTAGCTACATACAAAGAATTTTCATAAGTAATTTGATGCTATCGAAGCCATTAGAAAAACGAGATCTATACCCGCATAATGCAAAAAGCTCAGTGTAGAGTAAATTATCGTATGGATTTACATTAAATAGATATAAAAAGGGTCAAATGATCAATTGAAAAAGGTTGACAAAGATGTTCATCAAAATGAAACAGTTTTATTTGCATCAATGGTAAAACCAGTTTCATTTTTAGGGTATTGTAAAATAGTTTTGCAATACCCTGCTGAAATCGCGATGGGTCTCTGTCCGTCAGTGCATTCGTCACAGCAAGTTTTCTCGCAAACCACATAAGATAGAGTGATGAAATATCGTAAGTAAGTCAAAAATGGTACCCTCTCAAAATTTTCAGTGCAAATTAAATAGTTTAAGGTGTTTAAAAAAAGTCTCCCCATATCAAATGAAAGGTCTTGGTAAGAGCTTTTCAAAACAGGTCTTAAACTAGAAGAATTCGTATGGCGAGGTGTATTGTGAGGGAAAATGTATGAAAAATCTGATAAAACCATGGGTACAAGGCCAACAAATATCTCAGCAGTTAAAGCTCCACGAAATTTACTAATGAGTGTAAATTTTATGGATTTTACATTTTCATCCATAAAATCGAGAGGTGACCCTTAAATTTGCGAAAATTGGTTTTTTATGGAAAACGCATGTTTTCTGAAAGTTTCATAAAAATCAAATCATAAACAGCTCAGTTGTAAATGATTGGAATTTTTTCAATTACAACAATAACATAATTGCAGGTGCTACTGTTTAAATACATGTCAGATGTATTAGGATTTCAATGCAAATTTTAAAAAGATTTTGTTTAATTGATATGTTATCATGATTACTGAAACATTGGGGTCAGCAGACTGAAAAGACATGATAGTCAGCTATTAGTTTTCCGCACTCTATTCATGGAATGATATTAGTAGGAAGTTATAAGAATTTCGAAATATTTTATATCACCTCTCTGGCAGGAGCACTTTTTGAAAAAAGATAAACAGATGGATTGAAGAAAACCAGACGCTGTGACGTAGAAGTTGACGTATACAACAGAGTGGCCGTCAGATCGTTTATTTTTTTTCTCTAATGAAAAATCGAAACCGATTCTTTTGAAAATTACATAGTTACACAACGAAAGAGTATACTGTGAGGAAACTCGTACAACTTAATTCTAATTAATGTTATCAAAAAAGAACTGTGAGTAATCGAAGTAGGACAATCTTACAATATTCGTAACACATACATATGTTAAACTTATAAAATTGCAATGAAACTTAACGAAGAAATAATGAGTTGCAACAAAAAATGAGAAGAAAACCAGTTTGGTAGACAGAACTACGCTCATGTAAAAAGGGTTTTGTACTTAACCTACAATATGTGGATAAATACTATGATTTAATTCAAGAAAAACTTTTATGAAATGCACAACAAATATATTTTTGCTTTAAAAGAGCTCTATTTTAACTAGCCAATATTTTGTTCCAATATTGCTGTAATTATTGACTGACCTGAATCTTAAATATATTTTTGTTATTCATCTTATCTGAAAATTTGGAGAAGATTCAATCAAAAGTGTAGTGTTTGGTTTGATAGAAATCCCATGTAGTAGAAAAATTGTATATGATTGTTGTAATCGGGGGAAATTCAAATGGCTATGGAGTTGGTAAATTTTATTGAAACTTATAGAATAAAATTATAATTTGAAGAAATACTTACATGGCTGATTTCTTCCAATATGATGATACAAATACATTTTTATTGACAAAAATGTGAAATTCTACTACAATTAACAAAGTTCAACGAATTTCAGCCTGTAAGTTATTTGTTATTGGATCCGGCTTTATAATTTTTAAGGGCTTTCTGAAAGAAATTTTGCAATAACCTTCTAGTTTCCCGTCCTATCTGCCCACGTGACCATTCATCCGTCCGTCTGTCCATCTGTCCGTCGATCTGTGCGTCAGAAGAAATTTCTTCCGAAACTATTGAAGCTACAACACACAAACTTTGTGAAAAGGTCAGAAGTGGTGGTCTCTCAAAAGTTTAGGTGGCCCTTGACAAATTTTTTTCATTGAATGTAGTCAAGTAGCGTATCAAATGAAAAAAACTTTCAGAATCCAAAAAATAAGTCATTTTTTGCATCAGGGAGTCCAGGAGGAGGCAAAATGAACCAAAACTTTGTGTACTTTACAACAACAACAACAAATGTCGATAGTTAATATATATTTTAAATCGACCAACGCGCTCATATTTTCTTCGGATTTTCATGAAAATTTAAGGAATAGTGGTTTACTTGAATATGTTCAATGAACCGAGCATTCAAAAAAATTGTTTTACATGCAATGAAATCGTGGCTGTTATGGGCTTATGAACGAAACTCTGCATCGTTTTGATGAATTTGAACGATATGCTAAACAAGTATTGGGTGCATAGTTCAAATCATCGATTCATGGCATCAGAAAATTTTTCTCGAACCCTAGGATGATTGCAAAGCCCTTCTGTTAGGAGCTCCTTCCCGCCTCCTCAACCTGTTTCACGTATGAGTACTAATTTTAGGTACTCATCTTCAGTTATTCATTAAATTGAATCAAGTGTTAAAGCATGTACCTTGAATGTTAAAGTTGGGGAAAAATAAATCAAAATTATTCAATCTTCTCATTTAAAATAGCCGCCATTCACCACTCACTGAACCAATTCTCAAAGATATTAATGATACCTATCATTCTTGAAACTTTTATGCAAATCCTAGCCAGTCTGTAGTGTCTAAGTCGGTAACAAGCACATATTGTTCCATAGCCATATGTTTCCATAGTAATATGTTACAGCGCATATTGTTCCATAGTAATACAGAAAAATTCAAACCACTATAACTTCGTTAAATACCATTTGATCTTTGTGAGAGAATAGGTCAATTTTATTGAAGTTAAAGGTACTGTCAAGATTTTATTCAAGCAAATGTAAAATTGATAAATCATACTATTACTAACAAGGTTAAATGAATGTTGACCTCTAGCGTATTTGTTGCTATTGTACTCATAAAGGCCTACTTTCATGATTTTGTGAATGCAAAGTATCCAAACGCGAGAGAAGAGGTACGCAAAAAATTCGTACATTTCCCCTCTCCCTGCCCCCCACGGTACCGATAAGGCTTTTTCAGACTTGTTTTGAAAAGATCTCGTTGAGACCTTTCCAGCGACACTCTACTCGACTACCAATGGTGAACATTTTTTTTGAAGGGTCAGCTCCTTATACAGGGAGACCACCCTTAAAACCCATTAAAAATGTTTCAGCCTTGTAATATCAAGGAGTCAGCCTTTCTGACCTTTCCAAAAAGTTTCATGGCTGTACCTTTTACAGTTCGAAGAAAAAATGCTGTGACCTACAGATTTCAGTAGGGTTTTGTTAGTTCGTATAAAACCCTAAAAAGCACAGAAAACCAAAAATGATCTCAAATAAGTTATAAATTATCATTTAGCCATCAAACCCTTGACTGCTCTGTTTCTCATCGCGCTGGCACTTTGATAAATTTTTCGATTCGATGTATACACTATACATATATATATATATATATATATATATATATATATATATATATATATATATATATATATATATATATATATATATATATATATAAATATATATACACACACACACATATATATATATATATATATATATATATATATATATATATATATATATATACATCTATGTGTATACATATATTGTTGTGAATTCCGGCGAACCGGCATTTTCCCATTCGCAACTTCAAATTTCCGCCGTAACATCTCCACCTTTTTTTGGGCACTTATGCCTTTCCTCTGTATATTTATTTATTTTTATTAACTATTTTCCAATTTCCCTATAATTTTTTTTCTCATCACCTCAATCCTACCCTCTTACCCTATTTTTAATTACAAAAAATTGTAATAATTTAAATTTTCCCACTAATAACACTCCATTCATTAATTCCTATTAACAAATGTCATTCGATACATTTTCCCTAACAAAATCTAATTCTCTCCTTCATGCTAACTAATTTTATTCATTAGCTCCCACTAACAAATTTTATTTTTCATACTCAGAAAAATTAATTCACGTTTTCCTACCAAAAAGTTGCATCTCAATGCCCACAAAAAAAGTAGCATAGTTGAGGTTGCTAATACAATGAATGGTAAGTCAACAAAAGGTGGCTCCGTTGGTTGCGTCGTGGATTCTTGACTGCGGGTCCACTGGGATCCTGGGTTCAAGTTCTCTGAGTGCAGAAAAGCATTCTTTTTGGAATACCGGCAAAAGCAATTTTTTCACGGTTTTGCAAATTGCCTTATATGCAAAATGGAAATTGGTGCGTTTGTAAATACGAAAAAGATGTGTAGGTAGCGGAATCAAATTCTATTTAACTCCGATTACGTTACCCAGACGCGGCAGCGGTAATTAGGAATGAAATGATTGCGGAATTGGTTTTCTGGGAATGTAAGTCAGTCAGTGTTTGACTTTGAAATATGAATGATTGGTGGCGGTGCGTTAATTTTTAGTTCGGGAGATAAATTCGGTTTTTAGTTTTGAAAAGAGGAGGAAGTTCTTTAGGGGTGTGAAGAAGATTTTTTAATTTAGAAACTGAATGTGAATTTGATCTTAGAATTTGGGGAAAAGATTTTTAATTTGAGTGTTAGTGGATAAAATTTTAGTGGACGAAAGTTTAAGTGTTTGAATATAATTTTAACTAGGAGGCACAATCATAATTCGAAGTTTGTCGTGAGAAGATTTCGGCTTCGATACTAATGAAATAAACAAAAGCTGTAAATGAAAAAGAATTAAGAAGGAGTGAAAAAAACAGCGAATACCAAGGCGTTTAGTCTAAAGTGAAGAGGAACGTATGTCCAGTGCCTGAAAATCGAAGTGATATGCTTGACAGCTTAGACAAGCCAGTGCAGGAGTTACAAAAGTAAAAAAAAAAATAAACGGAAGAAACGGATAGTCAGCGGATGGTGCTTATGGAAGTGGCCGTTTTACTTTCTTTCTTTGATTTTTTTACATAACAGACATTTCCATCTTAATTTACAGTGGCCCACGGTTTTTTCTTATCTTACGCCGAGCGCTCAAAGTTTTGCAAGAAACGGAGTGAGTATAAATTTGACTTTTTCAAATTTTTTTGCATTATATCAAATTACGTTGTTTTCATTCATATAGTGTATTTAGTTAACATTCGTTTAGTTCATATTTCATTATATTAAATTTTGAAGGGGGCGGATTTGCATCAGGTGTTCGTATTGAATTCTGTTATGATTTAATATTTGTGAAGTTTTTTAATAAATTTTTTTTTTGTTCAATAAAACGGCCATGCTTGTGCAAGGAAAAAAAATTTTCATTTCTTCAAATGACCTCCCCCTTTCCCGTCCTTATCCCACTGTGTTAGTTTTGATGCGTAGGGTGGCTCAGCACGAGCAGAGGGTGTCCTGGAAGTCCCACGACGAGACCGAGCACTAGCGGGCCTCAGTATGCCACTCCAAGTTACTCACTCCTCTGCTGAAACATAATGTCTGCAACTGCGGTGACTTCCACGGTTGAAACAAAAGATAAAGATATAAAAGGTGATTCATAACAAGTGTACACCGGTGAATGGGCCTTAACTCTTGTTAATCACCAATTTTAGGTTCATATATTGACAGATAATGACAGTTTGGTCTTTTACAATTTTAACCATATCTTCAGGCACATCAGCAGAACGTGAAATCGAATAATTTCACGAAATGGACCCATAAATTGGCCGGCGAGATCGTGTGATTTGACACCTTGTGACTTCTTCCTTTGGGGGTTTCTGAAGGATCGTGTTTACGCTGATGCTCCCCAGACTACTGAAGCATTAAAAAACAATATTCGAGCCAATATACGCCTAATAACGCCGGATATGTGCGAAAATGTCATCGTTTGATAGTCTGTAAAGCGGCATAAGGTGCACATATTCCCGAATTAATGTTTCATATTTAATTGTAAAGGACCAAACTTTCATAACAAATAAACATTACAGCTCAATCTTTACAAGAACTATGTTTTTTCCGACAAAAATGAGTACACTTGATATGAATCACCCTTTATATGTATATATATATATATATATATATATATATATATATATATATATATATATATATATATATATATATATCTCTATATATATATATATATATATATATATCTATATATATATATATATATATATATATATACGAGTATATATATATATGTGTATATATATACATATGTATGTGTATAAATCTATATATATTATATATTATATATATAGATACATATATATATTTTTTTGTTGCAATACAGCCCCTTCGCTTAGATCTAGTTAGAGTATCTGATTATCATGATCGATTATATCAGCACCCTACAAGGTGATACGATCATTATCACGACTATATATGTACATATGTATATATCTATATACATACATATATATATATATATATATATATATATATATATATATATATATATATATATATATATATATATACATACATATATTTATACATATATATATATATATATATATATATATATATATATATATATATATATATATATATATATATACATATATATACATATACATATATATATTGTTACATGTACAAATAATTTTGCGAGCTACTGTCGCAGTTGCTTTCACAACCGTTAAGAACCTCATGATCAACAAAATGAATGTACTCAAAACCACAAGGACCCACCAAGCATGATCAACATCTGAAAGTGATGTCACTGCTCCATTCATTGAGCTGCTCGAATATTCCAGGTAGTTCGCCAATGTACGAGAAATGGATTGAATGACTAGAGACCCTATATAATGGCGAGCTGAATAAATGGGGAGATTATTACAACCGCGGTATAGTAAAACTGCGATAGTGTGGAGTGCGAATTAAGAGCGATATTGATTGTGAAGTGATAGACAGTTGAAGTAAAAACTGAAAAACAAGTAGTGATATAGTTAAATTAATAAAGGTGTATTCTTTTAACTTAATTTAAAAGACGGTGCATTTTAACTTTCCCGGAACATTAAAATTATTCGCCGCGAACCATGACACGCGACAGTGGTGTCAGAAGTGGGATAGAAAGTTTTGAAAGTGATAAACTTTTAAACATTTTTAAAGTGCACAGTGGTGAAATGTACCGTAGAAACTTGTGAAAAAAAACGAATAGATAAAAGCCGAAATAATAAAAACAACACGAAGCTAAGATTAATGAATTTACCATGGCGGGTAAGCCCTCAGATGCGAAAACAGGCGCAGAAGGTGGAGAAGCAAAAATCGACTAAATCAAAGGAACCAGAAGATGCGCTGATGCAAATGTTGTTGCTGATGCAGCAAAAGCAGCGGCAACAGGCATCCAATTTAACTGCGAAGCTAAATGAACAATCAACGAAGCTAAATGAAAAATCAGCAAAGCTAGACCAACAAGCGCTCGAAATCAAGTTAGACACCACACAGGAGCTGGAGGAGCAATCAAAGAACCTAAATAAACAGACATCTAGTTTAACTGCAAAGCTGGACAAACAAGCGATCAAAATCGAGGCAGACTTGCAAAAACAGTCAACCAAAATAAAAGCGAAGCTCAGTAGTTTGAACAAGCAAATCAAATGCGTCGAGGAAAAGGTTTACCAGTTCGAGAAGAGAATCAACCATGAGGTCAGCCAGGTCCGAAAAGAATCAACCATGATATCAGCCAGGTCGAGGAGAGAATCAACCAGGAGATGGAAAACATGAAAAAAGAATTGGAAGCAGTGAAGGCAATAGTAACCACCTCACCAGCCTCGCTTACAACCGCAGCGCAAAGCTCATCTAGAAATGTGGGAGCACCAATATTCGATGGGCGAACGGTCTGGAGTATTTACGAAATACAGTTTGAAGCCGCCGCTAGGACAAATCACTGGAATGAGCAGGAACGAGAAACTGCATTAATTCTTGCTCTAAGAGGCTTTTGCAGACGATTCCCGTTGAGTTGCACTCAAACCCGGCTGCTATAACAAATGCCCTCAACATGCGTTATGGAGGCGATCATCTGAAGCAGATTTATCGGTCACAGCTACGGCATTGGATGCAAAAGCCTGGCGAAACCTTACAGCAGCTAGCCCGAGACATTGAGCGGCTGGCACTTTTGGCTTACCCAGCTTATGATCCAAAACATTGAGATGAGGCAGCAACATAAGCATACATCAGCGCATTTAAGGACCAGGAATTACAAAGACCCGTGCACTTAGCTCGAAAGCAAACGGTTAAGGACGCATTGGCTTATAGTCTGAACTTTGAGGCAGCGAAAAATGTACTCGTACTACCGCCCAGGTGCGCGAGGTAGCGGCAGATGAGTGCAGGTGTGAGCGCGTGAAGATTGAGAGAGAGCTGCAAGGAAATGGTGCACGTAGATGTTGGAATTGCGGAGAGAAGGGCACATGCAAGGAGATTGCAAGAAGCGAAGAAAACCGAGCTATTGATCAGGGTGGAGGAGATCCAGACTGGCTCAGGAGCCTAGTATGCAAGCTCATCAAACTGAAGGGGCCAACTACGTCAGGCAGACATTGGCTCGAAGGATGGACGTACCCAGCACTCCCACCACCATGTCAAGACTTCATCGTGGAGAAGCAGACTTATGCCTTCCGGGACAAGTTGACGGAGAACACTGCACCATAACAAGCGACACTGGTGCAACCCGATCGATTATCCGACCAGACAAAGTGACACAACAACTTCTTCACAAGAGCAGAGTTCATGGAAATGCTGAAACCCTATCTCGTTATCCATGTCCAGCTAACTGCAAGCATTGCCGACAGATTGAGGGAAAGGAACCGACCGTTGATCTGCAAGTGATAACGGCCGAATTCGATGAAGGTTGGTCATCAGAGGAGATTCGAAATGCCCAGTAAGCCGACGAAGACATTGGACCATTGCTCGTATGGAAGGAGACAACTGGGCGACCTGAGTGAAAAGACGTTTCAATGCACGGCGCAACCCTGAAAAGCTATTGGGCACAATGGAACTCCCTTCAGGTGGAGGGTGGCGTACTCAAGTAGAAATGGGAAACGGCAAATGGCAGCTCCTATAGGAGGCAAAATATACTTCAAAAAAGCCGAGTCAACGGTGTAGTCAAGGAAATGCACGAAGGATCCTCGGGAGGCCACCTTGGTATTGACAAGACCTTAGCGAAATTACGGGAAATGTTATACTGGCTCCACGATCGAGAAGACGTAGAGGACTGGTGTCGTAGATGCACGACATGCGCTTCCGTCAAAGGTCCAAAGCCACGACTGAGGGGACAAATGCAAACCTATAAAGTGGGCGTGCCATTTAAAAGAATTGCTGTTGACATCGCTGGACCCTTTATTGAATGCAAATGAGGAAATCGATACACGCTGGTTGTAGCCGATTATTTCAGCAAGTGGCCCGAGGTCTACCCCATTCCCAACCAGGAAGCAACTACTGTAGCCGAACAGCTAGTATTAAATTGGGTCAGTAGGTACGGTGTACCTTGCGAACTACATTCGGATCAAGGCCGAAACTTTGAGTCACTATTTTTTGGCGAAATGTGTGAACTACTGGGAATACGGAAAATGAGGACAACACCACTGCATTCCCAACCCGATGGAATTGTCGAACGTTTCAATGGCACGCTCAATAAACATCTGGCCAAGATGGTTGACGAGAACCAAAGGAAGTGGGACCAATATATCCCATTATTTTTGATGGCATGTAGAGCTGCCAAATAGGCATTGACGGGCCAAGCCCCAGCCAAAGTCATTTTTGGAGAGACTATTCATCTGTCGGCTGATATAAAGTTCAGAACACCCCCTGAGAAACCCCAAACGACCTCGGAGTACGCAAGTGAGCTAAGGCAACGGTTGAAGCAGATACATCGGACAGTGCGAAAACACCTCGAATTGGCTACTGACCGCATGAAGACCAGGGTTGATCTAAAGGAAAATTCTACTGGCTTCCAGTAAGATGACTTGGTGTGGCTATATAATCCACAACGGCGGAAGGGTAGGTCTCCGAAGTTGCAGCATAATTAGAAGGGACCATATCGAGTTACAAAGCGAATCAACGACGTCGTATACTGAATACAGGAACATCGTAAGCCGAGAGCCAAAATGAAAATCGTGCACCTGGACCGTCTTGCCCCATATTACATCCAGGGAGACTTGACAACAACTGGCGACACATCTTTTCGGGGCGAAAAGAGCTGAGGTGGAGGCAGTGTTACATGTACAAATAATTCCGCGAGCTACTGTCGCAATTGCTTTCACAACCACTGAGAACCTCATGATCAACAAAATGAATGTACTCGAAACCACGAGAACCCACCAAGCATGATCAACATCTGAAAGTGATGAAAGTGCCCGAATATTCCAGGTAGTTCGCCAATGTACGAGAAATGGATTGAATGACTAGAGACCCTATATAAAGGTGAGCTGAATGAATGGGTGGATTATTACAACTGCGGTATAGTAAAACTGCGATAGTGAGGAGTGCGAATTAAGAGCGATATTTATTGTG
This sequence comes from Odontomyia ornata, assembly GCA_963969285.1. NCBI lineage: Eukaryota > Metazoa > Arthropoda > Insecta > Diptera > Stratiomyidae > Odontomyia > Odontomyia ornata. Next base: position 196,932,139 of record OZ017739.1, read on the forward strand.
AAGCGATAGACAGTTAAATTAAAAATTAATAGACAAGTTGTAAAGCAGTTAAATTAATAATTGTACATTTGTAGTAAAAAAAAACTCTTTTAAATTAACTTGAAAGACGGTGCATTTTCACTTTCCCGGAACATTACAATTATTGACCGCAAACCATAACACGCGACAATATATTGGTACATATTTGTATATATTTGTATATATATATATATATATATATATATATATATATATATATATATATATATATATATATATACATATATATATGTAAACCGTCTCCATTTCTGGATAGAAACATTTCAAATATACTAGTACTCTGATCATACCAAATTGGACATCCATATGTCAAAACTGGTCGAACCTGAGCCTTGGGACAGAAAACTTCGATCTTTTGATCAATATATCTGGTATGAAAGAGTTGGCAAAGGGACATGAACACTATAAGCTCTTTATTGAACATGATTTCGATATGTCCATTACGGTACAGATACCGATCGGGACAAACACCATAATATGGAGCCATAATATGGATATCTTTTCAAATACACTTAAAGCCTTGAATGGCCACTTTTTGCATTCATTGACCGCATTTTTGCATTCATTGACTGTGTACACTGCACACCATTGTACACTTTCGGAAGGTTTCTTTGAACTATTGATGCCTTTTTATCCGCCATATAAACTATCAGGTCATCAGCAAACACTACTAATAACCAAGTTGGACACACGCTCTCCCCTTTAATAAGTTGTGAATGAATATGGAGAAGAGCAGAAGCGCAAATACTGCTTCTTACTGTAGACCATTCAAGATCTCTAAATCCACCAATATATACTCCCCATTATATACTCATTTATTTAGTTTCCAACAGATGCCTGTGGTTACTTCCATTATCGCATATATGGTCAAGTGCCCGGCACGGAAACCAAACTGGCAACTTGGCATCAGCTTATATTCCTCAATGTGGGCGTATAATGTTTGTTTCAATATTACTTCAAATACCTTGCTGATGCTAAGCAGCAAGGTATGCGATGATTGTTTTAGGATAAAAGGATTTCTTTTCTTTCTTCAAGATCGGAAATACCTTGGTTTCTCCCTTGATGGAGGAAATATGAGCTGTTCAGCTTTTGTTCAATAATATACAATTTCTAAAAGCCATCTCAGGCGAATATTGTAAACTACGTCGGGTATACCGTCAATACTGCATGATTTCTTGATGAATATAGTTGACGTAATAGTCAAGAAGACTTTCGCTTGGTATGGGGTTTGAGGTCAATATTTCATTGAACTAAAGAATGGATTTGCCATTAAGATTTAATTAAAAATCAGAAACATTGACTGCAATAACTTCTGAAAGTATTTGGCTCCCTCTTTCAGAGTTCAGTTGATGGATCAATTAAAAATGAGTTTCAGTCCTTCTGTATCTAGAGTCACATTATTAATTTCAATACTTGCTCTATCTAGAAAATCAATTTCACTACCAGTGACTTCAAGATTCGAAACATCCACTCCAAACTTCTTACGAAATATAAAATCACTTTTGTAAACACACCATCTTCATTCGGTGGGCCAATACCCCTCAGTTGCAAGAAGAAAACCAATATTTTGATGCAATAGTTTCTTGAATATTTGGAAAATTCATTGTAATTTTGAGTTGATGATCACAATCCTTCCAAAAAGAGCCAAAATTGGTTAGGACAGGCTTATGTGCTGTTGAGAACTGCTGTTGAACATTGCAGTTAAAAACTAAACATTATCTTTTTTTCAGCTGACTTCAAACCCAGGCTTTGTGCGGACCACTACATTGTGAGAATGGTTGCTTATCAAGCATTTTTTCGACAATAATTGTAGTGCATCTGATAGCACTGTCCTATCGAAGCATTATCTTGTCTGCTTAATAAATTAATTCGTTAATAATATCGAGAAAGTTCTCACTCAAAATCTTAAGATAGCCTTCTTTCAAATGATACTTTCAATTTTCCCCAATGAGCAAATATTCCATCAGGCTTTGTGCAGATCACTATATTGTTAGAACGGTTGCTTAGCAAGCATTTTTTCTACATTAATTGTAATTTATCTGGAATCACTGTCCTATCGAAACATTATCTTGTCTACTAAATAAATTAATTTTTTAACAATGTCGAGAAAGTTCTCACTCATAATCTTAAGGAAGCCTTCCTTTTAAATAATACCTTCAATTTTCACCATTGAGCAAATATTCCACCATATAAAATAGTTCCTTGCGATCAAACGTCCAACACTATGTTCCTTTTCTTTCTTTTTCTTCGTAGCACTACAACCCCACTCGGGGCTTCACTTTCTGCAACAAGCGCCTTCAACTGTCTCAGTCTAGCGACCACGTCCTCCATTTCGAAATCTGAGCAACGGTGAACTGTCTTCATTGAATGAATCAGACCAGCATTTCCTCAGTTTTCTCACTGCTATCTGCCCTTCAGTTCCCCTAAAAAAACTCTTTGGGGATGCGTTGCTCGTCCATTCAATTCATATGACCGGCCCATTGCAGCTTCCGCAATTTTATAATCGTTGGGACTTAAGGCTTGTCAAAATTTTTATACACTCATGGTTTTATCACCATTGGTTCCCATCTAGCTTTGTACTGATTATTCGCCTTAGGAACCTCTCTCGAAGGCGTTTAATATGTTTGCGTATACTTGGAACAGGGTCTATGTTTCACACTTATAGTAAAGTACAGGTTTTATTACAGATTTGAAACATTGTTTTCCTGTGTACACAGTTAGACTCAAGATTGTCAAAACTAAGTAAAATATTTTATTTGCGAGCTGTATTTTCCGGCGTATTTTGTCTCTTTCATTAGCAGTTCTCGTTGTTTTGACACTTAAATACACTAATTTGCCCACATTGTCAATACTGTACCCGCCTAGTGTGATATTTTGAGCATTTGGGGTGTTTTTCCTCGAAGGTACCGTGCGTTTGATTGTATTCTCATCAGTTTGTAACCCTAATAGTTTAGCTTCGCTGTTGAGTTTTAGGAAAAGTTTTATGGTGGTTGCTAACGAATCGTGATATCATATTGACACCATCTGCATAGACTCTCACTTGGCTTATTACTAATGTACCTCTTGCACCGACAAGTAGCTTTCTTATCACATATTCTAGAGAACAGCAATGGGGTCAGTTCATCTCCCTGCTTTTATCCAATACGCTGTCACAGGTGAGTCTGGCTTCTTCCTATATTCAGGCTGGCTGCCAATTTTTTAACTTGGAAGTAATCAAAAAAAACTCTCTAAGCCGAGGTCAAAGCTTAACGTAGTTTCAACAAGTAATGTAATTATTATATTAAATTACTGTAGCAAATGTTCTTCTTGATTTACATTTAGAACGCTACTTGTCATTTGAACGGAAAAACTTTGTGGAAAGTACTGAAACCTTACAGTAATGGCTTCAAATAGCCCCACATGTCACCATTTTTCCTTTTGAAGTAAAGAAAAAAGAAAAATTTAACGCTTGTAGTATCGCTGGTCACAAAATATATTTGATTTTTTAATTTAACGAAAAACTGTCATATTTTTGCTGTCGCCATTGTTTTATTAAAATTTATAGATTTCAGCATAACTTTAGCACCGGATGAGGTAGGCGTTATGAGCTACTTATAAGTTGCATGAAAAGCTCAGGAAGAATAAATATCATGAATTCCTTTGGAAATTCGTTCAATGAGTGACATTAGTAATCGTAAAAATAATTGCTGGTCATTTTAAATAAAAATATTGAGTAAATTTATATGGTTTTTACCCAACATTAGCATTTAAAGTATAGACCATTGATATTTGATGAAAGCGTACTTTTCATAGATGACAAAATTATAGAGATAAACTTTTATGAATACAATATTAAAAAATACCTTAGAACTCAATATTCATTCAACTTGTTGATAATAGTAGGATATGTAAATATAATATTTTTCCGAGTAAATTCATTTATGTACCTTTAAAATTATTGAAATTATTTATGTGAGAAGTTTACTAAATGACTCTACCACTCTTAGAGTTTCAACAAAATTGAATTATATTTACGGATGCATTAGCCGTTTGACGTTCTATCCCAACAAAAAATTGTAAAGTTTTTTTTGCATTCAGTATTCCATGAAACCAGACATTACACTTTGGTTGGAGTTTCTCCATATTTTGAGATAAAATGGAGTATAAAAGTGTCGCTGAAATTCCGATCATGGTTTTTCTTAAAGGGAAAATGTATTTGTTGTAGATTTGATCAAAGTTTTTCTTGAGTTTATTCATTCTTGGTGTATTATAAAAATATGTTGAATACAAAGCTCTTCTGATATAAGCAAAATTCTGTCTACCCAACTTATTAGTTTTATGTTTGAAGTAGTCATAGGGAATGGTTTGAAGTGTTAGAAACACAAACAATTAGATTACAGTGACGAAGGCTGACAAAGGACATACAACGGTGATCCTAGAAACAACGAACTATGTACAAAAAACAATAGACTTCATTAACGCCAACTGCTACAAACTGGTAAACAAAGACCCCACCAATAGGTTCCAAGCGGACTTACGTACCGCCATTATACAATCCCCACTAATTATTCCTCCTAATACTAAGCAACGCTACATAAACCCAAATCCATGCACACCACCCCTCAAAGCACAACCTAAGCTCCACAAACCCAATATTCCTATCCGTCCTGTCGTCAACTACCGCCCAGCTCCTGCATACCAATTAGCACGGTACTTGGCAACGATAATGGCTGATGTCGTGCACCTTGACGACAAATACGCATTAAAGAACAGCCGCGAGCTAGCAAATTCTACCACTTCTTTAAAATTGACTGAAAATTGTCAACTTTTATCATTAGACATCACCAACCTCTACACGTCTATCCCTGTCGATGAAACACTGGCCATACTAAAAGAAAAACTTTCATTTAACAACAGCCGACGATTCACAGATCAAATACTCAATCTCATAAAGACCACAATCAAACAGAACTATTTTAAGTTCAATAGCAACACATACATTGCCAAAGACGGTCTGGGTATGGGACATCCAATGTCCTCAATAATGTCAGAAATATTCTTACAATCTTTGGAAGAAGTCCTTATACCCAAAGTTGTCAAAAGATTCAATGTAATATTTTACAGACGATATGTGGATGACTGTTTCATTGTTATTGACTCACAAGAAAATAAACAAGACGAACTACTTGCCTATATGAATGAAATTCACCCGAATATAAAGTTCACTATGGAAAAAGAAACAAACGGACAACTCAACTTTATGGACCTAACTGTGACACGTGAACAAACACGATTGGACTACAAAATATACAGAAAACCAACCACAACTGATCATACCATACATGAAACATCTAACCACCCCGCACAACATAAGCTAGCAGCGTACAGATCAATGGTGCAGAGGCTTCACTCCATCCCCATGACTCCTACTAACTACTCCAACGAACTAAACAACATTTACAGAATAGCTAATAATAACGGATACAAACAATGCGTTATTGACAAACTAGTCACACAGTACAAACAAAAACAGGAACGCCAACCGACGGAAACTCATAAGAACGACCAACAGTGGGTATCGTTAACATACGTAGGCAAAGAGACATACAAAATATCAAACTTCCTTAGGAAATACAAATTGCAAACTGCATTCAAAACGAACAACAACATTGGAAACAAACTGAAGCCAAAACTGAATGACACATCGATATACGAAGGCAGCGGCATATACAAACTGACATGCAAGGACCGCGACATGGTATATATAGGAAGGACAACACGAAAACTAACGACAAGATACAAAGAGCACCTACGATCTTTCTTATACAACAAGGCAGACTCCAATTATGCGACGCACCTTCAAAACCACGCACATGAGCCTGATGCTATGACAAACTCTATGAAATTGCTACACAAACAAAACAAAGGACCAAGACTTGACATCCTAGAAAGGCTTGAAATTTATAAACATAGAAAGACGGACGGTGACATTATCAACGAACAACTTGTTACCAATTCCGACGCAATTTTCTCAGTCCTAGACCACACTCTTAGACGAAAACGGAAACGAGATGAAACAGAACAAACGGACAGCCAACAAGCAAAAAAAAAAACAAAAACATAATATCCCCCTACGTGGCATAATTGAGTAAGTTACTTCCTGACCTCATTACCCATCCACTTATTACCCATCCGCTAATTACCCATCCGCTAATTACCCATCCGCTAATTACCTATTCGCTAATTACCCATCCTACGACTATATAAAGTCGCTCCCTTCAACACATCCTTTAGACACTGAAGATGACTCAAAGTAGTCGAAACGCGTCTGCTCACACAACTAAGCAAGGGTCGACGGCTTTTAAAGAAGAAAAAAGAAAAAAAAAAAAAAATTAGATTACTGTCAATGTTGGGAACTTGCCAGTCGCCGCGCAAGTGAACTTTTCCTTCATCCCATCAAGGCAGATTTGGGTTTCGTTTCGAAACTTCTGAAAAAAAGTTGAAATAAATAAGCAATTTATTTTTTCGACGTTTGATTTCATCCTTCAATCTATGTTCCTGATTTGTTTTAATTCTTTTTGAGCCATTATTAAACATTTTGCTCGTCTAAGCCAGATCAGGAAGTTTGTGTTTATAATCCCTTGCTAAAGTACGAGTCATTCATCGTTGTTGGTCTTTATGAGTACAAGAGCAACAAATACCTCATCAAATCAAAAATCACGCTGCTCTGTTAATAAAAGTTTGATTTGGAAAATTTTATATTTTCCCCCAAAGAATCGAAATCGTGCCCCTAAAATTTTTAAAATTTTGCCGTTATGTAGGTTGATATAAGAACCTTACCCCTACGGAATTTCATGGAATCAGATCATCATCAAGTGAGTTATCGCCATTTCAATTGTATCGAATTATAACATCAATAAAACGTGTCGATGGTAGATACATATTTCAAATTGAACTAGGTACTCTAATTTTCTTCAGGTTTTCATGAAAATATAAGTGATAATGCTTAATTTGAACATGTACAGTTGGCTGAGCATTCAGAAAAATTATTTAAGGTTGACAAAATGGCGCCTGTTATGTACTTACGAAAGGAACTCTTCATTTTTTAGATAAAGTTAGATGATTTCTTATGCAAGTATAAGCCAAATAATTCAAGCCATCGAACCATGCCATCAAAAAACTTGTTTTCAACCCTAGGATGTTTACAAGGCCCTTGCGATAGTAGCACTCTCCTACTTATTTGACTTGTTTCACCTCTCATCCTCAGCCATTCATTAACGAATTCAATCAAGCGTTGATCACATATACCTTAAGTGTTGAAGCACGGCCAAAATAACTCAAATTTATTCAATCCCATTTAAAACAGCCGTTATTTTGTTTTACGATTACTGATGTCACTAATTGAGCAAACCACCAAAGATATTCACAAAACGTATCTTTTCTGAAACTTTCATGCAAATCCTAGCAAACTCGTAGTGCCTGAATTGGTAAAAAGCGCATATTGTTCCATAGCTACATGATTCCATAGTAATATTGTGCTAGCATTCTTTTGGGAGTTTCGCCCCCACGTACCCGAGGAAATTCCCGCAGAAGGAATGCTGGTCGACAAGGGCACTCTTGGAGGCAAGCATTCTTTGGGGAGCGCCGCCCCTGCGGACCCGAGGATATGGGTGGTGCCGTGAGATTCCCTCCTGGGATGACAGGTAACGACTCTGATTGGATCTGGACTACGCTTTGGACAACGAACTGGAATTGATGCTTTGGGCTGGTGGATATGATGGCTTGGACCTAGTTGCTTTGCACAGTAGCACCGAGGTGACACTCGTGTGTGAACGGCTCCAATTCAACTATCATACCGTCTCCATCCCATTAAAACCTTGGCAGGCCTCGGAATACGTTCGAAGCTCGCACCATTGGGTTGGTGGTGTAGGTTCGGTTGAGACGGACTACCGATTAACGCTGGTCTGACACTGAGCACTTGTCGCCATAAGGGCTTGTGCCAAACCTCGCATGGCCTCCCTGCTCTGCAAAGGTAACCATGGGACCAAAAAGGTGACTACACACACGAACGGAAATAGCGGCTCCGAGGGGGTACCTAATAAAACTGGAGCAACCAAAAACACAAAAAAGATAAAAAAAAACCAAGAAAGAAATAAAAATAACAACAACGACAACGCAACTAGCGGTTGCAGCCACAATGTTAATAATACATCGAGAGCGGTCCTAACGATGACAAAAACGACGATGAATACAATGACAGTGAAGACGGACAGAAAAAGGAAATTAGCAGACAGTCTGGTCCAGACTGAGATTCCTGCGGTGTTCACGAGCAGCAAAAAAATGATGCGAACACCGGAGCGTCCTATAAAGGAAAAGCGGGAAACTCTGCAGGACGCTTCAGGTGTTCGAGCGGTGGAGGAAAATATAAAGAACATCGAGAGTTCGATAGTCACTGCTGCGATTGTTACCAAAGCAACCGATGGAACGTTCGTAAATCCCAGCATAATAAAGAACCATCCTGAAGTCAACGAGGAGATTATGGTGGGAAAAGAAACCAGGCAAATAAAGTGACGTTGTGTGATTGCATCGCTAACGTAGAAAATGTGCAGACATCCTGTATTCGGAAATGGAAAGCGATAACCTCTCCCAAGGATAGTCGCAAAGTACAATTGTCGCCCAGCTACATGAAGAAAAAACACTATTCCGAAAAGTGAGAGATGTTCTGAAAAGAATACAATCTGCATGCAATTCCTCAAAAATCAGCAAAGCAGTTAAGATTGGGCTCCTTGAACTAGAGGAATACCTAGACCACATAGGGTATTATCGGAAGAGCTGGTTAAAGGCCAAAGACGAGCAATAGGTCAAAGAAGCGCTGGGGATGGCACTGCTTGTAAAACCTCAAGATGGGCGATCCTATGTGGAGGTGCTGCGAACATCAGGGGAAACTTCAGACCCAAAGACACCTACACTGCCATTAAAGCAGTGCGGGCCACGTAGTTCTGCCCAATTCTGGTCGAATTTGGAGCAGAGGCCGACAATAAGGAAGGATTTTGTGACGCAGTCCTCGGCAAAAGCGCAACTATAGCTTCGGTCGAGCCTATGGCAACGATCGAAATAAGAGACCATTAAAAGGGAGTTCCCTAGCGTGGGAAGGGTCAAAGCGAGGCTGACACCAGAAAACAATAGGGGACAACGTATGGCCATAGTTGATTGACCGAAAAGGATGCCGGACAATTTCTGAACAAGTGCAACGTACAAATAGGGTCAATTGTCTGTAGGATACGGCAAAGAGCAACGCCTCTTCAATGTTTCAAATGCCTCGGCTATGGTCACACCACACAAGTATGCAAAGGACCCGATAGGAGTTCCCTATGTTACAAATGCGGTGAAACGGGTCATAAAAGAAAAGAGTATACAGACGAGGTACGCTGAATTTTTCGCAAGGATGCTAATCCAAGAACAGATTTGGGACACGTCTTGCGATCAGAAAAATGCCGGGTTTTCCAGAAAGCCCTAGCCAAGGCAAAATCAGAACTTTGATGATCCACATCCTGCAGCTAAACCTACATCGCAGTTCAACCGCCCAAAATCTGCTTGAGCAGTTTGCGAGGGACATGAAAGCCGACTTCTTGCTGCTGAGTGAGCAACACCACGATAAAATTTCTGCATTATGGTGTCCTGACGAAACTGCTACTGCTGCTATCTGGATTTGGAACAACGATATCCAAGCGGAGGGTTGTGGATGGAGGGATGGTTTTGTGTGGGTTCAGTGTTCAAGAACCACCTTCTTTAGTGTGTACCTAATGCCGAACGAATTGATATCATCTTTCCAAGCTAAGTTTGATGCTCTGGAGGGCACTGTCTCAAACGCATAAGGCAGAGTGCTTGTTGGGGGCGACTTCAACGCTAAAGCAATCGAATGGGGCATGCCTCAAAAAGATCCGCGGGGAAAACGAATCCTGGAAATGGTGGCCAGGACGGCGCTTGTCATACTAAACACAAGAAGAACGCTGACCTTCCACCGTATTGGCTGCGAGGGAATCATACCCGATGTGACATTCGCCTCGGAGTTCTTAGTACGGAGGATACACAATTTGAAAGTATTAGTGGGCTACTCAGCCAATGATCATCAGTGCATTCTGCTTGTGATCAGTGATGTTGTCTCCCAACGTCCGTGCTCTCACCTTCCTACAAATGGATGGAACATAGGAAGGACGGTCGGTGCGAGGTTCGTCGAAGGGCTCACAGCAGATGAGCTGCTGCAGGGAGCTTTAGAGGGGACCAAAAGATTGGCAGCTCAAGACGTGATGAACTCAACTATGAGCATCATTACGACTGCTTGCTGCGCTTTTATACCTCTTTGAAAACCCCGGAACGGCAAGCCCCCAATGTACAAGTGGTCAACTAAAGTTGCTGAAAAGCGAAAGATTGGTGCCCCGCAGATACCTTGTATACATGATGTGGAAAATATGGATGAGATAGTGCGGGCACTCTTCTCCGCCCATCCTGTCCGTGTTGACACTGTCTATGGTGAAACAACAGTCGATTGTCCACTCTTCACACAGCCGGGACTGGAGGAGGCAGTTCTTTTGCTGGAAGCGAGGAAGGGTCTTGGTCCAGATGGTGCTCCGGCTGAGGTGTTGCGGCTTGTCTATCACCATTGTCCTGACTTGCTACTTAGTACATTCAACGCTTGCCTACGGGACGGGGTTATCCCGGTACGATGGAAGGTGGTGAGGCTCGTTCTGATCAGCAGGGGGAAGAGAAGTCCGAAATCGCCTTCTGCATACCACCCGTTATGCATGCTAGACACGGCTGGGAAGTGCTAGAGAAACTCATCAAGGGAAGACTCACTGACATGATTCGTGCTGCTGGGGACATATCTCCTCAGCAGTACGGCTTTAGGGCAGGACGTTCTAGTGTTGATGCTATTGCAGATGTGGTGGGCGCGGTCCAAAAGGCAGAGGCACATAGTCACACCAAGTGACGGATCGTCCTGTTGGTGACACTCAACGTCAAGAACGCCTTCAACTCCACTAGACGGGTGGATATTCTGGATACGCTGGAAAACTGTTTTCAAGTTTCAGAATATCTAATGCAGCTTTTGGGGGACTACCTAAAGGACCGAAAACTGCTCTACGATACGGCACAGGGCCAACAAAGGATGGAAGTTACATCGGGTGTTACCCAAGGATCTATCCTTGGTCCAGGCCTATGAAACGTGTCTTACGACGGGCTACTGACACTTGAGATGCCAGATGAGTCGCGCTTGGTCGGCTAAGCGGACGATGTTGCGGCTCTGGTCGCTGGACGCACCGTTGAATAGGCGCTACTTAGGCTAGGTATGCTAATGCACCGAGTGAGGGACTGGATGACTGCTCGTGGGCCCAGTTTAGCACTGAAGAAACCCAAAGTGGTCACCTTGACAAAAAACAGAATCCCTAGAGTAAGGATGATCAGTATTGGAGACTTGCGAATCGAATCGAAGCCATTGATGAAGTACCTGTACTGATCGACTCGAAAGTGAATTTCTCTGGGCAAATCAGGGCAACAGCTGAGAAGGCTGCGTCAGGAGTATCGGCCCTGAGTCGACTTATGGCCAACGCAGGGGGACCCAGCCCCTCAAGAAGACGCCTCTTGATGAGTGCTGTAGAGCCTGTGCTATTGTGCGGAGCAGAGTTATGGGGCGACACGCTCATGAATGAGGTTTACCAAAAACTCCTGGCACAGTTACGGAGAAGGGGAGCGCTGAAGCTTGCATCTTCGTATCCGACAGTCTCTGATTCGGTGGTATGAGTTATTGCACGCGTGATACCTGTCAGCCTCGTCGCTAGAGAGCGCCACTCTCTTCATCTGCGAGGGAGATCGTTGTCCGCGAGGAGAAACAACGCTCGCTGAACGATTGGCAGCAGTATTGGCTTAATTGCACGACAAGAAGCTAGATTGCGTGGATGTGAGACAGTAGCTAAATTGAAGGCATGGTGAGACTAACTTCTATCTGACCCAGCTTTTGAGCGGGCATGGGTGTTTTCAGTCTTACCTGCACAAGGTTGGTAAGTCACTGTCACCTGATTGTCGGTATTGTCCAGGAGAGGAAGATAATGCATGAAACACATTTGTGAGTGCATAAAATGGGATAGGCTGCCAAGTACCCTCTACAGGGAGACAGAAGAGCTCGCCTCGGATAATATAGTTACGGTGATTCTCGAATCAGTTGACAAATGGAACCACAGGTGGCACATTATGCTCGGGGTCCGAAAAGATAAAAGGGACTCGCAGCAGCCGGGGGTGTTGGGGCATGGAGATCGCTTGTCTGG
>OZ017739.1:196949473-197086973 GCA_963969285.1 Odontomyia ornata
CAAAATTATACATCTTGCAAATTTAATGTATGCCAAATTTATGCACCAACTTCTCTAGCTTTCTAAACACGATAGTTTAAAGCAGATTGATTCTGCAATGAAACCGTTTTCATAATACCTTTTAAGAGTTTTGTTAAAATATTTAAGAATACTTTCATGAAAACGGTACATATCGGTCGGTCGGTTTGTCTATGCGTCATGGCGATTTTGCAGAATCTTTAACAGAGACGGGCTATTGAACAATTGTCAGGATGTCTGTCGAAAAAACCTTTAACAAAAAAGTTAAATGAAGCTGAAATGTGAAAAACCATTCAAAATTTTCGTTAGCGTCACAAGTTTTTGTTCAGATTTAACAGTAATATTATCTCCCCAAGAAATGATAGCCAATATACTATATATATATAATTTGCTGGTAGCTGTCAACACCTTCAACCGTGTTCACTTTGACGTCTTATTTTTCTTTAAATTTCTTGCGAATATATTGATTCCTGGTTCGGTTATAAGTGATCTTATTGTGCAAGCCTTAGCTACGGTGCAATTGCTTCATTATTGAGTATTTTCGGTTCATATCTTTAAACTTTAATTATAATCGTAAAACGAAAACAAAGCAGCGTTTCAGTGCCACCTATTTGCTGAGTTGAAATTTGCGCAGTAGTGTTCACAACCCTTTATTTAAGTTTGCAACCTTACTCATCCGTTGCAAAATCAGATGTTATCTTGCCATCGGCATCCTTCGTTGGAGTCTGAATTGAATATCTCGATCTTATAATCCAGTTATAGTGCACATTGCGTGAACATTTCATTCATGTCCCCAGAGTTCAAGTGAAATTCATTTTTCCGGGTCGATTGATAACACCTGTACACAGTAACAGTACCATCTGTGCGGTGACTAATATTTTAATAAATTGCACTCAACTATCGTGTCGTTATTCTGTTCATCAACCGTGAGTTATTCCATGTACAAAAGTTAATTCCGACGAGTTAAGTTGTTTGAGTGATTTTTTATTGGAGTCGTTTATACGTAACACTCTAGACTCAGAATCTTTCAAATTAAATAAGGAGATTTTCTATTCAATTTTTTTTTTTGTTTTTGTTTTTTTCTCTTCTATTTATCAAATACAATGACTTTTTGCATGTCATCATCTTGCACCGATAAAACAAACAATAAAAAAATTCTGACGTGCTCCGGCTTGTGCGAACTATCTTTCCACGAAAAATGTGTTGAAATATCCGGTCCAGTAGCAGATCACATTACTAGAAACGAGTCAGGTATTTTGTGGTTCTGTGATACCTGCAGAAAGTTTTCTATACCAACGTACATCTCTAAACTTCGGGCAGCACAATTAACAATTGATTCTCTCCTTTCGGAAGTCTCTAGTTTACACAAGAAACTTGAGGCCTCAAAAACAGAGATATCAAACTTGCTTAAAGTCGCTCAAAAGGAACAACCATCTAGTTCCCCAAAATCAGCAACTCTTGCGACATCTGCTCGTTATGCAATGACTACAAGAAGCAAGGGAAACGCTCAGCAGACTAAAACTCAATCTCATACCGAGTTACATCAATTGGTCCCGCAAAATAATCGTCTAGCGCCGCATACGACATCCGAACAAATCGAACATCATATAACATCAAAGCTAGGTAATGTTCCATCTATACTTACTTGCAGAAAGTTGACGGGTGAGCAGCGTTACATTTCATCCTTTCAAATTGATATTTCGGATATTATTACGAAGCCTGAGTTCTGGCCCAATGGTGTGCTTGTAAAAGAATTCATCTCATCCCGTAATATGAATTTTCGGAAAAGGCGTCACGCTCCAACCTCCAAAAAATAGTATAAATGGTCTTCAATGCTACTATCAAAATGTTAGAGGGCTAAGGACCAAACTTTCTAGATTTTTAACCGCCTCCACTATTGCCAACGATGATATTTTCTTCATTACCGAAACCTGGTTAAATGATTCCGTGAGTGACTTCGATTTGTCTGGTACGCACAATATTTTTCGTCGTGATCGAGACACTAGTGTTTCCTCAAAATCAGACGGTGGTGGAGTCATGGTAGGTGTCAAAAGATGTTTTCCTAGCTCCATTTGTTGTGATTTTCAACCATCTCCTCCTATTGAATGTATCATGGTGAGAATATCACTAAAGCCAAGTTCATACCTATTAGTATCATCTACATATATACCTTGCAATTCTGCATTACAAACCTACGCAGTATTCTTTGATGAAATATCTAACTACGTGCTCTCTAGGTTTCCTCATGATACTCTGTTGATATGTGGAGACTTTAATGCACCTTCAGTTTTATGGAACCTTGATAGCTCCATACATATCACATCGAACAACCCTATCTCCTTCGATTTCTTGTCTTTTCTATCCTACTTGTCCCTCTCTCAGATTAATTCCATTGTTAATTTAAATGATCGACTACTCGATCTTGTTTTCGTCAGCCCGGCCTTGGCAAATAATATATCTATTTCTTCAGCTGAACCTTATATCCCGCCTGACCCCCATCAGTCTCCGTTATGTATAGAGCTGAATCTTCCGGTAACTCGTGGTAAAGAATTTTCAGAAATGATTTTCGGAAAATAATGCGGGACGAATATGATATTATGGAGACCAAATCCCGTCAACCAAGACTGGTCATTAATGGCCTAGAAAAAGAGTTTTCTACTGAGGAGTTAACGAATGAAATACGTTCCTTGAACCCTAATATTGGGGAGAATGAAAAAATGGAAGTAGTTCACGCCAGAAAGACAAGAAATGTATGTACCAAAGATTGGTAAACAGATACGTCAATATTGATTATGGGTCTTATTTTATCAAGGAAGACTACAATATTACGAGGTGCTATAAATGCCAAAAGTTTAATCACAAGACGTTAAAGTGCGAAGGGGAGCAAACATGTGCTAAGTGTGCAGGAAAGCACGAAACGAAGGCCTGTAAAAGTGATTTCGAGAAATGCTTCAATTGCGCGGGTAACAGTAAGAATGTTGATTACTCCCACAGATCAGACTCTACTCAGTGCCCAGAATACCAACGTAGGATAATGATTGCCAGGAGGAGCATTGACTACGACTGCAAATGAATTGTAACGATACAAACCGACTAAGTGGCAAGCAACTGACTCTCCTATATGCGAATATTAGAAGCTTACGGCTCAAACTAAGTGACATTCAGATTTATCTGCAGCATAATCCCAACATAGATGTGATCATACTAAATGAAGTCTGGATTTATCCTGAGGAAGCTAAATATTTTAACATTCAGGGTTATCATTCAGTTTTCTCCTGCAGACCCGGAAGAGGTGGCGGCACAGCAATTTATATTAAAAACTCAATAAATTCACCACTAATCGTGTGACCCCTGATAAATATAATATGATAATAATCGAGTTAATCCAAGCTGGTAAAAAAATAAAAATCGGCACTTTCTACAACCCCAGCCGTTTGAACGCGCAAGATCTTTGCTCTATTCTAGACAACATATACTCAGCAGAAAAAAATTTACTCACAGTAGCTGACACAAACATTGACTTAATCACCGAGTCCTCAGAATCAAGGCTATATAAAGATACTCTCGATACAAATGGTGCTGTTGTTATTAATAACGAAACAATTACTCGTCCTGTTTCGAATACTTGCCTAGATCATATAGTCATAAATGACAAGCTTACTGCGGAAAAAATTAATTTCAAAGTAGAGAACTGGCCAGAGCTAGACCATCAGGTTCTAAAAATAAGCATCCGAAACTTCAACGTTCATAAACAAAAGCCTAGTTACAAATCGTTTCGATATGTAAACAAGGACCTCTTCAAAACACATCTTCAACGGGTATTGGAAACCCAGAAACCTACTAATCTAACAGAACTGACAAATATGATCTCTGAATCCAAACGTCACTCGACCATCGAGAAAAAACTTAGATGTCACCAGCTAACTTGGATTACGAAACGAGTTATAGAAGCCAGTATAAGAAAGAGGAAGGCGTATACGGATTTCAGACGGAACATGGAAGATCTGACGCTTAAGTACATATATATCCAAGCGAAAAAAGAGTCAAAGCGTCTCGTAAAGGAAGCAAAATTTTCATATTTTTCCAAAAGATTGGAGGCAGCGGCTGATAATAATCGCGAAATATGGAAAATAATAAACGAAGTAAAAGATAACTCTCTTGCCCGGACTTTTTCACCTGATTTGCAGATCATTCCAGTCTCTCTGCCTGATTCTTCGCAACAAAATGAAGCAGCAACAATTCTAAATAACTTCTTCTCAACTATTGGTGAAAAAATAACGAGCGAACTCGGTGCTCCTCCAACAAGTATAAGGAATGATACAAATACCTCGCCTAGATCCACATTTCACATCCATCCAACCAACAAAGACGAGGTGCATAAAACCATCGAGGCAATGAAGAAGAACACTGCTCCAGGCAGTGATAACATAACAATGGATGAAATTATGCTCGTCAGAGACGAAATAGCATGTCTCCTTGCTGACTTTTACAATGAGCACATCAAAAACGGGACGTTTCCTGAGGAGGGGAAGCTAGCGAAAATAATTCCTATATTTAAGGGAGGTGATCGTTCGGACCCGAATAACTATCGCCCGATTGCGCTTCTTACAGGATTCAGTAAAATTTTTGAAAAAATAATTAACACCCGTTTAACATCGTTCATTGTGGATAATTCTATCCTAAATTCCCATCAATAAAATTTCAAAAAACCAAAGGAACACTTGATGCTTTGATCTCAGTAACCCATTTCATCAATGAAAGGCTTGACAATGGAGACTATGCTGTTGCCATTTTTGTGGATCTGAAGAAAGCGTTTGATACGGTCGACCATGACCTTCTGCTTCGTAAATTAGAATCATATGGTGTACAAGGCAAAGCGAATCAGTTATTTCACAGTTATCTAAAATGTAGATTGCAGATAACAGAGGTCAATAATTTTTTGAGTGACCCAGCACCAATGAAATCAGGAGTTCCACAAGGTTCCATACTAGGCCCCACTTTGTTCCTATTATACACGAATAATTTGATTACATGTAGACTAAATAGGCATCACACATTATATGCTGATGATACAGTACTCCTGTACTCGGGATGTAACAAGAATGCCATTGAAGACTCCATCAATGAGGATCTGAAGACATATAGTTTGTGGTTAAACGAAAATAAACTAGCGCTGAATGTAACAAAGACTAAGTTTGTTATTTTTAAACAAAAGAACAAGGAAGACATTGATATTGATATAAAAATTAACGGCGAAAATCTGCAAAGGGTATTTGAATTTAAATATCTTGGACTAATCATTGACCACCGTTTAACTTGGTTCCCACATATAAACAGCTTAAGAAGGCAATTAGCCCCCATAATCGGCTTATTACGTAGGTACGAGGGATTCCCGAGGAACATCAAACAACTGGTTCTAAATGCATTCGTATTGTCGAAATTACATTACGGAGTGTTAATCTGGAGTCAGTCATCAAAGATAAACATTAATATCATCTCCAGGATGTTAACTAAGGCATATAAAAATATGCATAATCTCCCAAGGCTCACGTCAACAAAATTAGTGTACCAATCGTGTAACGCATTAACTTTTAGCCAAATCATTATAATGGAGAAAGCTAAGTTTATCTTCAAATGCTTAAACCTCAACTTGTCCCCACAAGTGCCATTTGTTAGGGTATCACAAAAGAATCAATACAATGCTAGGAACGCAGACCAATTTGTTATACCATTTGCAAGAACAGATCGTCTAAAGAACGATCCTACAAATGATGCCCTTCGTATATACAATGATCTTCCGGAATCAGTAAAAGAAGCGAATTCACTTATGATCTTCAAGAAAAGACTCAGGAACTATTTAATGAATAGCGATTGAATCTCAGCGCAGAAACTTTCAACATAGCGTCTTAGGGCAATTTTTTTTATCCTATCATCGAGATGCCTCAAGACACAGCTAGCCTTATGATTTATTATTATCTGTCCAGTAACTACAAAATAGCATCTTAGGGCATTGTTGACCTTATCGTCGAGATACTTGAAGAAACAGTCATTCTTTTAACTCAGAGTTTTTTTTACTGCGTTCGAATTAATTTTTTTTTTACCTCTGAGAACTGTTAACGAATCGGACATGAAAAGATTAACAGGATGACTTCACATATTTTTTTGTGTGCCCCCTTATACCGATGTTTTAAACATTGTCTGGGTGGCACACCTGTAGAAACGACGAAATGTGAAGTGCAGATCGCACTTGATTTAGAGAGTGGAAGGGAAGGAGGTATTTAAAAAAAAAAAAAAAAAAAAGAGAAACTCTTACCTCCATCTTTTAATTTCAATCGAGCTAATTTTGAAGCCATATCCAGTGCCCTAAACTCTATTCACTGGCCCAATTTTTTTCATAATCTTTCATGTGATGATGCTTTGGCAAAATTTTATGATCTCTTAAATGAACAAATCACTGAAGTTACCCCTTTATATTCACCGAATAATCGGTCTGATGCCCCCTGGATTACTGCCGATGTGTACAATACCCTTAAAAATAAAGAGAAAGCCAGATTGATATCCAAGAAATCCTGTTCAGTGGAAGCTCGTTTAGAGTATTGTAGATTGCGCTCCTTAGCGAAGACCGAAGTCAAACGTGCACTAAAAAATTATTATTGCTCTATTGAGCAATTTATTTCGTCTAACCATCCTAAACGTTTCTGGTCATACATACAATCCTTAAAGACCTCTCCTCCTATACCTAATAAAATGTTCCTGGAGAATTTGCACGCAAACACCCCAGAAATTATCTTAAAATTGTTCGCTCAATTTTTCGCCTCAACGTTCAATGCCCCCTCAGCTGCTGGTAATTATTTTCCAAACTTTTTCCATCCAACCTTCCAGTCCTCTTATTCGTTCTCTCCGCCCGAAATCGAATCAATTATCCATAACCTAAATGGATCTGTCGGCCCTGGCCCGGGTGGGATTCCTTGCTTTTTTATCAAATCACTTTCTACTGCTTTGTCTTTTCCCCTATCCTTTCTTTTCAACCTTAGCTTAACTGCTGGCATATTTCCTGAATGTTGGAAAGTTGCCTTCATTACTCCAATTTTCAAACAAGGCAATCCATCTGATATCGCAAACTATCGGCCAATATCTATCCTATCGTGTTTTTCAAAAATATTTGAAAGAGCTATGTACCTCAAATTAATCCCTATGGCTTTCTTCCGCGCAGATCAACTACTACGAACCTACTTGAGTTCTCTAACAGTGTTGCTCTAGCTCTGGACTCTCTGGCACAAATGGACGCTATCTATACGGACTTTAGCAAGGCCTTTGACACAGTTCCTCATAACATCCTACTTATTAAGCTTAATCATTATGGTTTTTCGAAAATATTATTATACTGGCTCAAGTCCTACCTTTCTTCCCGGTTGTGTTGTGTGCGTCTGAACAGAAATTTGTCTCCATATTTTAGTCCTACTTCAGGAGTTCCTCAAGGTTCTATTCTGGAACCACTCTTATTTATCCTCTTTATCAATGACCTCCCACCTATGCTAAATTCGTCATCTTTGCTTTATGCTGACGATCTGAAACTGTTTAGACAAATAGATAGTACTGCTGATTGCAGCATTTTGAATAACGATCTGATTACGTTAAGCAACTGGTGTTTATCTAACAATTTCCATTTAAATATACCAAAATGCCACGTAATGTCTTTCTCATTGAAACGTGAACCTATAGTTTACCAGTATAACATAAACGATATGCCCCTCGCGCGTGTTTCACATTGCAAGGATCTTGGAGTCATCTTCGATTCTAAATTAAAGTTCGAGAGACACATCTCTCATGTTATCAATAGGGCTACAAAAATGTCTGGTTTTGTGCTGCGTCATGTCCACATATTTAGTGATATTCACACTGCGTCCCTTCTTTACGTTTCTCTCGTACGAAGTATTTTAGAATACGCTACCCAAATCTGGTCTCCACACCAAGAATATCTTACTATTGCCTTAGAGTTAGTTCAGCAAAAATTCACTAAATACTTATTTTACAAGTTTAAAATCCCGAATTGTTCCTATTCAGATCGGTTAACTTTTTGCGTTTACCATCTCTTTGTGATCGACGTCTTTATTTAGATGAATGTTTCTTGTTCAAACTTTACCACCGTCTGATCGACTCATATCTTGTAGACAATATACATTTACGGGTTCCTGCAAGAACTACTGATCATGTCAAACCTTAGTCAGTCCTTTTGCACGTACCGATGTTTATTTTCACTCTGCTATGGTGCGCCTCCCCAGAGGCCACAATAATCTTGAGCTTGGTCCATTTCCTTCTTCATTTTTTAGTTTTAAGTCTTTGCTAAGAGAAAAATTATTTAACACGTAATTCGTTAATGTTTGAATAATTTGTACAGTTCCAACTAATTCATTCAGTATGTTTTTGGTTTTTATCATTATTGTATTCAATATCTTGTAATTGGGCTAACCGCCTGTAAGATTTGGAATTAAAATAAAATAAAATAAAATACTCATAAACAAGTTGGGTAAACAGACCTACGCTCATGTCAGAAGGGTTTTGTATTCAATTTACAAAATGCAGATCGAATCAAATCAAGAAACATGGCAAAGACGATTTTATTGGAGAAAATATGAAATACGAAGATCATACTATTATTAACAAAGTTGAACGAATTTCAACTTCTGAGGTTTTTGTTATTGTTATACTCATAAATATCTCCCTTGATAATTATTTCAGATGTCCATTCGCGAGGGAGGAAACACATTTTTCATGTATTTCCCCCCTGTGCCCCCACTGAAGCAAAAACTGACAGTTTAAGAACTATTTTGAAATGCTCCCATGAAAACTTTCATTTCATACTCATATCGGCTACGTTTGATGAATTTTTTTTCAGGGGCTACTCTCCTGTACTGTTATCATCGATTCATGGCCAAATTTTTCGAATCCTAGAATGGTTACAAAGCCCTTTTGCTAGGAGCTCTCTCCCGCCTCCTTGACTTGTTTCACTCATGAGCATTAATTGTAGGTACTCATCTTCAGTCATTCATTAAATTGAATCAAGTGTTCAAAACATGCACCTTAAACGTTGAAGTTGGGAAAAAATAACTCAAAATTATCCAATCTTCGCATTTAAAACAGCCACTTTTTTGTTTTGCGATTACTGATACCACTAGCTGAACCGATTCTCAAAGATCTACATGACACCTATCATTCCTGAAATTTTCATGGAAATTCTAGCAAAACTGTAGTGTCTGAGTCGGTAAAAAGCGCATGTTGTTCCATAGCCATATGTTGCCATGGTAATACATGCAGCATATATTGTTCCATAGTAATACAGGAAAATTCAAACCGCTTTAACTTCGCTAAATATGATTCAATCTTTATGAAACTTTCAGGATAGATCAACCTTATAAATAGTCATCTGTGTACTGAATTCATAGAATTTAGGGGACCGTTAAGATTTTATTCAAGAAAACATAAAATCGATAAATCATACTATTACTATCAAAGTTGAGTGAATTGCGACTTCTCACGTATTTGTTGTTGTTGTACTCACCAAGGCCTACATTCCTGATTTTTTTCAGATTTTTTGGATCACAGGTGTCCAATCGCGAGGGGGGGGACACAAATTTTTCAAACTTTGCCAAACTAAGACCTGTTTTGAAAAGTTCTCATCAAGACCTTTCATTGTTTCCCATATCGGCTACCTTCAATGAAATTTTTTTTGGGGGGATCACTCCCCTGTATGGGGAGACCCCCCTTAAATACCTTATAAAATTTTTTGTAGTTAAAGTTTGAAGAGAAACCACTTTACACCTACATACAAAATTTGATGTTTCTAACTTAAGTAGTTTCCGAGAAAAAGTGGTGTGACACACGGACGGACGGACGGACGGACAGACAGACGGACAGACAGGACACGATTTTAGTAGGGTTTTGTAAAATTATTTTACAAAACCCTAAAAACAGTTCACTTAATTCCATTGTTAGGGTTTTGTACGAAAATACAAAACCCTATTGAAATCACAACTTGTGTCCGACCGTCTGCTACAGCCGTGAAATTTAGTGGAAAGGACAAAAGTAATGACTTCTTGAAAGTTTTTAAGATAAAAAAATTTTCAGAGAGTTTTAAGGGCGATTTCCCCATTTAGGGGGGTGAGCTCTAAACAATTTTTCCTTTAAAAGTGGCTGAATGGAGTGTCGTATGAAAGCTCGTTTTGAGACCTTATCAAAAGAGGCCTTTGAGTTACCTAATCAGCGTCGAGGGGAGTAAGAGAGGCGGAAATGTATGAAATTTTCAGGTACATGTTTGCAATTAGAAATATTTGATTGAAAAATTCTAGAAAAAACCGTTGGAGAGGTATTTATATGGATAACAACAACATATACATCAAAGGTTAAAAATGACAACTATATTGGGTTCGCATGAATAGGGTGATTCATAACAAGTGTACACATGTGAATCGGCCTTAACTCTTATTTATCACCAACTTCAGGTCCATATATTGACAGGTTATGACAGTTTGGTCTTTTATAATTCTAGCCATGGCATCATATACATCAGCCGAACGTTTCATTATTGTTAAAACTTGTTACAAAAATAATGAATCGCCAGTGCAAACATTTCGCGCTCTACGTGAAATCGAATAATTTCACGAAATGGACCCGTAAATTGCCCGGCGAGATCGTGTGATTTGACTCCTTGTGACTTCTTCCTTTGGGGGAATTTTTGAAGGATCGTGTTTACTGAAGCATTAAAAAACAATATTCGAGCCAACATACGCCTAATAACGCCGGAAATGTGCGAAAATGTCATCGAAAATTACAATCATCGTTTGAGCAGCACGAAGTGCACATATGCCCAAAGTAATATTTTATATTTACTTGTAAGGCACCAAATTTTTACAATATATAAACATTACAGCTCAGTTTTTACAAAAACTATGTTTTTTTCGACAAAAACGAGTACACTTGTTATGAATCACCCTTTAGTATGGTATAGCAATTCGTGTGTTCAAAAAGTATCGCGAATTTTGAATTTTCGCGGGTTACGTATATTCGAATTTCGATTTTTTTGTGGCGTTATGTTGGTACTCATGTCTGTCACATATGCCGACAAGCTCGGCCATTTTGAATGTTCACTTGATTGGTGATAGCTGCTTTACTTGCACGTGTTTTCAATCGTCTTGGATTTTTACTTATTCAAAAAAATGGATCAAAGAACGTGTATCAAATTTTGTGTGAAAAACGAAATTAAGTGCGCGGATGCATTCCGAATGTTGACTGTGGCATACGGAGAAGCTACCTTGGACCGAAGCAACGTTTATCGGTGATACAAAATGTTTTAAGAAGGCCGAGAAGATGTGAACGACGAAGAGCGTGCCAGACGCCCGAGCACTTCAACAACAGACGAAAATATTAATGAAGTGGAGAAAATGGTATTGGTCAATCGTCGAATCACCGTTAGAGAAGTTGTTGAGGACCTAAACATATCGATTGGCTCGTGCCATTCGATTTTTATCAACGATTTGGGCATGAGACGGGTCGCCGCGAAATTCGTACCAAAATTGCTCAATTGCGACCAAAAACAGCAACGCATGAACATTGCTAATGAGATGTTAAACTCTGTCCGCGACGAACCAAATTTGCTCCAGAGAGTCATAACTGGTGACGAATCGTGGGTTTATGGTTATGACGTGGAAACCAAAGCTCAATCATCTCAATGGAAGCTGCCGCATGAGCCAAGACCGAAAAAAGCGCGCCAAGTTCGGTCGAATGTGAAAGTTTTGCTGACAGTTTTCTTCGATTGCAGGGGCTTGGTGCATCATGAGTTCTTGCCACAGGGAAGAACGGTCAATAAGGAATATTACCTGCAAGTTATGCGCAATTTGCGCGAAGCAATCCGCCAGAAACGCCCGGATTTGTGGGAGAACAAAAATTGGCTTATGCACCACGATAACGCCCCTGCTCACACATCGTTGCTTGTGCGCGACTTTTTGGCCAAAAACAACACACTAATGATGCCGCAGCCACCGTATTCCCCAGATCTGGCCCCCTGTGACTTTTTCTTGTTTCCTAAACTGAAGAGGCCCCTGAAAGGACGACGTTACGCTCCGCTTGACGAGATAAAGACGGCATCGAAGGAGGAGCTGAACAAGATTAAACAAGTTGGGTAGACAGACCTATGCTCTGTCAGAAGGATTTTGTACTCAACTTACAAAATGCCGTAACCAGCAGCGAATAAAATTAAGAAACATGTCATGTTCGAAGATCATACTATTATTAACTAAGTTGAAAGAATTTTTTAATTCTGAGGTATTTGTTGAAATTATACCCATAAATATCTCCCTTGATAATTTTTTCAGATTTTTTTAGATCACGGGTGTCCATTCGCGAGGAAGAAAACACATTTTTCATGTATTTCCCCCCCTCTGTACCCCCACTGAAGCAAAAACTGTCAGTTTAAGAACTGTTTTGAAAAGCTCTCATAGAGAACTTTCATTTGATACTCATATCGGCTACCTTTCATGAAATTTTTTTCAGGGGCCACTCCTCTGTACTGTAAGCATCGATTCATGGCCTATTTTTTCGAATCCTAGAATGGCTACAAAGCCTTTTTGCTAGGAGCTCTCTCCTGCCTTTTCGACTTGTTTCAATTGTATGTAGTCATCCTCATGATAACTATCATTCCTGAAACTTTCATGCAAATCCTAGCAAAGCTGTAGTGTCTAAGTCGGTAAAAGCGCATATGGCTCCATAGCGATATGTTTCCATAGTAATACAGGGCACATTGTTCCAAAGTAATACAGGAAAATTCAAATCGCTATAACTTCGTTAAATACTGATCGATCTTTATGAAACTTTCAGAAAAGATCAATCTTATAAATAGTCATCTGTTTGCTAAATTTTGTTGAATTTAAGGGTACCATTTAGATTTTATTCAAGAAAACATAAAATCGATAAATCATACTATTACTAACAAAGTTGAGTGAATTTCGACTTCTCATGTATTTGTTGTTGTTGTACTCATTAAGGCCTACATTCATGATTTTTTTCAGGTTTTTCGGATGGAAGGTGTCCAATCGCGAGGGGGGGTACGCGAAAAGTTCGTACATTTCCCCTTCCCCTGCCCTCCTCGGTACTCATAAGGCAATTTTACGACCTGTTTTCACAAGATCTCATTGAGACCTTTCTAATGACACCCTACTCGACTACCATTGGTGAAAATTTTTTTTGAGGGGTCAACTCCCTATATGGGGAGACCCCCCTTAAACCCCTTCGAAAAATTTTTTCACCCTTGAACTTTCAAGAGGTCACCACTTCTGACCTTTCCGCAAAGTTTCATGGCTGTAGCCTCTATAGTTTCGGAGAAAAAGTGCTGTGACATACAGACGGACGGACGGACGGACAGACGGACACAGGTCGTGATTGCAATAGGGTTTTGTATTTTAGTACAAAATCCTAAAAAATTGATTTTTTGAAGTGCTTCGAAGATTGGAAAAACCGTTGGCACAAGTGTATAATATCTCATGGGGATTACTTTGAAGGGGACAAAATAGATATTCATGAATAAATAAATAATTTTTGAAAAAAAACAAAATTCGTGATATTTTTTGAACACACCTCGTACATGTTCTTGAATAAAATTGTAAGGCCAACTAGAAATTCAATGAAATTTAAAATTAAATATGAATTTTCCTGTTTTACAACAACAATAACATCTGCTTTTTATCGACTCAGTCACTATGGGTTTGTTTGGATTCGCATGAAAGTTTCAAGGATGAAATGTATCATGAATATCTTTGAGAATTTGTTCAAGTGACATCAGTAATAGTGAAATAAAATGGCGGCCACTTTAATTGTAAATATTGAATAAATTTGCTTCAACATTTAAGGTACATGTTGTAACGGGCCAACGAAGGCACATCTTGTCTCGACCGCACCACTACATGGCTTTTATCACTGTGCGGCTGTTGCCAGTACACTGGCGATAGGGTGGTGATAAAGATTAATGAGATGTGAATAACATCACAAGCTGAACTCCTCCTGATCTCCTCGTAGTTCCAAGGTGGGTTTAACGTTTGGCAGGTATGGAGTTTAATTTCGTGTTTGGATAAAACACGGACATGGTTTTCGAGAATAAGGGGGGAGAAAGAAGATTTGCACTAGTTATCGATGGTTGAAAACAAGTAGGGTAGACAGACCAACGCTCATGTCAGAATGGTTTTGTATCCAACGTCTCCAAAATACGGTCACCAGCAACAAACAAAGTCAAGAAACATGTCAAAGAGATGTGCCCGTTTAAAGGAAAATTCATTGTTTCGTCACTTTCAGCGGCCGCCATTTTGTTGCAAACCAACAAAAATCACTCAAATCTTGAATTCGAAAAAAAAATGTGTTGTTATAAATCTTATCTAGAAATTTTAAGAAGATCAAATCAAAATTGCAGGGTCTGAACCGATAGGAAGTCCATAAAATACCAAACCCGTGAGTTATTGTTGTTATAAATCGAGAAGAAATTTCAAAGGGCTCTAACTTCCGCGAATATGATTCGATTTGCATCAAACTTGCAGAGTATTAAGCTCTTATGTGTAGCTACTTAAATATATAGTTTAATGGTACCTATACGATTTTATTGGAGAAAATGTGAAATTTGAAGATCATGCTATTATTAACAAAGTTGAGCGAATTTCGAATTCTAAGGTATTGGTTGTTGTTGTACTCATAAACATCTACCCCTACGATTTTTTTCAGATTTTTCGGATCACAGGTGTCCAATCGCGAGGGGGGGGGGGCACAAATATTTCGTGTATTTCCCCTTCGTATGCGCCCCCTGAAGCAAAAAATGTCAGTTTAAGACCTGTTTTTAAAAGTTCTTATTAAGACCTTTTATATGATACCCATATAGACTACCTTTGATGAATTTTTTTTTTTTTTGGGCACTCTCCTGTAAGGGGAGACCCCCCTTAAATACCTCATATAATTTTTTTTTGTAATTGAATTTTAAAGAGAGTACCACTTTACACCTGGTGTGTCCAGTTTAAGTACTTTGCGAGAAAAACTGCTGTGACACACGGACGGACGGACGGATGGGCAGACGGACAGATAGGTCGCGATTTTAGCAGGGTTTTGTAAAATTATTTTACAAAGCCCTAAAAACCACGTTGTTATCATGCGGAAACAGTCACACGTCTTGTAACTGGTCGTTATAAAAAATACGTGTATGTGAGTCCACGCATAAAATGCGTAGAAAGAAATCAATTAAATTGTCATTCACGTATGTATAAAGGGCCGTAAAAATGTTTATCAATTGTTATGTTGTCTTCGGTTTATTGTTGGAAGAAACTGTTCTTCTGAAAGGAAACCCGATTCATTAAAAAGTGGAAAGTCAACAAATAATCCGAGCCAGGCTTAATTTATTCCCTTGGCAGATGCTCTGTGTTTAGAACTCCAATTAGCAACAAATGCCTCAGAAGTCAAATACTCCATCAATTTTTTCAATAATAGTACAGTTTATAAATTTTACGATTTTTGCCTATTAATATTGAAACACCTCTTAAGCTACAATTAAAGTTTTCTGATAGTTGGTGTGCGTGCCCTGAAAATTTCATACCAATAGAACAATAAATAGCTGAGTTACAGGCGATTGAATATTTAACAATTGCAAAAACAATAACACGTTATATTTGGTTGATACACGTTTGCAATGGATCTGGACACTACAAATATGAAGGAATTTTGAAACATTTCAGAAATTGTTTGCACTATTAAGATATTATCATAACTATTCAAGCAATGGGGCAATAACACTTGAAACGAAATGGCGGCGAATTTAAAACCATAATAACCAGGATTTAGTTCTTCGAACATAATTCATGGAATCTGTATATTAGTCAAGTTTTGATGTTTAGAAGATTAAGCGTTACTAAGTGGTTCGCAAAACCCTTCTGGCAAGAGCACTCTTTAACTACTTCAACTTGTTTATTTTACTCTAAGCTCTTTTTCAGTTTGTAGAGAGTGGTTAAGGACTCCAGTTAAAGTGTTTTTCTCCAGCATTTTAATAAATTTCTCGAGAGAAATTTACCTATTGCGGAGAGTACCTTAAATATACATATATATACATATTCGTTTATATATATATATATATATATATATATATATATATATATATATATATATATATATATATATACATATATATATATATATATACATATATACACACACACACATATATATATATATATATATATATATATATATATATATATATATATATATATATATATATATATATATATATATATATATATATATATATATATATATATATATATATATATACTCCGACTCGTCGTCGTGCCGAACAATTGAACATCTCACAAACATTTCTGATGCAAATTTGGAGTAAAGATTTGAATTCACATGCTTGCAAGATTCTATTGACTCAAGTGCTGAAGCCTACTGACCAATTCCGCATCAACAATACGTGGGATGATTGTGTTAAAATAGGATTTGGTTTTGTTAAAATGACAAATTACTTCAAGTCGTCTAGCCTGAATAAATCTGGCCAAATTCTGACTGTGCACCGAAGGTATCCTTCTATGCAGCAAGTATCTACTAAGTTTGGCCGAAATTCCAGCCAAAGTAAATTGAACAGAAACGTCTTGCTCGTTCTTCAATAACTGCCAGAATGGCCGAACCTTTATTGATTAACGGGTCAGAACCTTCTGATGCCCATTCTACAATTTCTCCAAGTATTTATACTATTTCTTAAACATAAAATATTTAATTGATTACATACTGCCCTCATTAATCAGTACTCAATTTGTGTGGTCTCGTGACCCACAAATCAATTAACACCTCATAACGTCTTCATATGCATTTGTTATTGAACAATCAATAACCGCACAAATGCATATGTTACGTAACCTCTTCTAGGCCATAAACTCTTATTTCTCAAGTGCGTGTACGATGACCCAAGAATGCATGGCAATGTTTTTGTTTATCTTTCGAAATGCGAAAGAAAGTAAAAGTAAAATTGTTGAGTGTTGATTAATGAGGTTTCACATTTGGAGTGTGTGTGATATTTTAAATGTTTGTATGTAAGTAAATCATACTGCATGATTGCATGTATGTCAATTTTTATGTGATTCAGAATTAATATATTTTATGTTTAGTGAATATTTCTAATGAATAATTGAATGAATGTTTTCAGATTATGTGTGAATTGAATGAAAATAATTTGAATGAATGTTTTTATATTATGCTTGAATGTTTGAATAAATATTTTATATGTAATTAATGAATGTTTAGTAACTATGTGTGCTCATTACACCCTCCGCGTTTTGGTTGTTGAGTGTATACTAGTATTAAGCAAAACACTGAAATTACAAATACTTTTACAGTCTTAATTGATTATTATGTAGTTCTTTTAATACATCAACTATGGAGTTTACACCTTTTTAGGGTTTTGTAAAATAATTTTTTCAAAACCCTACTAGTTTCGCGACCATTCTGTCCGTTTGTCCGTCTGCCCGTCCGTCGGTCCGTCCGTCCGTGTGTCACAGCCGTTTTTCTCAGAAACTACTTAAGCTAGAAACATCAAATTTTGTATGTGGGTGTAAAGTGGTGATCTCTTCAAAGTTCAACTATAAAAAAATTTTATAAGGTATTTAAGGAGGGTCTCCCCATATAGGAGAGTGACCCCCCGAAAAAAAAATTTCATTGAAGGTAGCCGATATGGGTATCAAATGAAAGGTCTTAGCGTGATCTTTTCAAAACAGGTCTTAGTTTGGCAAAGTTTGCTTTACGGGACGCACAGGGAGGGGAAATACACAAAAAATTTGTGTCCCCCCCATCGCGATTGGACACCTGTGATCCGAAAAATCTGAAAAAAATCAGGGACGTAGGCCTTGGTAAGTACAACAGCAACAAATACGTGAGAAGTCGCAATTCACTCAACTTTGTTAGTAATAGTATGATGTATCGCTTTTATGTTTTCTTGAATAAAATCTTAACGGTCCCCTAAATTCTATGAAATTCAGTACGTAGATGTCTATTTATAAGATTGATCTATCCTGAAAGTTTCATAAAGATTGAATCATATTTAGCGAAGTTATAGCGGTTTGAATTTTCCTGTATTACTATGGAACAATATGCGCTGCATTTATTACTATGGCAACATATGGCTATGGAACAACAAGCGCTTTTTACCGACTCAGACACTACAGTTTTGCTAGGATTTGCATGCAAATTTCAGGAATGATAGGTGTCATGAATACCTTTTAGAATCAGTTCAGCTATTGGTGTCAGTAATCGTAAAACAAAATAGTGGCTGTTTTAAATGCGAAGATTGAATAATTATGAGTTATTTTTTCCCAACTTCAACGTTTAAGGTGCATGTTTTGAACACTTGATTCATTTTAATGAATGACTGGAGACGAGCACGTACAATTAATGCTCATAAGTGAAACAAGTCAAGGAGGTGGGAGAGAGCTCCTAGCAAAAGGGTTTTGTAACCATTCTAGGATTCAAAAAATGATGATAACAGTACAGGAGAGTGGCCCCTGAAAAAAATTCATCAAACGTAGCCGATATGAGTATGAAATGAAAGTTTTCATGGGAGCTTTTCAAAACAGTTGTTAAACTGTCAGCTTTTGCTTCAGTGGGGGCACAGGGGGGAAATACATGAAAAATGTGTTTCCTCCGTCGCGGATGGACATCTGAAATAATAATATTTATGAGTATAACAATACCAAAAACCTCAGAAGTCGAAATTCGTTCAACTTTGTTAATAATAGTATGATTTTCTTATTTTATTATTTCTTAAATAAAAACGTCTTTGACATTTTTCTTGATTTGATTCGATCTGGTGACTGCATTTTGTAAATTGAATACAAAACCCTTCTGACATGAGCGTAGGTCTGTTTACCCAACTTGTTTATCTTTTACCACAAATGGTCCTAAATATGGTTTTTGATTTTTCTTACGATTATTGTTCTTAATTAATACCTTATCACCAACCTTAACGTCTATCGGGTTAATATCTATCTGTTTTTCTAATCTGTTCTGTTTAACTTTTTCTATTATTTCTCTAGTTTTATTTATAGTTGCTTTAAGTCTTAGTTTTAATTCATTAGCAAAGTTGTCAAGATTGTATGATTTTGTAACTAATTTCTCGTCATTTGGTAAATATACTAATTTTCCGAAAACTTACTCATACGGTGTATAGCCAGTATCTACATTAGGTGATGTATTATAAGCAAAAGTATAATACGGAAGCCAAGTATCCCATTCAGAATCTTCTGTGAATGAGAGTAAGAACTCATTCAGAACCCTGTGGTTGCTTTCAACTACTCCTAGAGTCTCGTGATGATATGGTGTTGAAAATATCTGCTCAATTTGCAAAAAACTACAGACTTCTTTCATTAGCTCATTCCAAAATTCCGTACCTCTATCTGAATTTAAAACTTTAAATTGCCCATATTTAAGAATAAAATCTTTCACTACGGTTGTCGCTATAGTTCTCGCCTCCTTCGATTAAATTGGGATGGCAACAACAAATTACGATAATTTGCATTGCATTGTAAGAATATAACGGAAATGATTAGAAAGTCTCAATGGACAAACCGTGTCAATTTGAATTGTCTCGAAAGTTGTCGATGGTGTACTCGTATGTACAATTCTTTCTTTAGTGTGCCTGTATAATTTGCTAGTAGCACAAACTTCACAATTGTTAACAAACTTTTTGACCATAACGCTCATATTTTTCCATCAGTACTTTTGTTTCAATTTCAATAAAGTTTTTCTAACTCCTAGATGACCTCCAGCGAGTGAACTATGATATTCTTTTATTAGTTTATGTTGGACATCTTTATTTAGAATGTTCTTAGCTGGGGTGTATATTAATATATTTGTCTTTAAACGTGTTCTATTATTATTTAGTTGCAACTTGTTATATATCTTCTTGAAATCCTCAATGTGTACACTATCAAATAAGTTATCACTGCTTGATAACGCAAGCTCATTTATTTTTATTTTGCGCAAAGCATCAACGAGTTTCTCCATAATGAAATCTAGATTTCTTTTAGGATTATCACTCTTCGATTTATATATAAAGGATGATAATTTCTTTTCATCAGGAACTGATTCACTGGAAAATTTATCGTTATCAACACATACTATTATTTTTTTAGACGTACGTACGATTTCTAGTGTAGGATTTCTTAATTCATTTATCCACGGTATATTAAATTTCAGTTTTGTAACCTTTTTGACGTCATTTAACGATGTGCAATTCCAAATATGAAGTTGATCAGGCTCCGATTGGATATTGGCATCGGTTACATTGCTTTCTTGTACACTTGTTTTTTCGTGTTTTTTACTCATACCCCTTGTAAAAGCTAAAGTTTTCTTTACTGATTCATATCATGCTGTGGGAATCATACTCTTTAAAATATCTGTATTTAACTCGATGCGAGATAAGGCATCAGCATTTGCATTGATTTTACCTGTCTTGTAAATAATCTCAAAATCATAGTCGGATAAGTCTAATCTGATTCGTGTAAGTCTTGAAGATGGGTTTTTGTGAGTAAACAGTGAAACTAATGGTCGGTGGTCTGTCACCACAATAAATTTTCTGCCATATAGATATGGTTTGAAAAAGTTGATACACCAGTGTATTGCAAGTAATTCCTTCTCAATTATAGGCTTTTTAAGTTCACATTTATTCAGCGATTTACTTGCATATGAAATTGGTAGGTCAGAACCAATTTCCCCTTGTGACAAGACTGCTCCTAATGCATAATTAGATGCATCAGTCGTCAAAATAAACGGTATATCGAAGTCCGGATATTGTAATATTGGTGGTTCCACTAATTTCGTTTTTGGTGATTGAAATGCATTCTGACATGTTTCATCCCATATGAAAATTGCGTTCTTCCTTAGAAGTGAATTAAGAGGTTTTGCAATGCTCGCAAAGTTGGGAATAAAACGCCTATAGTAATTGCAAAATGCAACGAATCTACGAACTTCATCCGCATTTTTCGGAACTGGGTAGTCCTTGATCACTTGGTACTTGGAAAGATTAGTTTTTACGCCATCTTCAGTGATAAGATGACCTATGTAGAAAACCTACATTTTCAAAAACTGACATTTATCAGGATTAAGTTTAAGATTGAATTTCTTTAATCTTTTGAAGACTTTTCTTAAATTTTTGTTGTGGTGATTAATATTATATCCGAAAACAATTATGTCATCGACATAAAGAAAAGCTTCGAAATCAAGTCCGCAAAATGCAACTGTGAGCATCCTTTGAAAACTGTTCCAAGAGATTTTTAAACCGAATGGTAATCTCTTGAACTGACTCTTTTTCTAATTCTATTTGATGGAATGAACTAGTCATGTCCAGAGTCGAAAAGTATTTAGCCCTGCCCAGTTTATCTAAGACATCATCTAGTCTAGATAAAGGGAATTTATCGTTGACCACTTTAGTATTTAGTCTTCGAAAATCCACAACCAAACGCCATTTCTTCTCAGTACCATCACTTTTCTTCGGTACAAAAAGTAACGGTGAGTTATACGGGCTTACGGATGGCTCAATTATCTCGTTTTTCAAGAGATCTTCAACTTGCTTCTTTATTTCATCACACTGAGAATTAGGAAGTCGATAATTCTTAGTGTACACTGGTATTTTATCGGTAACATTTAAACTTTGAGTATAAAAACTGTTAACACTCAGCTTCTCATCGCCTAAGTGGAAAACATCCTGATATTTCTTTATTATCTCCAGAAGACTATCTCTTACTTAAGGATCATATGAAGATATGTTGATAGAATTAAGAAGTGTACCGAGACGTGTAGTTTCAGTATTCTTGCATCTATTGAATGCCTTGACTTCAAAACTATGTAAAGGCACAGTATCGATAATATCTTCAATACCATCGATTGTGACTTCGGAATCCCTCGAATTCAAAATTTTTATGTGTTTGATCCCTTTGGATGGTATAATGATATTCCCTACAAATATACCTTCCATTATTTCCGTATTCAGGATTATCATGTCTTCATCAATTTCCAAGTTATTCGGAAAAATAGCTTCAGTTCTGGCAGGTATTTTAATCTGCCCAATCTTATTCTGCTTGTATTGCATTGGTAATATTACTTCTTTATCATTCACTAGAAAAGATATTGTGTAGGTCTCATAATCTATCTTGCACAAGAACTTTTCTAACAAATCTCTACCTATTATCCCATCTGTATTGATAGGAAATCTTTTACCCACTATGTAAAATTTTCCATGAATGATGTCATCATCATTCAAATTCATCTCAGGATCTATTGATCCGTAAGATGTAATCGTCTCACTTGTAATCCCCGTTAACTTACACTTATCATCGGACCAAAATAATTCGTTGCTATTAATTTTCTCACATATACACAAGGAAACATCTGCTCCTGTGTCTATCAAAAATCTCAATTCCTGAGACGCATTCTTGCACAACACTCTAATGTAGTTTGCAAAATTATATTTTATAGACTTTTGTCCGGAAGGAACTTTTACTCCATTCCGGAGTCCAACAAGTTTTCCTGTTCCTGCACAACGTTGATATTATTCGTATCTCTGTTAACATTACGTCTATTACCTCTGCTATTGGTATTATTACCCCTATTATATGTATTATTCTGACCGGAACTATTCCTGTTGTCATCTCTTCTTCTATAATTGTCCCTACTATAGTTACCACTATTGCTACTATTGTTATCACCACTGCTATTTCCCTCATTATTATTGTTATAATTACGTCCCCTATAGTTATTCCTATTACCGTTTCTACTATCACTACTATTTCTATTATCGTTATTTCTATTTTTATAATTCTTGTTTCTTTTCCTATCGCCTTGGTTATTATAATTCCTATTCTTGTAATAAAATACACTATTCATTTGACTTGATTCAGTCTTTTCTACTTCTAGCATCAGAGAAATTTGTCGGTCTTGCCGAAAAGATAGTGCTCCTCAACTGGTTATTTAAACCTTTTTTGAACACCGTCAACGCATAAGTGTCATTTATTTTCACAATCAAATCCCTCTGTTCTTGAGTAACATTTGGACCAAGATCGGATATTTGCAGACCACTTAGTTCATTTACCAACTCCGAAATCTTATCCTTATAAGCGGAGACACTCAGCTTTCGCTGGGTAAATCCACTTAAAGTGGTATGTAATTGAAGTATAGTGTTTGGGCTTTAATATTTTGCATTTAACGTTGTCGCTAACTCTTGAAATGTCTTGGGAATTCCTGAACTCGCTATTGCCGTCTGTACCGTAACTGATAACTTTATATTATATACAAAATCAATGAGAGCTTCCTTCCCTGCTGCAGACAGTGTCTTATGAAATATCTCTACTAATTTTAAAAATTGCTGAAGTGATTTAAAATATCCGTCAAAAACAGGAATTGTTTTCATGCAAGACTCTAAATTGAACCCTGCCATTTTCGCCAAATTCTGTTTTTTCATACAATCAAGACTCTCTGACAATAAAGACAATAACTTCACAAGATTCTCTTTCAATTCTAAAGTTTTTTCTTCCTTCTCACTATTAAATAATAGCCTTGCCTCTTCCTTTAAGCTTTCAATGTGCAACAATTTCAAATTTATTGTCTCGTCTGTGTAGGGACGATTTTTACTTTTCCTAGCATTTGCCAAAAGTTGACCCAACTCCCTTATAATCTCTTCTAATCTCTGCATTTAGCATAAAAGTATTGAAAAAAAATCTGAATTTAAACATTTATGTTTCTATTTAACCCACTTTTCACATAATTTCTATTCTTAATATGATACACGTATAATATTGTTAACACTATAAAAACAAGTTGGGTAAACAGACCTACGCTCATGTCAGAAGGGTTTTGTATTCAATTTACAAAATGCAGTCACCAGATCGAATCAAATCAAGAAAAATGTCAAAGACGATTATATTGGAGAAAATATGGAATACGCAGATCATACTATTATTAACAAAGTTGAACGAATTTCGACTTCTGAGGTTTTTGGTATTCTTATACTCATAAATATTATTATTTCAGATGTCCATCCACGACGGAGGAAACACATTTTTCATGTATTTCCCCCCTGTGCCACCACTGAAGCAAAAGCTGACAGTTTAACAACTGTTTTGAAAAGCTCCCATGAAAACTTTCATTTCATACTCATATCGGCTACGTTTGATGAATTTTTTTCAGGGGCCACTCTCCTATACTGTTATCATCATTTTTTCGAATCCTAGAATGGTTACAAAACCCTTTTGCTAGGAGCTCTCTCCCACCTCCTTGACTTGTTTCACTTATGTGCATTAATTGTAGGTGTTCGTCTCCAGTCATTCATTAAATTGAATCAAGTGTTCAAAGCATGCACCTTAAACGTTGAAGTTGGGAAAAAATAACTCATAATTATTCAATCTTCGCATTTAAAACAGCCACTATTTTGTTTTACGATTACTGACACCAATAGCTGAACTGATTCTATAAGGTATTCATGACACCTATCATTCCTGAAATTCGCATGCAAATCCTAGCAAAACTGTAGTGTCTGAGTCGGTAAAAAGCGCATGTTGTTCCATAGCCATATGTTGCCATAGTAATAAATGCAGCGCATATTGTTCCATAGTAATACAGGAAAATTCAAACCGCTATAACTTCGCTAAATTCTTTCAGGATAGATCAATCTTATAAATAGACATCTACGTACTGAATTTCATTGAATTTAAGGGTACCGTTAAGATTTTATTCAAGAAAACATAAAAGCGATACATCATACTATTACTAACAAAGTTGAGTGAATTGCGACTTCTCACGTATTTGTTGTTGTTGTACTCACCAAGGCCTGCGTCCCTGATTTTTTTCAGATTTTTCGGATCACAGGTGTCCAATCGCGATGGGGGGGACACAAATTTTTTGTGGATTTCCCCTCCCTGTGCGTCCCGCAAAGCAAACTTTGCCAAACTAAGACCTGTTTTGAAAAGATCACGTTAAGACCTTTCATTTGATATCCATATCGGCTACCTTCAATGAAATTTTTTTTTCGGGGGGTCACTCTCCTATATGGGGAGACCCTCCTTAAATACCTTATAAAATTTTTTTATAGTTGAACTTTGAAGAGATCACCACTTTACACCCACATACAAAATTTGATGTTTCTAGCTTAAGTAGTTTCCGAGAAAAATGGCTGTGACACACGGACGGACGGACAGACGGACAGACTGGTCGCGAAACTAGTAGGGTTTTGAAAAAATTAGTTTACAAAACCCTAAAAATTAACGAAGTAGCAATACTCTGCTTATATTCTATAACAAATG
The DNA here is from genome assembly GCA_963969285.1 of Odontomyia ornata. Classification (NCBI taxonomy): domain Eukaryota; kingdom Metazoa; phylum Arthropoda; class Insecta; order Diptera; family Stratiomyidae; genus Odontomyia; species Odontomyia ornata. The sequence continues at coordinate 196,974,853 of OZ017739.1, forward strand.
ATTCGTTCACGTTTGCAGTTGAAAACTTATTACCCTTTTTTAGGGTTTTGTACTAAAGTACAAGACCCTATTGCAATCACGACCTGTGTCCGTCTGTCCGTCCGTCCGTCCGTCTGTATGTCACAGCACTTTTTCTCCGAAACTATAGAGGCTACAGCCATGAAACTTTGTGGAAAGGTCAGAAGTGGTGACCTCTTGGAATTTCAAGGGTGGAACAATTTTTCAAAGGGGTTTAAGGGGGGTCTCTCCATATAGGAAGGTGACCCCTTAAAAAAAAATTTCTCCATTGGTAGTCGAGTAGGATATCATTGGAAAGGTCTCAATGAGATCTTTTCAAAACAAGTCTTAAAATTGCCTTATGAGTACCGAGGGTGGCAGGGGAAGGGGAAACGTACGAACTTTTTGCGTACCCCCCGCTCGCAATTGGACACCTTCCATCCGAAAAATCTGAAAAAAATCCTGAATGTAGGCCTTAATGAGTACAACAACAACAAATACATGAGAAGTCGAAATTCACTCAACTTTGTTAGTAATAGTATGATTTATCGATTTTATGTTTTCTTGAATAAAATCTAAACGGTACCATTAAATTCAATAAAATTTAGCAAACAGATGACTATCTATAAGATTGATATTCTCTGAAAGTTTCATAAAGATCGAATAGTATTTAATGAAGTTATAGCGATTTGAATTTTCCAGTATTACTATGGAACAATATTCCCTGTATTTCTATGGAAATATATGGCTATGGAGCCATATGCATGCATGAAAATTTCAGGAAAAGATAGGTATCATGAAGATGAGTACATACAATTGAAAAAAGTCAAAGAGGCAGGAGAGAGCTCCTAGCAAAAGGGCTTTGTAACCGTTCTAAGATTCGAAAAAACAGGCCATGAATCGATGCTTACAGTACAGAGGAGTGGCCCCTGAAAAAAATTTCATGAAAGGTAGCCGATATGAGCATCAACTGAAAGTTGTCTTTGAGAGCTTTTCAAAACAGTTCTTAAACTGACAGGTTTTGCTTCAATGGGGCACAGGGGGGGGGGGGGGGAAATACATGAAAAATGTGTTTCCTTCCTCGCCAATGGACACCCGTGATCTAAAACATCTGAAAAAATTATCAAGGGAGATATTTATGGGTATAACTATAACAAATACCTTAGAAGTCAAAATTCTTTCAACTTTGCTAATAATAGTATGATACTCAAACATGACATGTTTCTTGGTTTTATTCGTTGCTTGTTACTGCATTTTGTAAGTTGAGTACAAAACCCTTCTGACAGAGCATAGGTCTGTCTACCCAACTTGTTTTACTTTCCGCTCAGCAAGTTTAACTTCTTAAATAGGCTTTTCTGCACTTCTCCTTCGGAAATTGCTATTAATCGATGCAATTCTTTTCTTTCACCTCGTACCCTCACTTTACGTCCTGCCCGATGTTTCCTTTTGTTCCGCTTGCGATCAGTTTCAACCGCAGGTGTTGGTCGCTTCTGCTTTTTCAAGTACTCCTCCACAGTCAACCTTTTTGGACCTAACTCCTAAATCGGTGCTGGAGTGTATGCAGGTGCTTCAACAATTGCATTCGCCTCTGGCTGATATTCTTCTTGATTTCTGTGCAGTTCTTCCTCTGCTCGGGCCAATAATTCCTCAAATCTCCTATTCAGCATCTCCATCTCAGCTTACTCGAATAAAGCCTCCATAATTGTCCTAAAGTTTGCAGGATCGCCATGTTAAAATAGGATTTGGTTTTGTTAAAATGACAAATTACTTCAAGTCGTCTAGCCTGAATAAATCTGACCAAATTCTGACTGTGCACCGAAGGTATCCTTCTATGCAGCAAGTATCTACTAACTTTGGCCGAAACGTCTTTCTCGTACTTCAATAACTGCCAGCCAATGTATACACAATGGCCGAACCTTTATTGATTAACGGGTCAGAACCTTCTGATGCCCATTCTACAATTTCTCCAAGTATTTATACTATTTCTTAAACATAAAATACTTAATTGATTACATACTGCCCTCATTAATCAGTACTCAATTTGTGTGGTCTCGTGACCCACAAATCAATTAACACCTCATAACGTCTTCATATGCATTTGTTATTGAACAATCAATAAGGTCACAAATGCATATTTTACGTAACGTCTTCTAGGCCATAACCTCTTATTTCTCAAGTGTGTGTACGATGACCCAAGAATGCATGGCAATGTTTTTGTTTATCTTTCGAAATGCGAAAGAAAGTGAAAGTAAAATTGTTGAGTGCTGATTAATGAGGTTTCACATTTGGAGTGTGTGTGATATTTTAAATGTTTGTATGTAAGTAAATCATACTGCATGATTGCATGTATGTTAATTTTTATGTGATTCAGAATTAATATATTTTATGTTAAGTGAATATTTCTAATGCTTAATTGAATGAATGTTTTTAGATTATGTGTGAATTGAATGAAAATAATTTGAATGAATGTTTTTATATTATGTGTGAATGTTTGAATAAATATTTTAAATGTAATTAATGAATGTTTAGTAATTATGTGTGCTCATTACAGTTGGTTGAACAGACAGAAGGGAATGGTGACTTTACAAAGAAAATCATCTTCAGCGACGAGGCACACTCACCTCAGTGGATTCACTAACATGCAGAATTGCCGCATTTGGGTAATTGAGAATCCACGAGTGATTGTTGAGAAGCCGATGCATCTACATAGAGTGATTGTCTCGTGCGGTTTATGGGCTGGTGGTATCATCGAGCCGTACTTCTTGGAAAATGAGGACGGCCAAGCAGTTACCGTGAATGGTGCTCACTATTACGAGATGATAACGGACTTCTTGTGGCCAAAAGGTGAGGTTATGAACCTGAACGATGTGTGGTTCCAACAGGATGGTGCCACTTGCCACACAACCAACAAAACAATGGCTCATGTTGTGGTGCTGTTAATTGGCCGCCTTGATTGTGTGATTTGATACCGTTGGACTTCTTTCTCTGGGGATATTTAAAAAAAAAATGTACGCCAATAAGCCAAGAACAATTCAAGAGCTAAAGGATGAGATAATTCAGCACATTAACGATATTATATCTCAGAGTCATTAAAAATATGGACCATCGGATAGGAATATGCCACCGTAGCCATGGCGGGTATTTGGGCAATATTGTGTTTCACACATAATTTTCATAGATACCTCTATTATAATAAAAAACATTAACATAATTGTCTGAGAACTTTTTGTTTTATTTACAATTAATATCGTGCGTTTTAATTTTGACCACCATATATATATATATATATATATATATATATATATATATATATATATATATATATATATATATATATATATATATATATATATATATATATATATATATATATATATGTATGTGTATATATATATATATATATATATATATATATATATATATATATATATATATATATATATATATATATATATATATGATATAACGAAAATTATGACAACGCTAGAGTTTGGAATTTTGCTCGGGTTTTTACCAAATTTTCAGGAAAGATGCATTGAACAAATATGTTCGTCAATTTTGTTAACCAGTTATATCCGCCAGGCGAAAACAGAATGGCGGCCATTTTCGTGATTTCTGTTCTGACCAAAGTATAGCTTCGATTTGAACGAAATTCGGTACAAAACTTCGCTGATATATGTGATGATCCTCACAGTACAATATTCAAAGTCAACTCTTTTGAAACAGAATGGCGGCCGTTCGGAGGTTGAAAAACGTACAAAATTTTGTTGTTGCAGTTGCGACCGAAGCTTTAAACCAGTATTGATGAATTTTGGTAGTTTGATAAAAACTATAAATGTCTAAAGAATCATGTAAAAAACTATAGGTCGCATTGCAAAAAACGAAATGGCGGCCAGTTGAAGCTCAGAACTTCAAAGGCTTCTAGAAGTCGCAATTTTATTCGATCTATATGAAACTTGGTTGTAAGATAGAAATTATTTAGTTCTAGAAAATTCGATATTTTGGTAATCATGTGTGTGCGATTTTCAAAATGGCGGTGGTTTAAACATTCGATTTATTCAGGTTTTTTGGCCCTCTAGCGGTCACGTTTTTGAACGGATTTAGATGAAGCTTGAGATTATGGGTTTTTGTTTTATGCAAAATGCAAATAAAAAATAAATGACTGGAAAATTTAAAACCTTATATTATTAGCTGTCATTTTCACTTAAAAATAGAATACTTTGGCCTTGTCTAGAGCGAAACTTCGATTTGAGCGAGACAGTACATTGATTGATGGGGTCCTAGCACACAAAGATTTAAAAAAAAGTCCAAAATCAAATATATGCACTCAAAATGGCGGCCCCAGGGGTCAGAAGGTAAGAGCAATTCACTTTTTTAGTAACAACTGAAATAATGAATATTTTTCGTGAAACGTTTTAAATGACAAGTTGGAAGTATTTATAAAGCAGACCATTTTTAGGGTATTGTAAAAATAAGGTATTTAATGGCAGGAGGGGGTCCCCCTTGACAGGGGGGTGACTTAAATTTTTTTTTATTTATGTTGGCCTCTAGCAGCCAAGTTTCTCAACAAATTCTGATGAAACTTGAAATTATAAGTTATTAAGGTAAGTTAATTTAGCCTGCAAAACATTATGCAAAACGGATGACAAATGAAAAGTTGAAAATTTACTGTGAGGCACGGACGAATAGGCGGACGGACAGACTAGACGCAAAACTAGTAGATCTTTGTAGAAAAATTTTACAAGGACCTAGAAAGGAATATGTAAATAAATTAACTTTAAGTTCTGTATTGGAAAAGCAGTTATATAAGAAGACCTTGACGCTTGAGCAATCAGGGCAAAAACAAAACTCATTGCAGATGGTTTGCCAGATTAGAATTCGCTTGGACGTTTCTATTGTATTTTAATGAGGAAATTCCAATACTTATTTTTGTATTTGAAAAAAATTATCTGTATATAAATCTTCAAAAATGTTAAATTTTTGTAACACAGTTGCCACGATAGCTTAGTTTCAATTTTATTCCTTATTACTGGCTTGCAAAAGGTAAATCAACTAGTAAACCAAGTAACACAACTCTTATCAGTCTTGTAAGATAGTTTGAGAGAACATAATAATAATGTAAAATGTATGAACACATTTACAATTGAGCCTCATTTCTAGAACTTGGAAAGTTACTCAAACAAATGGAAATGACCTATAAAAAAAAATACTAAAAACACCAAGAACCCTTTGCTTTTAAAAATTAAACTTAAATTTCACTCTGAATCACTTTCATTACCCACACCCACGTTACATCCATCAGCACAAGAAAAGGCACAGTGTTGCAGACATAAATATTGGCCACATTCCTTGCAAGAATATTTGGTGTATCGTTTCGTTTTATTTTCCAAACAAAATCCGCAGCGCTAGCGTCCACCAGCATCAGTAGCTGCTGAGTTGCTTGAAGCTCGTGGTGGTATTTGATCATTGGGAAGGAGGTATCGAAGACGTGAGGTCATGGTGCGTGGCAAATTGCTGAGCTGCACTCGCATAATCAACTGATCTCTGATGAGTTCATTACCCAGTTCACGAAGGAAAGGTCGGCGAGTTGGCGCATTTTGTCCATTCCCCAGACTGATGACTTAGCTGTTGATACCAGCCACATTTAAAATTGTGTAAAATACCACCATTGGCCACCTTCTTATACCTCTTTGGATATTGTAGGCACTGGACATTTTATCCACCATGTCCACACCAATTTTGTGGTGATTATAATACGTAATCGCCTCAGGTTTTCTTTTCTCTCCACTTTCTCCATCGATTGCTCCATCCGTATGCATGCTAGATATCAAAAGCTCATTCTTTTTCTTATTTTGAAGTACATATGAAACCATAGTTCCATTTATACTGAATGCAAAAATACTTGAGTACGCTTCTCTATTTTTCAAATCTTACATCTCTTTTGGGATTTGCCATTTGTTTTTTTTTTAGAGTCCGCATGTACGATAGCCCATAATTTCTTGACAGAGTGTGAAGGAGAGTAGTGTCGCTGAACCAATTGTCGGCAGTGATATGACGGCCTGAGTTACGGAGGGGGGTGACCATGCGTTTAACGACATCCACAGGTTTATTGCTGACTTGGAAAGGGCCCTCAGGTTGCTTGCCTGCGTAGATCTCCATGTTACACGTGTAAAAAACGCCAGGATCCACGGCTACAAAAATTTTGATGCCGTATTTTGCAGGCTTAGAAGGAATGTATTGAACGAAGTTGCATCTACCCCGAAAGCCCTCCAGTTTTTCGTCAATGGTGACATCTTCTCCCACGTGATAACACACCTGACAGTTCATGACAAATTTTTCAAAGATGTCTCTGATTGGGGCGAGCCGATCTTGTGCTTTTCGCTCTGCTCTGGTTTACCTGTCATCGAATCTTACAGCCATAAGTAGGAAACGGAATCTGTTGATACCCATGGTGAGGCGGAATATCTCAATTCCAAAACCATTACTAGCCCATCAGTCTACCAGGTTCAGCTTTCCAGATTTATGTATCCCAGCTATGTAGAGTAGGCCAATAAACGCTTTGATCTGTTTTATTAGTCTTCTTAGCGTCTCTAGGTCGTGAATGATTGTGTTGGACGACCTCGATATATTGGTTTGTGAAAGATACAATAATTTCCAACATGCTGTCATCAAATAAGCAAGCTCATCATTCGAAAAATGTTTCTGTGCCCTTTCCTTGGCAGATCGGGCCCGGGAGTCCTTTAAGTAAGTTGTGAGTCCCGCTCTTCTTACTGGGGAAGGGAGTTTTTTTTTCATATAATTGAATCAATTACCTTTTTTCCCTTCTTATGGTGACAAACAAAAATAGGCTCAGTGTCGTCACAGTCAGTCGATGCTTCCGAATCACTTTGACTTGTATCTGAGTTCTCTTCCCGTTCTTCAATCTCTTCTTCTGCATCAGTGTCAAATTCCTCTTCAGGAACTTCAGCAACAAGGTTTGAGGGCCCTGAAGCTGGTGATCCAGGGTCATCTTCTTGAAAGTGTTCATCATCACTCAGGTCGCAGCCATCAAGAAAAAGTTAATGAATTTGTAAGATGTCATCAGGGTTATTCAGATCAAAGAGTTTTATCGTTGCCATATTGAATCTATGAAAAAGAAAACACAGTTTCAGTCAACAAACATACAAAAAACAAAATAAAATAGTCCAGAACATTTATCTGAACGACAATGGTTGAAGAAAAAAAATGTTCTCATTGTGAATAGCATGAATACACGCGTGTCATCTGTGAGATGACCATGCGCCTATTAGGTAGAAAATACACATTTCTTAAAAAATATTGTTATCACAAGGTATCAAAAAATTGTAACAAAAAAATGTGAAAGGTAGAAATCCGAATTCGGGCATTATGAAAAACTTAGATTTTTACACGCGCATCATCTGTGATATTCTCTCGGCCAAAACACGCGCAAACTCCACTGGATGCCCGCACACCGGCAACTGAACTGTCGAGCTAGGCGAGCTTGAGGAATACTAGGGTGGTTGACCAGGCTCCGCTCCCTCCATCAAACTTATGACGAAAAAACGGAACTGGTCATCTGTGAGATGACACGCGTGTATTGGAGTGTTAAGAACTGTTTTGAAAAGCTCTCATAAAAATTTTTCATTTGGTACTCATGTCGGCTACCTTTGCTGAATTTTTTTTTCAGAGGTCACTCTCCTGTGCTGTAATCATCGATTCATGGCATCGGAATTTTTTGTTCGAACCCTAGAGTGGTTACAAATCCCTTCTGTTAGGAGGTCTCTATTGGTATCAATTACTGATACCAATAGCTGAACTCATTCTTACTTTCATGCAAATCCTAGCACACCTGTAGTGTCTGAGTCGGTAAGAAGCGCATATTGTTCCATAGCCATATCTTTCCCTAGTAATACGAGTAGAGCCCATATTGCTCCATAATAGTACAGAAAAATTCAAACTGCTATAACTTTGTTAAATACCATTTGATCTTTATAAAATTTGCAGAACAAGGCAACCTTGTATATAGTCATTTGTGTACCAAACTTGGTTGAATTTAAGGGTATCGTTAAGATTTTATTCAAGAAACTGTAAAATCGATAAATCATACCATTACTAACAAAGTTGAATGAATTTCGGTTCCTCACGTATTTGTTGTTGTTGTTGTATTCATAAGGGCCTACATTCATGATTTTTTTCAGATTTTCCAGATGAAAGGTGTTCAATCAGGAGGGGGGTACGCAAAAAGTTCGTACATTTCCCCTTCCCCTGCCCCCCATGGTACTGATATGGCAATTTAAGACTTATTTTGAAAAGATCTCATTGAGACCTTTCCAACGACACCCTGTTCGACTGCCAACGGTGCAAATTTTTTTTTTTTTAAGGGGTTACCTCCCTATATGGGGGACCCCCCTTAAACCCCTTGGAAAAATTTTTCCACCCCAAAACTTTCAAGAAGTCGCTACTTCTGAGCTTTCCACAAAGTTTTATGGCTGTAACTTCTTTAGTTTCAGAGAAAAAGTGCTGTGACATACAGACGGACGGACGGATAGACGAACAGACGGACACAGGTCATGATTGCAATACGGTTTTGTATTGTAGTACAAAACCCCAAAAATGGTATTAAACTATGAAAAAAATGATCACAACCCTAAAATTTCTCAAAATATATGTCGAACAGAAAATCACGCAGAAATATCAATCCTGGAAGTAAAATAATTTTTACCCGATTATAGTTTTGTTTCATACGGACTCTAAAAATTTCATTCACAATTATGAAAATTTAATAAAAAAACTAAAATATATAATTGTATTTAAAAGTAGCAGTAAATGTAGCAAGGTATTTAAAGGAGCGAAACGAATGAACGGGTCGGTTTTTTATTAATCGGTACCTCGAGAGTGTTTGTTGTTGACTCGATATTTCGCGCACAAGTTTTCTCAAAGGAATTAAAAACAGATCTTCCGGGGAATTAAAAGAAACTAGTAAGAAAGTGATTGTGAAGAAAATTGAGCCCGCGGACGATGATTACTTGAATGTAAAAGCGGGAACAGAAAACTTAGTCAAGTGAATGTTGAGTGACTAAAAAGACCTACTAGGAATAATTTTGTGGACAGGAATGTGAAGAAATTGTTGGAAAAGTGAGAGACTAAGTAGCTTCGAAGGCAAGCGGTAAAATAAGGGAACGGATCAGCAAAATAAGAAACAGCGTCATTAAATGCCCTTATGAACGTATATTGAAGGACAAAACAGGGAAATCGGAGCGGAAAATAAATTCAAAAAAAAAATATGTTTCTTACAGGAACTATTTAAAATCATGCAACAATTGAGGTTCTGCAAATGGGGGTCCGGTGCAGATAAAGTGGATAAGTGGAAGCAGAAATACGCCCCCAACGTTAACGTGGAGAACGGTATTGTATTATAAATGTTTTTAGGGTTTTGTAAAATAATTTTACATAACCCCACTAGTTTCGCGACCAGTCTGTCCGTCTGTCCGTCCGTCCGTGTGTCACAGCAGTTTTTCTCGGAAACTACTTAAGCTAGAAACATCAAATTGTGTGTGTAGGTGTAAAGTGGTGACCTCTTCAAAGTTCATATACAAAAAAATTTTATAAGGTATTTAAGGAGGGTCTCCCCATATAGGAGAGTGACCCCCCGAAAAAAAAATTTCATTTAAGGTATTCTATATGGATATCAAATGAAAGGTCGTGATGAGAGCTTTCCAAAACAGGTCCTAATTTGGCAAAATTTGCTTGAAGGGGCGCACAGGGAGGGGAAATACACAAAAAATTTGTGTCCCCCCCCCCTCGCGATTGGACACCTGTGATCCGAAAAATCAGTAAAAAATCAGGAATGTAGGCCTTGGTAAGTGCAACAACAGCAATTACGTTTGAACACGCAATTCACTCAACTTTGTTAGTAATAGTATGATTTATCGATTTTATGTTTTCTTGAATAAAATCTTAACGGTACCCTTAAATTCAATGAAATTCAGTACGTAGATGTCTATTTATAAGATTGACCTATCCTGAAAGTTTCATAAAGATTGATCGTATTTAGCGAAGTTATAGTGGTTTGAATTTTCCTGTACTACTATGGAACAATATTCGCTGTATTTATTACTATGGCAACATATGGCTATGGAACAACATGCGCTTTTTACCGACTCAGAAACGACAGTTTGGCTAGGATTTGCATGAAAATTTCAGGAATGATAGGTGTCATGCATATCTTTGAGAATCGATTCAGCTAGTGGTATCAGTAATCGTGAAAGAAAATAGTGGCTGTTTTAAATGCGAAGATTGAATAATTATGAGTTATTTTTTCCCAACTTCGACGTTTAAGGTGCATGCTTTAAACACTTGATTCAATTTAATGAATGATTGAAGATGAGTACCTACAATTAATGCTCATAAGTGCAACAAGTCAAGGAGGTGGGAGAGAGCTCCTAGCAAAAGGGTTTTGTAACCATTCTAGGATTCGAAAAAATTGGCCATGAAACGACAATAACAGTACAGGAGAGTGGCCCCTGAAAAAAAATTCATCAAACGTAGCCAATATGAGTATGAAATAAAAGTTTACATGGGAGCATTTCAAAACAGTTGTTAAACTGCCATTTTTGCTTCAGTGGGGGCACAGGGGGGAAATACATGAAAAATGTGTTTCCTCCGTCGCGGGTGGACATCTGAAATAATAATATTTATGAGGCTAACAATAACAAAAACCTCAGAAGTCGAAATTCGTTCAACTTTGTTAATAATAGTATGATCTTCGAATTTCATATTTGCTCCAATATAATCGTCTTTGACATGTTTCTTGATTTGATTCGATCTGGTGACTGCATTTTGTAAACTGAATACAAAACCCTTCTGACATGAGCGTAGATCTGTTTACCCAGCTTGTTTTTGTTTAGCTTGAATATAAAGCAATAATTTGAATTGAAAATTATTTCTCGTTTCTGTGGTTCTTTTATATTAAAGATTTTTCTTTGCCTTTTCCAATTTTCAGCGGTACTTTGACCCGGAAGGAGGTAAGTAGTAGATTTGCGGTCCAACTGTAGCAGGAGGTAGTTACTGCTTTGCTTTTCTCTTTGCTTCGCTTTGAGTGAAAATTAGGTGTAAAGTTGTAGTGGAGGCTAAATTGTGTTATTGAGCCAATATTCTGGAGGCCGCATTCTGGCTTGGCGGCTTTGGGGGCCCACTGGCTAAGCGAGCGGCACTCACGCCCATCCTTTGGGGGCTCTTCGGGACCAAAGGCTCCCAGCTAAAATACTCGAGGTAACAATAATTTTGTAAAAAAAACGAGTAAATAATATATGCAGTGTTCTTTCAAATAAACTAAATAATTTTATTTCAGTGCTAAATAATAGATATTTATTTGACTTAAGCAGACGCCAATCTGTTTTATTTCAAAAGTTATTATAGAAAATCCTTCAAAGATACAGATTTACCAAATTTTTAAATCCCCTATCCTAGCGCATTCAAAGGCACGATTTTGCACATTTACGAAATTTCTCATGAGCTAGGAAACCGAATGCCTATTTTTTTGTTGGCTGAACTAGCTTTTTTCAAAAAAAGAAAATAAAAATTAGAAAAATATTTTAGAGTTTCTATAATACTCGCCAAGGTAAGAGGTAAGCATAACTGAAGTCATGCATTTTTGCTACAACATTTCAATTTGAGCCCCATGAGAAAAAAAAACTTTTTTCTGCACTGAATGCATTCATGAAAAGTTCACGCACTGGCTTGCATATGAATTGAAATCACTTTTTCTGCTGCTACAACTAATAGCAGCCATGAAGTTTGAAAATCTGATTTATCTCTGGGCAAAACACGTCTACTTCAACCCCGATTAGCACAGCCGCTCGTTGTCTAGCAGCAGTGCTTTTTTTCCCTGGTTATCGATTTATTTATATCCGTTTTTTGGGATAATCCCAATACTGACCTTTTGGAGAAAATTGTGCCTGCAGACAAGGTTGCATGCACATTCAATGGTTGTAGCTTCTAGAAAGGGGTCCACATTACATTCATCTATCATCAATGCCCAGAACTTTAAACATGCTTCTGTTAAAATCTGCACATCAGTTACGTAGTAGTTTACTAAATCACGTTGCATTTCAAGGTGGTCATGTTTGTGTTGATAGTACCAATTAAGAAACTTATCGCATTCTTCACTTTTCATTGTGTCGGGTCTGTTATATTCAACAGCAGCAGTATACCATCATAATTCTCATTTTCAAGAGTGTTAAAGGGGTGTGGGAAAAACCTTTTTTAATACTCCTGTGGTAAATCAAAAGCTTTCGGTGATTCAGACAGCGTCATTGGAAAGTAATTACAAGAATTTATGAATTTCGCATTGCCCAGCTTTATCGTGATTATTTGCGTACCTCGCTCAATTAATTCAGGCTTTGAATCGACATTTTGTAGAATATGATTTAACATAAATTAATGGTCAAATGCTTAGTCGTTGTATGCTAACATATAATAATTACCTTCTAAAACTATTCGCGCTGATTCAGTAAATACTCTACAAAAGTTCTGAACAGGGCTTACTTTTAAAATCTGTTATTCCACATTTTTCACACGTGCTCAAATGCTTTTCAATACAGTGCTCGTATTGCTGTTGATTTGCTTCATGCAGCATAACTTTTCTCCTGATACTTTTTCCTGCCGTGTCTTTAAATTGCAGAAAAAAGGGTATCCTTTATGACTGGTTTAAGATTATCCTGTTGAATAAAGCATAAGCGCTTTTTTATTGTGGTAGGAAGGTGAATTCCATTTATGCACAGAGTGTGGCACTCCCATGCTCGAAAGAAGGCGACTGGACTCCCTACTAAACACTTCCCCTGTCATCCTGAGAACCCAGCCTGGAACCGTTTGACACATTACTTTGGGCCATGTCTCGTTTTGTTACGCCGTGAGGCACCTTCAAGCTGGGGACCCCTTTCGTAGCGGGAGGGGAGAAGAGAAGACGAGGTGCCAGGCAAGCGATCCCCCAGCCCCAACGCCGCGGCTGCTGTGAGTCCCTTTAATCCCGAGCATAATGTAACACCTGGTTCCATTTGTCAACCGATTTGACATCACTGCGACTATACTACCCGGGGTGAGCTCTCCCGTCTCCCTACAGAGGTCACTTCGAAGCCTTATCCATTTTTTGCACGCAAAAAATGTGTGGCAGGCATTGTCCTCCTCTCATGGATATACCGACAATCGGGAGACCGTGACTTACCGATCTTGTGCAGGTAAGACTGAAAACACCCATGCCCACTCAAAAGCTGGGTCAGATAGAAGTCAGTCTCACCATGGTTTTCTCCAGTGCTGAACTGAGCCCGCGAGCAATCATCCAGTCCCTCACGTGGTGCATTAGCATACCCTTGGGCAATATCCGATGTAATTTCCATCCTTCGTTGGCCCTGTGTCGTGTTGTAGAGCAGGCTTCGGTCCTTCAGGTAGTCCCTTAGAAGCAAAATTAGATATTCTGGAACGGGAAAAGGGTTTTCCAGCGTACTTAGAATATCCACCCATCTAGCAGAGTTGAAGGCGTTCCTGACGTCGAGTGTCACCAACAGGACGATCCGTCGCTTAGTGTGACTATGTGCCTCTGCCTTTTGGGCCACCTGCAATCGCATCAATGGTAGAGCATCCCGATCTAAAGTCGTACTGTCAAGGAGATAGGTCCCCAGCAGCACGAATCGCGTCAGTGAGTCTTCCCTTGATGAGTTTCTCTAACACTTTCCCAGCCGTGTCTAGCATGCATAATGGGCGGTATGCACAGGGCGATTCGGGATTTCTCTTCCCCTTTGTGATCAGCTCAAGCCTCGCCACCTTCCATCGCATCGGGAAAACCCCATCCCAAAGGCAAGCGTTGAATGTGCTGAGAAGCAAGTCAAGACAATGGTGATAGACAAGCCGCAACACCTCAGCCGGAACACCATCTGGACCTGGACCCTCCCTCGCTTTCAACGAAAGGACTGCCTCTTCCAGTGCCAGCTGTGTGAAGAGTAGACACTCGACTGCTGTTTCACCATGGACAGCGTCAACATGGACGGGATGGGCGGGGAAGAGTGCTCGCACTATCTCGTCCATCTTTTCCGCATCATGTATACAATGCTTCCGTGGGGCACCAAGCTTCCGCATAACTAGCTTGTAGCCAAGGCCCCACGGATCCTTCTTCACATTGTCCATTAGACCTTGCCAGCAGCGAGCCTTGCTGTTGTTGATCAATTTGTAAAGGCATTTCCTGGCCGACTTATATGCTGCTGCGTGATACCCGTTGAGACTCACGCTTAAGCTTGTGACACTTCTTTCACTTTTCAGCGATTTCAGTTGACCACCAGTATACTGGGGGCTTGCCGTGCCGGGGTCTTCGACGGTGCATAGAAGCTTTGAAAGCAGTCGTGATGATGCTCATAGTTGCGTTCATCACGTCTTGAGCTGCCAGTTCTTCCGTCCCCTCCGAGGCCCCCTGCAGCGGTACACCTGCTGTGAGAACTTCGACGAACCTTTCGACGTCCATCCTCCCGATGTTCCATCCAATTGTAGAAAGCTGAGAGCACGGACGTCGGGAGACAACATCGCTTATTTCAAGCAGAATGTACTGATGGACACTGGCTGAGTAGTCCTCTAATATTCTCCAGTTGTAAATCCTCCGTACTAAGGACTCCGAGGCAAATGTCACGTCCGGTATGGTTCCTCTGCTGCCAAGACGGTGGAACGTCGCTGTATTGCCGGTGTTTAGTACGACGAGCGCCATTCTGGGCGCCATTTCTAGGACTCGTTTTCCCCGCGAATCTATTTGTGGCATGCCCCATTCAATTGTTTTAGCGTTGAAATCTTCCCCAGCGAGTGCGTTGCCCTCTGCGTTTGAAACAGCGCCATCTAAATGTAGTTAAAAGCTAGGTATGAAAATATACGTGAAGGACTGCAGCGATGGTCTGCTTCCTCGGCTAAGGAAGATGTTGATATCCGCCGAGAATGCTCTTGTCTGGAGACGCGTGAATGGGAAATTCTTTTGTAGTGGGTCCTTGTGCTGGTGGAATGAAACCGCCCCACGACACCGCAACGCTAGCCTGCCAGCACATTCACGCGTCCCCAGACAAGGGCATTCTCAGCTGATATCAACATCTTCCTTTACGGAGGCAGCAGACCATCGCTGCAGTCCTTCACAGACATTTTAATACCTACCCTTTCACTACACAAAGCCCGAAGAGTGGCTTGGAAAAATTATATCGACTCGTTCGGCGTTAGCTACACACTAAAGAAAGTGGTCATTGAGCGGCTTTTATGTCCCTCGCAAACTGCTCAAGCAGATTTTGGGCAGTTGAACTGCGGTGTAGGTTTGGATGCAGGATGTGGGTCATCGAAGTTCTGATTTTGCCTTTGTTGCGAGTGAACACATAAACATACTCGGATATATTCCCGCTTCATAACTGCAATAGTAGCGAGCAAACAACACCTATGTACTCGCACTTCGCCAATGAAACTTAGCCATGGAAACACATGCGCAAGTAAATAAGTGAGCAGTTAAGTGAACGAGAAAGTTCAACCCGCAACGATATTCACATCGTGAACGAACGGGGTGCTTCGAAGAGAGGTAAGCGGAAAGGAAAACCGAAAGTTCCGGCATAAACACTCTTGCGCTCAATGTCCCCAGTTTTGCTATTTTAAGAGATCATGGGAAAGCCGAAAGCTTAAGCTGAAAGCACTCTTTCGAAGTCGAAAGCTTAAGCGAAAAACACTCTTTCGCTCAATTTCCCCAGTTTCGCATATTCACCAGCCGAGCAAGCGAGACGAAGCGGGGAGGAAAAACTTTCGTGGAACGAGAGCGCACGTGTTCGGCTACTCAGCACCTTTAAAGAGAATTTAGGTTGAAAGCTCACGAAAGAATGGTATTTAATGTTCTTGGGCAGTCTTATACCAGTGAGTCTTGTTCAAATCCAAAAGGGAGCGTGCTGCTACCCAGTTATCATTTAGACGGTTAAAGTATTCGCGATTTAAAGTTCAGCCGAAGATATCGTCCAGTGTTCAAAGAAGTGGTGAGGGATGAGGTGTTGGCTTGCGCCGCGATCCTCAATCGGCCTTCTGGCATTCCACGCCGTATGGCCACCCCGAACCATTAACACGTCCATTTGATTCTCTGCAGGCTCAATATTGATATATCTCCAATAATGTAATATGTAAAATGTAATGTTAAAAAATATATAAACAGAGAAAATAAAATAATTAATAAAATAAACTTTTTGCCTTGGTTGATTTAGTGAAAATGGACAGAGAAGCAGGTAAGTGGTGTTACAGTGAGTTCTTTCCCCGGGAACCTTGATGATGTATGTAGGATACACATCAAATGAGCTCCCAGTTCATACCAGTATACATAGGGTATACTGGTTTGTAACACCTTGGCTAGGGCTACCTGAAACATCCGGCATTTTCCTGATCCCAAGGCGTGTCCAAAATTTGGTCTTGGATTAGCATCCTTGGAAAGAATATAATGTGCCTCCTTCGTACTCTGTTTACTTTAATATCCCGTTTTGCCGCATATGTAACATAGAGAGCTTCTATCGAGTCCCTCGCATAATTGTGCCTTGTGGCACTTGAAACATTGAAGAGGCGTTGCTCTTCGCCATATTCTACAGATAACTGACCCTATTCATACTTTGCCCTTATTCAGAAATCGTTATACTGCTTTAATAGCAGTGTAGGTGTCCTCAGGCCCTACGTTTTCCTTGCTGTCCCGCATCACCTCCGCGTAGGATCGACCATCTAGGGGTTTTGCGAGCAGTGCCTGCTGCCTGGGTCTTCGTCGGGGTTCCGTTTCTCCTGTTTTGCATCAGGTCCTTTTTCTTGTTGGGCGTCCAAGCGAACTTTAATTTCTGGAACTTTTTCAAGGAGTTTCTTTGTGGCTTTCTTCGCTCCATTTTGTAAGCACTGTCTGGAACCCGTGATCTGGGGCTTTACGCCCATCATGTGCCTCTTCCTTCCTTCTTTCATCCCGATCTCCTTCAATTAGACTAGACGTCATTCTTTTATTGATATTTACTGGTGGAGCTATCTGTATGTGGCCTTTAGATTTCGCCTCCAGTGCTTCTTCAGTCTTCTGCTCGTCTTTGGCCTTTAACCAGCTCCACCGATAATGCCCTATGCCGTCTAGGATTGTCTCTAGTTCAAGGAGCTCAATCTTTGCTGCTTTTCTGATTTTCGGGGAGTCGCATGCAGATTATATTCTTTTCAGAACATCTCCCGCTTTAGGAATAGCCTTTTTAGGGTTTTGTACTAAAATACAAAACCCTATTGCAATCACGACCTGTGTCCGTCTGTCCGTCTGTCCGTCCGTCCGTCCGTCCGTCCGTCCGTCTGTATGTCACAGCACTTTTTCTCCGAAACTATAGAGGCTACAGCCATGAAACTTTGTGAAAAGTTCAGAAGTGGTGACTTCTTGAAAGTTCAAGGGTGGAAAAATTTTTCGAAGGGGTTTAAGGCGGGTCTCCCCATATAGGGAGTTGACCCCTAAAAAAAAAATTTTCACCAATGGTAGTCGAGTAGGGTGTCATTGGAAAGGTCTCAATGAGATCTTTTGAAAACAGGTCTTGAAATTGCCTTATGAGTACCGAGGGGGGCAGGGGAAGGGAAAATGTATGAACTTTTCGCGTACCCCCCCTCGCGATTGGACACCTTCCATCCGAAAAATCTGAAAAAAATCATGAATACAGGCCTTCATGAGTACAACAACAACAAATACATGAGAAGTCAAAATTCACTCAACTTTGTTAGTAATAGTATGATTTATCGATTTTATGTTTTCTTGAATAAAATCTAAATGGTACCTTTAAATTCAATAAAATTTAGCAAACAGATGACTATTTATAAGATTGATCTTTTCTGAAAGTTTCATAAAGATCGATCAGTATTTAACGAAGTTATAGCGATTTGAATTTTCCTGTATTACTATGGAACAATGTGCCCTGTATTACTATGGAAACATATGGCTATGGAGCCATATGCGCTCTTTACCGACTTAGACACTACAGCTTTGCTAGGATTTGCATGAAAATTTCAGGAATGATAGATAGCATGAGGATGACTACATACAATTGAAACAAGTCGAAGAGGCAGGAGAGAGCTCCTAGCAAAAGGGCTTTGTAGCCATTCTAGGATTCGAAAAAATAGGCCATGAATCGATGCTTACAGTACAGAGGAGTGGCCCCTGAAAAAAATTTGATGAAAGGTAGCCGATGTGAGTATCAAATGAAAGTTCTCTATGAGAGCTTTTCAAAACAGTTCTTAAACTGACAGTTTTTGCTTCAGTGGGGGCACAAAGGGGGGGAAATACATGAAAAATGTGTTTTCTCCCTCGCGAATGGACACCCGTGATCTAAAAAAATCTGAAAAAATTATCAAGCGAGATATTTATGGGTATAATTTTAACAAAGACCTCAGAATTAAAAAATTCTTTCAACTTAGTTAATAATAGTATGATCCTCGAACATGACGTGTTTCTTAATTTTATTCGTTGCTGGTTACGGCATTTTGTAAGTTGAGTACAAAACCCTTCTGACATGAGCATAGGTCTATCTACCCAACTTGTTTCTTCATGTTGCTGGGCCTTTGTGCCCTTGTTCTATATAGTTGTTACATACTTTACAGAAATATTCTCCAAATACATGATTTTTATCAGTTTTGTATGTCTTCTGGCAATTTATGCATCTTTGACTCTGTTTACAAGTGGTTTTTTATTTAGAGTTCCAATAATTTGAAGATTATCAAACCATATTTAAAACGGCGGTTACAATCCTCGCATAGCAAGTTAATATATTCATTGATAAAGGCCGGTTATTGCTGGCAACAGGGACATGTTCCTCCACATCTGTGTTCGTTTTTAGGGTTTTGTAAAATAATTTTACAAAACCCTACTAGTTTCGCGACCAGTCTGTCCGTCTGTCCGTCTGTCCGTCCGTCCGTCCGTCCGTCCGTCCGTGTGTCACAGCAGTTTTTCTCGGAAACTACTTAAGCTAGAAACATCAAATTTTGTGTGTAGGTGTAAAGTGGTGATCTCTTCAAAGTTCAACTTCAAAAAAATTTTAAAAGGTATTTAAGGGGGGCCTCTCCATATAGGAGAGTGACCCCCCGAAAAAAAAACTTCATTGAAGGTAGCCGATATGGGTATCAAATGAAAGGTCATGATAAGAGCTTTTCAAAACAGGTTTTGCTTCGAGGGGGGCACAGGGAGGGGAAATATACGATAAATTTGTGTCCCCCCCCTCGCGATTGGACACCTGTGATCCGAAAAATCTGAAAAAAATCAGGGATGTAGGTCTTGGCAAGTACAAAACAACAAATACGTGAGAAGTCGTAATTCACTCAACTTTGTTAGTAATAGTATGATTTATTGATTTTATATTTTCTTGAATAAAATCTTAACGGTACCCTTAAATTCAATGAAATTCAGTATATAGATGTCTATTTATAAGGTGAATCTATCCTGAAAGTTTCATAAAGATTGAATATATGAATATATTTACCGAAGTTATAGCGGTTTGAATTTTCCTGTATTACTATGGAACAATATGCGCTGCATTGATTACTATGGGAACATATGGCTATGGAACCATATGCGCTTTTTACCGACTCAGACACTACAGTTTTGCTAGGATTTGCATGAAAATTTCAGGAATGATAGGTGTCATGTATATCTTTAAGAATCGGTTCAGCTAGTGGTATCAGTTATCTTAAAACAAAATAGTGGCTGTTTTAAATGCGAAGATTGAATAATTTTGAGTTTTTTTTCCCAACTTCAACGTTTAAGGTGCATGCTTTGAACACGATTCAATTTAATGAATGACCGAGGATCAGTACCTACAATTAATGCTCATTAGTGAAACAAGTCAAGGAGGCGGGAGAGAGCTCCTAGCAAAAGGGTTTTGTAACCATTCTAGGATTCGAAAAGATTGGCCATTAATCGATGATAACAGTACAGGAGAGTGGCTCCTGAAAAAAAATTCATCAAACGTAGCCGATATGAGTATGAAATAAAAGTTTTCATAGGAGCTTTTCAAAACAGTTGTTAAACTGTCAGTTTTTGCTTCAGTGGGGGCACCGGGGGGAAATACATGAAAAATGTGTTTCATCCGTCGCGGCTGGACATCTGAAATAATTATCAAGGGAGATATTTATGAGTATAAGAATACCAAAAACCTCAGAAGTCGAAATTCGTTCAACTTTGTTAATAATAGTATGATCTTCGTTTTTCATATTTTCTCCAATAAAATCGTCTTTGACATGTTTCTTAATTTGATTTGATCTGGTGACTGCATTTTGTAAATTGAATACAAAACCCTTCTGACATTACCCAACTTGTTATTATAATACGGTGTATGACATATTTACTTTAATAACAGCAACAGAACGCAGCAATAAGTGAGCTTATATCATTAAACTTGTAATAATTGTTATGAAATAGTAGATTCCATCTGAGGCCATCACTCTGTCCTTCAAAAAAAGTTCCGACCTTTTGTCCCGTATTGATAGAAAAAAATGTTACATTATTTCAAATGGTTTTGAAGCTGTTGGAAGTTCCAAAATCACTGCGCCTTTAATCGGAATACCTATTTTTAGGGTTCGTAAAATGATTTTACAAACGCTACTAAAATTGGCTCCTGTTTTTCCATCTGTCCGTCCGTCCATCCGTCCGCCCATGCGTCACACCAATTTTTCTCTCAAAATACATAAGCTAAAAACATAAATTTTGTGAGTAGATATAAAGTGGTGCCCTCTTCAAAGGTTCATCATAAAAACAACTTATAAGATGCTGAAGGGGGTCTCCTCATATGGGGGAGTGGTCCCTGGAAAAAATTTCCTCGCATGTAGGTAATATGGGTGTAAAAGATCTTAATGAGAACTTTTCAAAACAGGTCTTAAAATGACAAGTTTTGCTTTGAGGGATGCAGGAGACAAAAAAATGTACGAAAATGGTGTGCCCCCTCGCAATTGTACAACTTTGACCTGAAAAATCTGAAAAACATAGATGTAAGTCTTTAAGAGCACAGCTTTGTTAATAATAGTACATACTATACATTTTATATTTTTGTCTATAAAATCAAGATGGGACCCTTAAATTCTCAAAAGCCCCGATTTAAGTTTTTAGTAGTAATTTTACGTATCCTGAAAATACAATAATCGAACAACAAACAGCTAAGTTACAGCCGATCGGATATTTAACAATTACAACAACATTAACAGGTGATACTAGGGAGATACACAGTTGCAACAGAGCTAGACACTACATATATGTAGCAATTTTGATTAAAATTTTAGAGATGGTTTGTAATATTGATGTGTTATCATGACTAGCCAAGCAACGGGGACAAAACATTTGAAAAAAAATTCATAATAACCAGAATTGAATTTTTCGAGCTCAATTTCTGGAATCTGTATATTAGTCAAGTTTTGATTTGCAGAACATATTGTTTCACAAAACCCTTCTGGCAAGAGCACTTTCCGGCTACTTTAACTTGTTTTGATTTTGCTATCAGTTGTGAAACATGGAGTGTTTATAATTTTGCAATATTCCTTCTGATTTTATAAAGTCGACATCTTTCCTTACGTTAGCAATCGCAACCATAAGGCTGAAGGTAAACATAAATTGTCCTTATTCTGTATTGTTAAAACACCCTGCTTCATAGCAAACTTT
This sequence comes from Odontomyia ornata, assembly GCA_963969285.1. Taxonomy (NCBI): domain Eukaryota; kingdom Metazoa; phylum Arthropoda; class Insecta; order Diptera; family Stratiomyidae; genus Odontomyia; species Odontomyia ornata. The sequence goes on from OZ017739.1 coordinate 196,996,526, forward strand.
TCATTAAATGTATTGTATTTGCTTTGATGGTCATTCCTGCATCCTTCTGGTTAACATACCGATGACACACCCAGATAAATCTTATCTAAGTACAGAAAATATTATAATATTTATTGTTTTATTTCAAAAACATGTATCACGTGTGCAATGCTTTGAACAATTGACGAGTATCAGGTGAACATAATCTGAAAAAACATCTCTACATTATATCTTAACCAAAGAATGCAAGTGTGTTTACCTATGATAGAAGAGAATCAAAATATTCACAAAGTATCAGCAAATATTAGTATAGGATTATCCACTTTACACTTGGGAAAGTAAAGCTAACGAAAACACATAAAATATTCGGATTGAAACAAAATTGAACCTTGCCATTATACGTGAAACACAAAAAAAAATCAAATGTCCTCCACAGGACCTCTAACAGGCCTCAATCCTTTTGAGGTAATTTTCAATGACTTTTCGGCACATTTCCGGCAATATCTTGGCCATAACTTCACGAATATTGGTTTTCAATTGCTCAAGATCTTGAGGATTTTTTGCGTAGACACGATCTTTTGCATAGCCCCATAAAAAGAAACCCAAAGGTGCTAAGTCGCAGGATCTTGCGGGCCAATTGACATCACTCAATCTGGTAATTACGCGTCCTGGAAATTTCTCTTACAAAAGTGCTCGATTAGCCTGTATTGTATGGCTTGTGGCTCCGTCTTGTTGGAACCACATGTTCTCCAGATCATAATCTTCAATTTCTTTCTAAAAATAATCGGTTAACATCCGTCCATAGCGGTCAGAATTGACTGTAGTGGCTCTTCCTTGATCGTTTTCAAAATATACGGGCCTATAACACCACCGGACCATAATGCACACCAAACGGTCACTTTTTCCGGATGCAAAGGCCTTTCTGCGATCACCTGAGGATTTTGAGAGCCCCATATGCGGCAATTCTGTTTTTTACGTAACCACTGTTCGAAAAATCGTTATCAATGGCTTGTTGTTCAATCACCCAATTTGCATACATTCTGCGTTGTATATAGTCTTGAGGCTTAAATTCTTGAGTAAGTTGGATTTTGTACGGATGGAGATGCAAATCCAAATGCAAAATCCGCCACAATGAGCCTCAAGACAAGCCCAAATGTTGAGCACGTCAAGGAATCGACAAATTCGGGTCTTCCTCCACACTTTGAGCAACTACACCAATATTTTCAGCAGAACGAATGTTGCGATGATGCACAGGCCTTGCAATATCAATGACCGATCCAGTCTTTTCAAACTTTCTCACGGTGTTCAAAATTGTTTGCTTCGTAGGTCGATTATGTCGACCGTAATCGGCTTGTAAAGCCCTAAATGTTGATACAGCGGAACTACCATTTTTATAATAAAACTTAATAATTTTAACACGTTCTTTGACTCTTAAACGATTCATATTTCTAAATGGCAACCCTTCAACTAAAAAAAACACGCTTTGGATGACATTTAATTCTGACAGATGTCAAATGGCAAGGTTATACTTTCCTACCATGAAATGGATAACCCTGTACATATGATGTTTGGTCACTTAAGATGATAATGTCCAAACTACGTACGGTGCTTTGAAATGTAAATGTGCACTTTGAAGCGAGTATCAGGTTCACATATCCGAAAGACATCTCTATGTGCAGTCTTAGGCCAAGCAATGCAATATACGTCACTATGATCGTTGTATAATATGCTTGCAACGTATCAAAGAATATAAGAAGTAACAGTACATATGATAATTGTTGACTTTAAACGCATGCTTTTACAAACGCAGTGAAAGAAATTGCATGATAATGACCATTCCTCGTATCGCGCTTTGAATTGTAGCTCAGGTCATATGAAAGGGATGATTAGCTTTTCTTTTGAATTGGGAAGCCTGATAGGGTTGAAACAAAATAATCGTTTTAAAAACAGTCGGTTTGGGTGATGGTAGGAGGCAAATTTTATATTGTGTGTATATATTGAAAGGTCATTGACCTCCACCTGAACAGTTACTTATTACCATGTTAAAAAAAACCCTTAAATCACATGGGCATACGATCAGAAACCGTTGTGACGTCATTATTTTAAGGAATCCCTCGCACGTAGACAGTCAAGCATCTGGGGAGAAAGACGCCGATGTCCAGACAGCCTTGAACGGGTAAACAGACACCAGACGTATGGTGCCAGATGTACAGGGAGACACGGTTGGGCAGACAGACACAAACAGTCAGGCAGACACAGACAGTCAGAGAGGCGATGGTCATGTGACCTCTCCGAAAACAACTACAATAAAAACAGTAAAAATATCTCTGGTACTAGGGGCTATCTATGACGTCATGGACTGTTTGGCCCAACTAGCCCTATACCTACTTGAGCAGATCTTTATACAGGCATTGAAATATGTGCTCTGAAACTTTGAGCTGGCTCATTGGAGGTGAAAAGCCTTGTCAGAAGTTTTGGTGTTACTTTTTTACAGGCGGCTAGAAGATTCCCGTTGATCGGTAAACTCTTCGAGGCCCAACGAAGTATTTCTTTAGAACACACCATGAGCACTCAGGAGATGGTCATGTGAATGGGAAATCAGATGTGTTGTCAACTCCTTCGACACCAATAGCTTGTGAAACTCTTTTTCCTGCAACGAGCCACCGATTGCATTCTCATTTTTTCTGTATATATATCGGACCATGACTTAAATCAGGCAGCTCAAATTGTTGGGTTACAATGGCCTACCTCAGCTATTTGTAGCTGTCTGAATTGAAGTAGAGGCTGCCCAATTTGATTTCAATTAGATTTACTTCATAAGCATCACGTCACGTACTTGTTCCTGAAAGCATTAGGGGAAGTTTATCTAGCACATTATATTGATGTGCAACTAATTGCTTGCAATTTAAGAACCTGCTGGGCCAACCATCTATTTAGGTTTACTTGGTTCATCAGCCGTTGCAACGACGCACGATCAGTGACGATCGCAACTCGAAACTTCTGGGTTACCACCACCATTGATCAATTTGGTTTACTCTCTGAAGGTTACAGGTATAATCAGCACTCCCTTAATAGCATGTTTAGTTCCATTACGTGTTTTGGTGTGAGAGCTGAGGCCCAGTCAGTTTAGCATAATGGTGGAAAGCTGTGGTGCCAGTGCTGAAAGCAAGGCAACTTATACCAATACTCGCATCGATCATGAGGATGATGATTTCTCTAAGTAATGAATAGTGGAGATAGCTATCTTCCTCCTGCATGTTAACATTCTCTTGCAGAAGGCTCTCCATTGACAAGTTGACCATTTGGTCCTGGCTGGTTGTTTGTAGTTGCTTCTGTGACAAAGATTTGTTACCGCGCAGCAAAGTGTTCCTTAGGCCTGACTTGATAGGGGTTTTGAAAGTGTGGCCGTTCGTGATTTGTTACAACTGTAAGCTCATATGGCGGAATAGATGAGAGGGTCTTTGAAGAGGCCTCTTACAGAGGAAGCAAATTTATATTGAGTCAGGTGACCTCCTGTTTCGAGTCAACTGTTTCAGTGTTCTTGGTTTGCCATATATGTGGTGTGGAGTGTCTCCAGCTGGCGTGGGTATTTACTTTTGTAATTTGTGATGATTTTCAGTCAGGAGAGTACACATCTAGTTTACTTGCCACAGCTGTAGCAGAAAAGTAAAGGGATTGTCGAAAATATGGTTAGAGTTTCTTACCAAAGGCTTCAGCAGCTTGTTTTGCATTGAAAGTATAGTTACACTGTTACAAAACTGTAAAAGGTCTTCCTCGAATGTGCTCATCCTGACTGATAGTTGAGAATTCTGCCCGCTATGTTTCTTTCAGCCAAGACCATTGTTTCTACGGTGAAGTAGCAAAAGTCCTCTACTAGGCTTTTAGAACAAGGCTTTTCATAAATAAAATCAAAAGAGTCTCTACCCTGGCAATGAAAGCCTGAATCTCCAGTAAAATACAATTTCTAGCCCTGCACTAAGCTAGGAGCTCACTCCGGTTTTATACACTACTGGTTGCTGGTGCGTTCTTAAAACGGCATTGTAGCAGAAAGGTTGATCACTGATGGTAAGCACATACTCATTTGGAGTTGATAAGCAGGGGAATTGAATTCATGTTGGAACATGGGAGTGTCGGAGAAATTTTAAGTGTCTATGCTTTGATGAAGGATCAAAAATTTGGGTCTATTTTCACGATTTCTTTGTGCAAATGGTGCACAAGTAGCCCGTGTCAAATTGCCAAGAAATGTGGTATCTCACAAGAGAGGTGGAAGGCTTGATATGAAACTTCGCACTGTCCGATGAAAATTATCTGTCAACGTAGAGAAATTTGAAGCAATAGCATGATAATTGGCAGTTATTGCTCCCTACACTCACCGACAAATTACTGAACCCGCCATTTTACGCTCATGAGGACTTTTTTGCAGTTACTGTGAGGTCTCTACACGATACTACCCAGAAGTGCATCAGAGGCGTGAAGAAAATTAACCTCTACACTTATGATAAGGATCCGTTGCTTGAACACATCTTGGTGAAGAAGCAAGATTTTACCACTCCTGCACTCTACGAGCAATTAATGTCCAGTCCAGGAGAATCATTACCCATAAAACATTTTTGAAATTCCTAAAAAGACGCTTTCTGGCCTTAGATGTGCTTGGAAACAACTTGAGAGGACCTAACGACAAGCGAAAATAGGTGTGAAATCAACAGTAGATATCATTATATCTTCCAATTGATTTATATGCAATCAGGTGAGAAGGCTCACCAGGAAGCAATCGTTAGGCTCTCTTCGCGTCGTCTGGCAAAAATATGTTGAACATGCCCTTTAAGTCAACGTAAACTGTGGTTTCAAGCTCAGCATTTCATTTTCTTTGCAGAATCTTTTGATAGTCTCGTTTAATTTGGTATGCTTCACTAGAATCCCGCCTGATATTGCTAAGGCTTAAGGTGGGACTGCTCTTCCTGCGATTGTCCATCCAAGATGCGTGTTTATCTGAAGAATAACTAGAATTTCGTAGATATGTTCAGGATTCTGCGAAAGATCAATTCACTCAGCTCTGTTCAAGTCATCTGTATTACTGTTCCACCCACTGCAGTACAGTCTGGCATTTTTGAAACTCACCACCATCAAAAGATTGAAATTCATTCAGACCAAGAAACTGTGTGTAAGCTATTTCCGAGACAGACAAAAGACCACCAACTGCTCCTTCAGATGATAGAAGGAATGCACCGAAGATCATAAGAGCCTTTTATACTTCTGTGGATAAACCAAAGTGAACTAGATCACGGTGTTGACTCCACGCAGAATGGAACCTATGCATGATGACAAGTAGCTGAAGGTACCTTCACTTTCACTTCCAACATTGATAAATCCACGTTCCAGGAGGTATGTAATTCTGAGCATAGCCATTATCAGGCTGATTGTTAGCAATGGATGGACGATGAAATGCCAAGCTATGCTGGATCCTGTTTTGTAGATTGATTTGGTAACGAAGTGAAAGGCCCAAAAACTAAAGTGCCTTAAGTACAAAACTCAACCTTCATTGAAAAGGTCAGTTGGAGAGGGCGCACTGGTCGCTGAATATTGGCATTCAATTCCAATTGAATGGAAACGCAAGGCAATTGGAAGCATTTGTGATGGAAAAAATAATTTCACCTGAACCGTTTTATAAGCTAGACATTTCCAAAAAATATCAAACTAGTGGTTTTTGATTCCCATAGAACTGAGTTAATTGATCTTTTATTGGGGGCCAAACTTTTTAATGAAATCCTAGCTATTGGTCAAATAAAACTGAGCAAGCAGCTACCAGTGCTACAAAAACCTTGGGTGTATAGTTACGAGAAGAGAAGTCACACCTCAAACCTCCTCAGCAGTAACATACGAAGATCTAGCAGTAGACACCAATCAAATAAGACCAGCAAAACGTTTAAGGAAGGGGAGGAAATATTGAATATGAACCCACAGTTGACGTTGACTGCAAGGTATGTAAAGCATACTTTTGTCAAATGATGCGAAGATAGCCTAGCGGTCGCTTCCTGGGGAGACTTTCCTTCTGCGATGCCACCAAGAGGCTCTTGCTAGACGCAAGTTTCTTTCCATTGAAAACAGACTGGAAAAAAATGCTGAACTCAGACCTCGATACGAAAAATTCATGGATAATTATGACGTGAGCACATGGAGGAAACAACTTGGCAAATAGGCGGGAAATTACAATATTTTCTACCGCACTGTTGCCTATTGAAGCCAAATAATAGTACCATCAAGTTGAGAGCGGTCTTAAATCTGTCCAGGAAGATATCCATAAATGTTTCATTAAACGACATCGTATGCACGAGACCCGCAATGCAAGACGATGACCCTATTTTTTTAACGCTGGTATCTACAAGATGTCCCCTGGATAGCAGCGCACTGCAGGAGGACTTTTACATAAATGAGGTCATGACTGGGAAAGACAGTTTGACGGAGGCAATTCTTGATAGCGTAAGCATGCATCTTCGCAAATGGTGTGCCAAACATCCTCAATTGCTGCAGAAGATAAAGCAGCAGATCTAACTGGATTTCAGTCATCTACTAGAGGACTATATCAAACCATTTGCAGTAGTCCAGCTTCCAAAGTGAGACGAGTTCTCGATTCACATAGATCTAGGGCCATATAAATTTACCAAAAGGGTGATCGATTTCAGAATCGACCTCCCTTGCCAGATTGTGTGGCCTACTGGGTATTCTGATACCAATAACTGTAACTGCAAGCTATTTTTACAGGAGATTTAGTACCAGGAGTGGAAATGATATGCAGCATTTCCCACAAAAATACAAAACAAGTTGGGTAAACAGACCTACGCTCATGTCAGAAGGGTTTTGTATTCAATCTACAAAATGCAGTCACCAGATCAAATCAAATTAAGAAACATGTCAAAGACGATTTTATTGGAGAAAATATGAAAAACGAAGATCATACTATTATTAACAAAGTTGAACGAATTTCGACTTCTGAGGTTTTTGGTATTCTTATACTCATAAATATCTCCCTTGATAATTATTTCAGATGTCCAGCCGCGACGGATGAAACACATTTTTCATGTATTTCCCCCCGGTGCCCCCACTGAAGCAAAAACTGACAGTTTAACAACTGTTTTGAAAAGCTCCTATGAAAACTTTTATTTCATACTCATATCGGCTACGTTTGATGAATTTTTTTTCAGGAGCCACTCTCCTGTACTGTTATCATCGATTAATGGCCAATCTTTTCGAATCCTAGAATGGTTACAAAACCCTTTTGCTAGGAGCTCTCTCCCGCCTCCTTGACTTGTTTCACTAATGAGCATTAATTGTAGGTACTGATCTTCGGTCATTCATTAAATTGAATCGTGTTCAAAGCATGCACCTTAAACGTTGAAGTTGGGAAAAAAAAACTCAAAATTATTCAATCTTCGCATTTAAAACAGCCACTATTTTGTTTTACGATTACTGATACCACTAGCTGAACCGATTCTTAAAGATATACATGACACCTATCATTCCTGAAATTTTCATGCAAATCCTAGCAAAACTGTAGTGTCTGAGTCGGTAAAAAGCGCATATGGTTCCATAGCCATATGTTCCCATAGTAATCAATGCAGCGCATATTGTTCCATAGTAATACAGGAAAATTCAAACCGCTATAACTTCGGTAAATATATTCATATATTCAATCTTTATGAAACTTTCAGGATAGATTCACCTTATAAATAGACATCTATATACTGAATTTCATTGAATTTAAGGGTACCGTTAAGATTTTATTCAAGAAAATATATAATCAATAAATTATACTATTACTAACAAAGTTGAGTGAATTACGACTTCTCACATATTTGTTGTTGTTGTACTTGCCAAGACCTACATCCCTGATTTTTTTCAGATTTTTCGGATCACAGGTGTCCAATCGCGAGGGGGGGGGACACAAATTTATCGTATATTTCCCCTCCCTGTGCCCCCCCTTGAAGCAAATTTTACCAAACTAAGACCTGTTTTGAAAAGCTCTTATCATGACCTTTCATTTGATACCCATATCGGCTACCTTCAATGAAATTTTTTTTTCGGGGGGTCACTCTCCTATATGGAGAGGCCCCCCTTAAATACCTTTTAAAATTTTTTTGAAGTTGAACTTTGAAGAGATCACCACTTTACACCTACACACAAAATTTGATGTTTCTAGCTTAAGTAGTTCCCGAGAAAAACTGCTGTGACACACGGACGGACGGACGGACGGACGGACAGACGGACAGACGGACAGACTGGTCGCGAAACTAGTAGGGTTTTGTAAAATTATTTTACAAAACCCTAAAAACGGTCCAATTTTCGTAGTAGCTTACCATCTTTGCAGAAGGCACGCCAGTGTCCGACAGAAATTCGTGCAAATTCAGTTCCATACTTTTTGTGATACCCCATAGAAGACATATGGGGCTACAATATACCTCAGTTCTATCTTAAAAAGCGGTCAAGTTGTTGTCAGGTTGTTTGGCGCAAAGTCACGAGTAGTCTCGATCCAAACGTCAACTATTCCGCGCCTGGAGCTGTATGCTGCCAAACTAGGAGCGAAGATAACCAAGCGATAATAAACCTGTAGGATGTTTTCAAGATATTTGAGATTGATGCTGAAATTATCCTTGCTTGTGTCAATTGAATTGCATCGTCAACAACACTTTTGTTGCTAATCGAGTTTCAGCCTTTCAAACACTCTTAAGTCTGGATCAATGGCACCATGTTACTTTCAAAAATAATCCAGCTAATGTTATTTCACTAGATATAGCACAGAATGAACTAGGTAGCTGTGACTTGTGGTTACAACGATTACGCTTTTTGAGTAACACTGAATCAGACTAGCATCCCAAATGAAAGAGTGAGGAACATTGCGACTTGGACAAAAGGTGATCAAAGTGACCATGATTATGATATTGAAAGCAAACATTCATTTTGTTTAAACATTTCTAGCCAGGAACTCTTCTAAAAGGCTGCAAGAATAGTCGCATATGAAGTGTGGTTCACCGATCATCTCAAATGAATGTTCGGACCTCTCCAAACCCAAAGCAACCCACTATTACCGCGATTTTTGGTAATCGAAAAATAGTTACCAGTTTCTTCCTGGCAGCCACAAACAAGCTCTGGTTGGGGCCTTTGGGCTCAGAAGCGCGTCAGAAGATGGGTTGCTTGTGCATATGAGTCCAATTAATCCGTGAAGCAAGAACGCGGCTTCCCAGATTATTCTTTTCCACCAAGCCTGCCTGAAGGGTGGAACCAAACACCGGCGCTAGTTCTAGATAAACTGCAACACCACCAATTACGAGTATCGTGAGTGGAGAATATACTTTCCACCACCAACTATCGCGAGCGAAAATTGTGTTTTTTTACTTCCTGCAGCGCTGGTTGAAATCAAAACAGATTCTTCCGCGGAGATATTTCACTGCGGTGAAGATACAACTATCGCTTGTGACAACTATGTTCTTTGACAACTGTAGCGGTGGTTGAAAGAAAATCAGAAGCGCCCGTAGAGATATTTTCTTCCAACAAGATACGCTTCCCCCAAACCTAACACTAAAAGGAATCCTATCATCTTCCTATCGTACGCAGAACTTGCACTCACCACAACTTGTGGCAGGGAAAAAACGCTATACAAACCCACGGATACACTTCGCGCATCTGCTCAAGGGAAAATTGCTGCACAAAACAATGGATACGACAGTTACACAGCTGCAAGGTAAAAGTTAGAAAATAAAGATGAAATTCAAAAATTTATTTACGTATTTCCCTTTCTCAAAGTTCTCCAAAATAAACAAATTCATGAATTCCAAATAGTACTTATCTATTTGTCTTCATAGAGCAGCCTAATTCGCAATCAAGTCTACCAAATTTTTGGCTGAATCTTTTCCAACTTATCATTTAAAACCTTTTGCTTGCAGCTCTTACGATTTCCTTCCGCCTTCATCAAAACTTTGAACTTTACGTTCCCGCTTGCCTTCCAAAATCAGATTTAGAAATTTAACTATCCAGCTGGACTAACCCACTTGTTGGAATAGAAACTCTGATGCTCACCACACACCTCACTTCACATAGGGTTTAAGATCTTTTGCATGCTATGTACCTGCTTTTTAGGGTTTTGTAAAATAATTTTACAAAACCCTACTAGTTTCGCGACCAGTCTGTCCGTCTGTCCGTCTGTCCGTCCGTCCGTCCGTCCGTCCGTCCGTCCGTGTGTCACAGCAGTTTTTCTCGGAAACTACTTGAGCTAGAAACATCAAATTTTGTGTGTAGGTGTAAAGTGGTGATCTCTTCAAAGTTCAACTACAAAAAAATTTTATAAGGTATTTAAGGGGGGTCTCCCCATATAGGAGAGTGACCCCCCGAAAAAAAAATTTCATTGTAGGTAGCCGATATGGGTACCAAATGAAAGGTCTTGATAAGAACTTTCCAAAACAGGTCTTAGTTTGGCAAAATTTGCTTCGGGGGGCGCACAGGGAGGGGAAATACACGAAAAATTTGTGTCCCCCCCCTCGCGATTGGACACCTGTGATCCGAAAAATCTGAAAAAAATCAGGAATGTAGGCGTTGGTGAGTACAACAACAACAAATACGTGAGAAGTCGCAATTCACTCAACTTTGTTAGTAATAGTATGATTTATCGATTTTATGTTTTCTTGAATAAAATCTTCACGATACCCTTAAATTCAATGAAATTCAGTACGTGGAAGTCTATTAATAAGGTTGATCTATCCTGAAAGTTTCATAAAGATTGAATCATATTTAGCGATGTTATAGCGGTTTGAATTTTCCTGTATTACTATGGAACAATATGCGCTGCATTTATTACTATGGCAACATATGGCTATGGAACAACATGCACTTTTTACCGACTCAGACACTACAGTTTTGCTAGGATTTGCATGAAAATTTCAGGAATGATAGGTGTCATGTATATCTTTGAGAATCGGTTCAGCTAGTGGTATCAGTAATCGTAAAACAAAATAGTGGCTGTTTTAAATGCGAAGATTGAACAATTTTGAGTTATTTTTTCCCAACTTCAACGTTTAAGGTGCATGTTTTGAACACTTGATTCAATTTGATGAATGACTGAAGATGAGTACCTACAATTAATGCCCATAAGTGATACAAGTCAAGGAGGTGGGAGAGAGCTCCTAGCAAAAGGGTTTTGTAACCATTCTAGGATTCGAAAAATTGGCCATTAATCGATGATAACAGTACAGGAGACTGGCCCCTGAAAAAAAATTCATCAAACGTAGCCGATATGAGTATGAAATGAACGTTTTCATGGGAGCTTTTCAAAACAGTTGTTAAACTGTCAGTTTTTGCTTCAGTGGGGGCACAGGGGGGGGGGGGGTGTGGGAAATACATGAAAAATGTGTTTCTTCCCTCGCGAATGGACATCTGAAATAATTATCACGGGAGAAATTTATGAGTATAACAATACCAAAAACCTTAGAAGTCGAAATTCGTTCAACTTTGTTAATAATAGTGTGATCTTCGTATTTAATATTTTCTCCAATAAAATCGTCTTTGAAATGTTTCTTGATTTAATTCGATCTGGTGACTGCATTTTGTTAATTGAATACAAAACCCTTCTGACATGAGCGTAGGTCTGTTTACCCAACTTGTTTGTCGCTCATATCGATGAACTTAAACAGAGAAGAGTACTCGCGTTTTCGTATTTTAAAAGGACCTAGGTACTCCAGAACCAACTTAGCCGAAAAGTATTGGCCGCATCCGATAGGCCAAAGTTCCGTCTCCTAACTAAGTCTCCTGAGTAGAAAGGGGAATTTTTTTTCCGCAGATTATATCGCTGTGAACTGTTTTCCACTATTTATTTTAAATGTTTTAAACGCCTTCTTTCTCACCTTACTAAGCTGTTTAGCCCTCTCCAGTGGACTCAGCGCTGTGTTTTAATTTGTTGATGGTTTTGGCTCTCTCACGTCATCACCATCTCTCGCTCAAGGCTATGAAAATATGGGGTACTCCCCATTACTTCATCAGTGTAAATGTGTAGCACGCACCCAATTTGTGGAAGATTTGCATCACATTTCCTATGATTGACTCTCAAATAGGCCCTCAGCCGGATTCACCTGTGTATGATAAGATGACATTAATTGGAGGCTACTTCCATATCCAGTCACCAATTTATCCATCTCCGTTGACCTGAATTGCATGCCGTTGTTGCAGACCACTAGCACAGGAACCCCAAATTACAAGAAAAGTCGCTCCTCCAATAATCTTGAGCGCTGAAACGCAGTTGCTTTCCAAAGCGAAAAACCCAGTGCATCCTCGTGAAATAGTCCACCACGATCAGTATGTGGGTGTTCCCCTGTGTTGAATGTGGCAATGGCCCCACCAATCGATACGTCTTATTACCCAATATTCTTGGGCTTGGCTGACACTGGTTCCCATCATTCCATACAGGGTCTCCTCTCTATTATAGTTATTTGGCAGATCTTACATTGATTCACGTATCGTCGAACGGCAGCTTTCATCTTAAGTCAGTAAAAACGTTGAGTGATCCGATTAGACATTCTGCTTGTACCCATATGCCTCGCCGTTATGTCATCGTGATACTGCCGTACTATGATTGGCCGCTCGGTTTTGACCACCACCTGCCTTCACATACCACCCAACTCCACATGCCATTTGGATAGGAATGTACACCTTTCAATGTGCCAATCTGGAAATTTCCCCGGATTTTTCTCTATCTTGAACAGACCACAGCTTAGATAGTATGCCACCTTCTCACTATCTTGGGTGGCTTTGGCTCAGTACCGTTCCTACCTGATAATCCGAAGCGTCTGTCTGGACTTTGAATGGTAAGAGCAAATTCAGGCAGGCTAGGATTGGTGTGATCAACAGCATCATCTTGCAATGCGTGGAGGCCAACTCACACTGATCAATCCTGTAGTAGCCGAGGAGCTATGGCTCTAAAAGGCAGCGCTGCCACTTCACTCCAGCACGATAAAAATTCAACGAAAATTAAGAGCCACAATTCTAGCTCGTAAAGTACGTTTGAAATTCCTTTCCTTACAATTCCACACGATAATCATTCAACAGCGTTTCAGAGCTCTATTGGCTATGAGAAATGAAAGGCATGCATTTTTGTCATTAAAATCAAGCACAATAGTGTTGCAGAGACGTTATAGAGCGCTCATTTCAATGAGGGAGCAAAGAGCCAATTATCTTAAACTGAAGAAATTTGCGATACACATTCAACGGCGATATCAGGCCCTTCTATTAATGCGATCCCAACGTGCTAATTTCCTCAAATTTAAACACGCAACAAAGATCCTCCAAGCGAGATATCGAGCGCTACTTTCAATGCGAACGTGCAAACAAAATTATTAAAATTGAAGGATGCCACAATAAAGATCCAGCGTCGATTTCGTGCTAGTCTACTTATGAAAAAAAAAGAACGAGCTTATTACATTCGCCTGAAAAATGCTGCCCTCCGCGTACAACAACAATACCGTGCAAATAAGTTGATGCAATTACAACGTTCACAATACCTTCGCCTGAAATCGGCGGCCATTGATATTCAAAGACGGTACAGAGCCAACGTAGCAATGAAAATCCAACGAACTAATTTTATATGCCTCAAACAAGCCACAATTGTGATACAAACAAGATTCCGGGCACAAAAAATCTATGCAGTTTGTCTCCTCTCAGTATGTCGAGATGAAATCGAAAACAATTTTAATACAACGATTTATTCGAAGTTACTTCCTAATGAAACAGACACGACAGCAATATCTCTTCCAACATCGTTCCATAATTCAAATCCAAGAATGGTGGCGAAGAACATCGCTTCAACGAAAACAACGTTTGAAACTGGAGAAGTTAATGAAAAATCCGGAAAAAACCAGTTGTCATGCCTGAACGGCCAAAAGAAAAAGACTGCTTGCAATCTGTTCCTTCGTTGGTGCGAATGTTATGGGTTCAAGTGGAGGTGCTGGATCCGGGGAATTTCACGTAGACAGACACCCTCGACGCAAGTAATACGGCAGAGTGCTTGTTTCATGCATGTGCATTGTCGCTTTCGAGAGTGATTTGGTCGCGGCGGTGCCAGGGACTTGGGTGTTTCGCTCGTTTTCGATTGAATATGAGTTCCTAATTACGTTGGACGGTGAAGTCATTTGTTCTGATTGATTTATTTTGCGTTGCATGCTTGAGTTTTTCATCCAAGCCATCGCCAATATCGTTCGGGATCTTACATTTTGCATTAGCAGTCGTGTGTGACGAAAAACAAAATATGCACATAGACATAACGTCATCTCAGTTACACTTACTCTGGCGTGCCATCGCTCCATCGCATGCTCCGTCGTTACATCTTGGTGTTGTTTTGTAATAATCCCTTTAAAGGTTTTGAGTAGCGATCCCGCTATAGAAATTGCATTTGACAAAGTGAATGAGAATTACGGTGATTGTTTGGGAGAGGGGAGTCGGAATTGAGTGCTTGAAGCTCGCGCACCGTTTTATAATAAGAAAGAATTTTAAGACAAATCTCTTTTGTCTTGAATTATTATAATTATTTTTGCGTTTTTAAAGTGAAAACTAAATGAATTTCGTGGAGTCGAGTTTAAAAGGTCAAGGGGACGGCGTTCTTGAGGAATAACTGGCGAGAAAGAAAAGTTTTTACTTGTTGTGCGTGAAAAACGTGGGAGCAAAACGATAGATTTTTGGTGATAAAAAGTGATTTTTATATGTGGCAGTGGAGTACACGAATGATTGTTCATCAACCAATTGAGAAAGTGTTCTGCGAATATATTGAGTAAAAATTTTAACTCTTTGTTCTCCAACGTTAACATATCGAGTTGGGAATGAAAATGTGAAACTGGAATAATTCGAGAAGTTTGATGTATCTCAATTTGCTCGAGCATAGTGTTGCGCGACTGCGTATAAGAAAATGAACACTATCGTTGCTGATCGAATTGAATCAAATGCAAGCGTGCGGTTGTAGTGCCGGAGTCAGTCGGTCGGTGGTGTAAAATTCCTCCCAGAGTGGCAGTTTCGTTTAGCTGAAATTTTCTAAATATTCATTATCAAGACATTCATGCGCATAGCCGTTCTGCCTGGATCCTCTTAACAGACTCGTCCTCCATCCTGTGTGGTGCGCTCGAACGTCAGTGTTGCAGTTTAGTTCTCGAGCTCTCCTTGGATTAAGAATCAAGTACTGGTAGATCCGGCGCTAATAATTGCTTTACGGTAGTTAATAAGTGTGGAAAATGATATTCACGCTTCCAGCCGACATTCGAATTGACTCCGAAAATGTAAATTCGTTCCGCCCTTTCCAAAAGTTAATGGGTGTGTGTAAGCGTAATTGTGTACAACATCGAATGGAAAATTAGCGTCGGACCAAAGTGGAAAAGTCATTAAACTGGATGCTACAGTTAAAAGGGCTGTCATCTACTGCCAGAGCGCAAGTGGGATTGCATGGAGGATGCTGGATTGCTACGCTGATCACGTTGAATATAGATATGAAAAACGTTGAAGTTTTAGAAAATAGATCCAAATATCAACTACGCCTGTAGCAAATTAACATTAATTAAATAATTCAAATCGCGGGCCGTAAATCAATAAACTTTTAATCACTTGTGAATGAAATTTAAATGCGTTTTACGTAAATGTATATTCGTGGATCATTTTATTAGAGCGAGATTTTTTAAAGTAAATACAACATCCATCTAGCTGTGCCGGTTTAAAATCTATTGGTATTAATATATCGTGTCTGTGAGAATAGCCTGACATGTATTTCAATGATTTCTGCCTGATTGTCACTCTATGTAACATAACAGCAATTTAAATTGGCAGATTTTTACGAAGTTGCAGGACCTGCCCACCTCGTCAACGAGCGCTCGTCGTCGGAAGAGGGTGGGTAAGTACCCCGTTTGTTTCATTCTTTACATTTTTGTTATACATTTTTTATATTTGAGTGTAATTTTTTATATCCTTCTTATAAATTTTTATACAGATTCTTTACATTTTTTTTATATATTTTTAGCTTTGAGTATAATTTTTTTTTATATCCTTCTTACAATTTTTATACATATTTTTTTACATTTTTTATACATTTTTATATTTGAGCTTAATTTTTTATCTCAATTAATTAATTTAGATATTCTCGTCGATTTAATTCCTTATATTTTTTTTTACTTATTTAATTACAATTTATAGGTGGGTGGGGGAAAATTTTAGAGAGTATTAAATTTTTTCTTTTTTTTTTGGTACGTACTTCAATTGTTTAGGTTTTCATTGAATTGTTGTTTTTCGGATTTTAGATGGTGTCAAATAAAATGATGAATTAAATTGAACCATAGGTCTTTCCCTTCCGTTTGATCTAACCGGGTATAGGACCCGGTACGGTGGCCGGCTTCCACCTCAAAACATGAGCCAGCCACCGGGTACAAACTAATTCCTTTTTCTGTTTCAGGTGACGTTTTGGGTTGAGTGGCCCAAGCAGAGTGCCTTTTTATGGCATAGATTTATGCAGTCCGATTGTATAATTATATGACATAAATTGGTCACCGGGGTACTCCCCTTCTGATGGGAAGGTTCATACACTTCAAGTTGTATGAGTTTTCTACTCAGAAGCGGAATACCTGGCCACTTCAACAAGCTATCAATGGATTTATTCCGGTTGGGTGGGTATGAAGGGGCTCCACCACCACCCGGTTGCCCCTCTTTAATTTGTGGGCCATGAACTTCGTTGGGTAAGGACGAGGTCAACCCCAAGTTCGCCTTTCTTTTCAGGTTCAACTTGTTCTCGTAACAAGTCACATTTCCCTCTGTGAGGTTATCTACAATTCTTGCGACTTCAGTCGCCTTTTGAGCTATCGACCAATTCGTGAATGCGAAATTGTTTTGAAGTGAGTCCTCGTGCTGGGGAAACGAATCCGCCCCACGACATCGCAATGCTAGCCTGCCAGCGCATTGACGCGTCTCCAGACGAGGGCATTCTCGGCAGAAACCGACACTTTCCTCTGCCGGGGCAGCAGACCATCGCTGCAGTCCTTTACGGACTTATGAAAATCCCTAAATTCACTACAATCCATTCAAATTTCCTATTTTTATGTAGAAGGCTAGTGAGTCAAGGTGGCATGTTCGGGAATAAAGCGTCATAGCCACGGCATCTTTCCAACTATTATCACATCGTCTAAATGAACGAAAACAAAAGGTTCTCGTTTCAGCCCTAAGATGGGGTCCGCGAATCGCTGCCTCGTTACAAAGGCATTATGCAGCCAGCATACGAGTAAAGTCAAAAAAACTCCGTTCAGGCACAGTAAATGCTGTAAATGGCTTAAAATCCTCAGCCATGGAAACCTGCCAGTAAGCAGACTTGACATCCAGTGTACAATTATCCAATGTGGAGAAGATATAGGGTAGTGGGTAGGCATCCCACTCAGATACGCTGTTCAGCTTCCGGAAGTCTCCACAGAAACGGAACTTCCCATCCTTCTTCTTAGCCAAGAAGATTGGTGATGACCATGGACTTCCGAAAGGTTCTACTTCTCCCTGTCGCAACATTTCATTCAGCTTCTCGTTGATATGCGCCTGCACCACTGGACATACAGAATAATAGCGCTACTTGATGGGATGAGACGAGGTCTTGACCGCATGCTCAACTCCAATGGCACAACCTAAACCATCCCTCATTAAGTCAAACTCCCTTGTCACCAGTGCTTTCAGGCATGCCTCCTCCTGTGGCGTCAACTTGGTTATCCGTTGCAGCATCTCATAGGATGCTACTCGCGCAAACTCTCAAGATTCCCTGCTAAGGCCCAACACAATCCGGGATAGCGTAGAAAATCCACCACTAGGATGTCCATGAGGGAGACATCCACTATGCGCTAAACAAACTGCCATCCCCTCCAACACCCAGAGTTCTAGTCCTCTTGCCCTCAACGTTTTTCAGACCAGCCCACCTAAAATAGTGTGTGTCACACCCCAGTCCAACATCCGATCGAAGATCCCAACTTTCATATGAGGCTAACTATATACCCCCATTGGTTCCAGTGCAAAGTTCACTCTAGTCTCCTGTTTGATTGCCCCACTTGGATCGTTTGTACCCCCTAAATCGGTTAGTGAGTAAGATTCCTGTTTCTCGAGGGTCCCACATTTGGTGCTTGGCTTCGTCTTACATGATCTTTTGGACCCTTAGGCAGACCTTGCGAAGATGTTGGACATGTCGTTTTCCGCATTCCACTCCTTTCTCTACGAAAACATATTTTAGGCTGACTACAGGTCCTGGAGGCGTGCCCTTCGCCTTTGCAATCCACTCTTTCTTTTAATGCAATATGCCAAATCTGGTTCGAATAACCGATGTGTCTGGGAGTTCGAAGGAAAAAAATGGACTCAACCGTTGCTCACTTGGTCTTTAAAGTCCTACCTAGCTGTACAAGGCCTACCATTGACAAGACCGGCACCAAACTGAGCTGAGTCTGGTTGAAGGGTGCAATATTCCACCTTATACAGTGCAGCACATCTTTCTCCGTACATGGTACCGTAAGTCGTTAAAAAAGGCCTTCCATCGTAGTCACGTACACTCCAATGGACTTATCCTTCCACTGCGTTTGGTACTGAATTTTCTCCAGTAGCCTGTCATCGTAGTCCAGTGATAAAAACTCTGCCCATGACTCCTTTTTCACGTCATTCTAATCCCTGCACTGGTGTTTGATTCCCTGAACCATGTGAGCTCTAGTTATAGAGGCAAGCGGTGGATACTGCAAAAAAAAAGAAATAAGAAACACTGTGAATTCGGAACACATGACCATACTTTGTAAATTAGCTTAATTTGACTTAAACTTTAAACAATTTCGCAGCTAAGTCTAGTAGCTTAAATAATAACGCGACAAGTAATTCGAAGCAAGTAGACAGACGCGCCATGCTTGCATCCAATTTTTAAATAAATCTGGAAAATTGATATATGCTGACACTATGTCTATAGCTAGGCATGTGTCCGCGAGTTTGGAAAAATAATGTGCTGACGCTATGTCTGCACCTGGGCCGAAGTCTTGGAATTTTGTACTTGCTGGATGTATCGGTTTACAGCCACGAGTATTTTTTATGATCGATAGCAGTTGACGCATACATAACTTCTCCTCCCTTAAAATAAGGATTCTCTTGAATTCTTTCGGTTTTCACAATTTCTTGTTTATAATTTCTTATCGAATTTAGCAATATTTTAGTTGCTTCGAAAATGAAAATTATGACGATACTTGTTATAATAAAAAGTGAGTTCCAGATATTATTCAATCCATTTTATTGTGAAATTTTAATTCTTTGATTTCCTTAATATTATTTACGTTTTCTATCAAAATTTCGTCTATTGTTATTTTGTCTGTAAAGTTTTCAAAGTTTTTATTTGTTGGGTAGAAAAATCATTCCTGAAATCTTTGCTTTAAAATCAAAACATAATAATCTTATATTTTAATTTTGCAGTTATTGAAATGTATAGGGCGGTTCGATCTGAATTTATTTTTCTTTCGTGACAACTTTGTTTTCACTTTAAATGTTTGTATTTTTTATTACTACTGTTTCTTCATATATTTCAATAAGTTGTTTGCTTGAATTCATTTCATTTAACAATTTTACTTTTTCATATTTATACATTCGCGGATTGTGTTTAAAAACAACTTCTTTGAGTGATGCTTTTTGCTTTCTCGTATACTGTTTGTTTGGCATTGGCGAAATTAATCTCAGTTGAGCTGTTATAAATTCTTTTGGAATCTTTATGGCAAATAGTAATAAATCAATTTGAAATTGCATAGTCCTAGTTTTATACATTCCATTTTTGAAGGGTCTATATTATACTCGTATGCGTGGATCCCTTCGTTAGTTAATATATTATGATGAATAATTCTGAATTTAGCCGATGCTAAATTGTCTTATAAATGTTCTATTTTTAAGAGTTTTGTAAAATCATTTTACATAACCATACTAAAATCGCGTCCTGTCTGTCCGTCCGTCCATGTGTCACATCACTTTTTCTCGCAAACTACATTAGCTAGGAACATAAGATTTTGTGAGTAGGTGCAAACTGACGCCCTTTTCAAAGTTCCACCACAATAAGAAATTTATAAGGTGGTTAAGTGGAGTCTCCTCATATAAAGGAGTGGCCCCTGAAAAAAAAATTTCATCGCATGTAGGCAATATGGGTATCAAATGGAAGGTCTTGATGAGAAATTTTCAAAACAGGTCTTAAAATGACAAGTTTTGCTTTAAGGGAAGCAGGGGAAAGGGAAAGGTACGAACATTTTGTGTCCCCCCTCGCGGAAATTTGCTGAAAAAAATGACAGAGGTGAGACTTAAAGAATACAAGGGCAAGAAATATCTCAGAAGTCTAAATTCGATCAACTTTGTTAATAATAGTACATTTTATAAATTTTTCATTTTCGCCTTTAAAATCAAAATGGGACCCTTTAATTTCAAAAAGCTAAAAATCAAGTTTTTTTGATAACATTTGTACGTGTTCTGAAAATTTCACAATAATCGAACAATAAACAGCTACGTTATTGCCGATTGAATATTTAACAATTACAACAACATTAGCACGTGATACTAAGGAGATACATGTTTGCAACGGACCTAGCCACTATAACTATGTAGGAATTTTGATAAAAATTTTAGAAAAGGTTTGTAATATTGATGTGTTATCATGACTAACTAAACGACGGGGTCAAAACACTTGAAACAAAATGGCGGCGAATATAAAAATATAATAACCATAATAATTCTTCCAACTTAATTTATAGAATCAGCATATTAGTCAAGTTTTGATATGCAGAATATATTGTTTGATTTACTAATCGTTTTACAAAACCGTTCTGGCAGGAATACTCTCGTGCTACTACAACTTGTTATTTTTAGCATTTGAGCTTTGAATAATTGATCGTATTATAAATTATTGTTTGAAATGCTATTTACTTTTCCCAAAATTATGTTTCGGTCAGTTTCGTTGAAGTGGTTATTTATGATGACTTGTTGGCTTAAGGTCCTAATTGCGTTGTAATTGTCTATGTCCAATGCTTTCAAATGACTTTTATTTCTTGTTTGTCCTGTTCCTCCATTGTTCCAAATAACCATTTCTGTGTATTTCCGACTAGATTAACCAAACCTCTTTTGTTTCGTTTGTTTTTCGGTATTATAGTTTTAACTTTGTTTGTCAAATGTGTTATTTCAATTTGAAGCAGTTCTTTATGGGCGTCTTCCAATTTAGCTTTATTGTAAAAAAAAAATCATCGATCAGGTTTAAAATTTCTTGAGTGTTAATAATATGAATAATTAAATCCGTTTTGCTGACTATTTCGACTTCATTTAGTCGGATTTCAAAAAACCAGCCTGTTCTTTTATATCATAGATATTTAGTAGTCCGATTCAGACCAGCGAAGTAGTAGTAAAGTAACAAAACTCTGAAGTTATTGAGAAATTTGCCAAAATTTTGTTATCTTTAATTCAGTTTGGATTAAACTAATTTAAGACCATTAATTTGCCTTGAATTATTTCAAGAATCATTTTGCGTCGGAAGTAAGGCGTATACTCTGGTAAAAAATGTATTTCTCGTTCTCTTGTGATGAATTCAGCAAACATGTATCTGAACACACCACAATCGCTTCTATTTGTTTGATGTGGGATATTTTCGACGTTTTCTTTGAGGAATAAAGAAAAGTCGATTGATTCGTTCAGCTTATTGAACGCTTCCTCTCTTGAATATTCCTCTTTATTATTGAATTCCCTGTAGAGTATCCCATACCTTATTGCCTTTTCCTTTAAATGCATTACTCAACGTAAACAGGAGCAAGTATAATATCATACGTGAAAATATCTTTTCCACGTGTCCATTTTTGTACTGATTGATAGACGGATTGTAACAGTTTTGGTATGAAGAATGTATTCATCGACTAAGCTTTCGGTAAATTTCCACAAGTTTCCTGGCTTCATTCTATCAAAAGATTGAAATAGAATTTGATTATTTGATCATTAAGGCAAGCACCGTGAACCAATGTACGATGTCTTGGTGAATTTCGATACCAAAACTTCTTCTTGAGATTCGCCATTTATTGCTTTGCCAATTTGTTGTAATCGAGCAGGTATGGTTGTGAACTCCGTCCAATACGTGACATGCACACTGAAAAATACGCCAGCGCTAGTCCCGAATCGGGTTCGCCTAGCATTACAATGCCCCAGAATGAAACAAAATTAATGACTACAGAATGCGCTGTCAGTGAAAAGCTCCAAGTGATACAAAACGAAATCGAGAGAATTTCAAGTACAGGGGAGTTCGATGGCACAAGAGCCCAAAATCAACATCAAACCAACACGAAACATCAATCATTGTGCGTTCTCAAAATATTTGGTCAGTTTTTTTATATATGTTTGCGCAAAGAATGCAAATTGAAAGAGTAACGGAGTGGGAAAAATAAACCGAAAAATGGATAGAAAGAATATGAACAAAGAAAAAGAATAAGAATAGAAATACATACCACACACAATATACTGATGGTTGCATAAGATAAAATTAACTTTTCATGTAAAGAAAGACAATTTACTCTCTGATGCATGATGAATGGGGCAAAATATCCAAAATTTATCAAACATGGTGCAACATGATGTCCACCTGCACAAAAAACTACAATAATTCCTCTTGAGCTTCTGCAACCTTGTCGTCATACATGCATCAATAGCAAATCAAATTATCTCTCACTTACATCACAAACATATTGATGAATGTGTCAATACTAGAAGCAGTAACAATAATCAATGAAAGTCGAACTAATGTATCATCCGACATGGAAGTCTAGAAAATTTTCATTTCAATCATTCCAATTGGTAATCTTACTAACATCTATAGTAACAAGCGATGCAGGTGCCTTGCGAGCAAAGAGAGAAGTTAACATTGCTACCGGCGTGTCGACAGCGAATGAACACTCTCAACATGCCGCCATAACAATACCGTCATCACATATGGAAAAAGCGACAGAATCCAATTTCATTAGCATGGACACTACCGAATCGGAGGAAGAATTGGCAACCATGGCTGACTCGGAAATTGCAATGGATAATGATACTCAATTGCTACCACCACGTTTACCAGAATTAACAAACAATAGCGACGCAGCAGTGTTGACTACAATGTCAGTAGCATCACAGCAAACAACTGTGCCAAATATTATAAACGCAAGTGATTCTGCAATGACTACGGTTAAGTATGCGGATGTTACACCTATGCTGATAATGGCAGACACCTTGCCATCGACCACGAGAAAGACAAAAACACCAACAATGCCATCAACTACTACTGGACGCAGTAGTAGCACACACATTTTAACGACAATGGCATCGAAGCCAACAACAACAGATAATTCGCTACCGTTAACAACTTTGCCTCAAGTATCAGATCTTATAACGACCTCAATGGAAGCAGTGATTACCGAGAAAGCAGAAGTTTCGGTGATAGATGATAATCAAGCAATTGCAGTACAACCAAATGAGACTGAAACAGCAAACATCACAACTGATAGTTCTGCGGATCTGAAAACGACAACTTTCATACAACAGGAAACGACTACGGAGCCTGTGGTTGGTGTTAATAGACATTGACTCCGTATCAACATGAATGACAAAACCACCATCTATTTTGAGTGAAAACCTTTTATCGTGAAACAAAAAGCATCACGCTTTTATAATTTGACTTCCGTTAGTTGTATAGCTCGGAAAGTATCACGAAAAGATAGCTTTTTGCTATCTGTGAAAAGAGATAGAAACAAGTTGGGTAGACAGACTTATGCTCTGTCAGAAGGGTTTTGTACTCAACTTACAAAATGCAGTAACCAGCAACAAATAAAACCAAGAAACATGTCATGTTTGAGTATCATACTATTATTAGCAAAGTTGAAAGAATTTTGACTTCTAAGGTATTTGTTATAGTTATACCCATAATTATCTCTCTTGATAATTTTTTCAGATTTTTTAGATCACGGGTGTCCATTCGCGAGGGAGGAAACTCATTTTTCATGTGTTTCCCCCCCCCCCCCCCCCTGTGCACTCATTGAAGCAAAACCTGTCAGTTTAAGAACTGTTTTGAAAAGCTCTCATAGACAACTTTCAGTTGATACTCATATCGGCTACCTTTCATGAATTTTTTTTTCAGGGGCCACTCCTCTGTACTGTAATCATCGATTCATGGCCTGTTTTTTCGAATCTTAGAACGGTTACAAGGCCCTTTTGCTAGGAGCTCTCTCCTGCCTCTTTGACTTTTTTCAATTGTATGTACTCATCTTCATGATACCTATCATTCCTGAAATTTTCATGCATGCATATGGCTCCATAGCCATATGTTTCCATAGTAATACAGGGCATATTGTTCCATAGTAATACTGAAAATTCAAATCGCTATAACTTCATTAAATACTATTCGATCTTTATGAAACTTTCAGAAAATATCAATCTTATAGATAGTCATCTGTTTGCTAAATTTTATTGAATTTAATGGTACCGTTTAGATTTTATTCAAGAAAACATAAAATCGATAAATCATACTATTACTAACAAAGTTGAGTGAATTTTGACTTCTCATGTATTTGTTGTTGTTGTACTCATTAAGGCCTACATTCATAATTTTTTCAGATTTTTCGGATGGAAGGTGTCCAATTGCGAGCGGGGGGTACGCAAAAAGTTCGTACGTTTCCCCTTCCACTGCCCCTCTGGGTACTCATAAGGCAATTTTAAGACTTGTTTTGAAAAGATCTCATTGAGACCTTTCCAATGATACCCTACTCGACTACCAATGGAGAAAATTTTTTTTTAAGGGGTCACCTCCCTATATGGGGAGACCCACCTTAAACCCCTTTGAAAAATTGTTCCACCCTTGAAATTTCAAGAGGTCACTACTTCTGACCTTTCCACAAAGTTTCATGGCTGTAGCCGCGATAGTTTCGGAGAAAAAGTGCTGTGACATACAGACGGACGGACGGACGGACAGACGGACACAGGTCGTGATTGCAATAGGGTTTTGTATTTTAGTACAAAACCCTAAAAATGGAAAGAGAGTGAACGGTACGAGCGATAGCGATGGGATGTTTCAATGTGGGTGATCAGGGGAGTTGCGTTGGAACGGTCGCGGAAGAAAGAAGGAAAGCGAAGCGAGCGGGAAGGTCGCGATTGAAAAATAAATTGTTCGTCAAAGGAAAGCGGGATTAGTATTTATGGAAAATTTAAGCAAACACTGTAGTGAATAGAAAATCGAATTAAGTTATCGTGAAAATTGTGAACGCTTCGTGAGTCGTGTAGGGAGTGAAAAGTGGAACAAAACTCGTGCTCCGTCAAAATGTATGGTGAAAGTATTTTCGCTGGGGTGTGCAAAGGTTCCCCCCCCCTCTTGGACCATATGTCGAAAAGTTATTCTTTCGCTCCCAGAAATAATCAGGTCCCCAAAGGAGATATGAAACCGAGAAGCTATTTGCAATAACAATTATATACCCAACGCGTTTAACACGTAAAGAACTTGAAAATAACGATTAGCGCTTTTGTCGGAAATTTGTCGACATGCTGGGATTCTACTTCGCTTGCATGGAGTAAAGCAATCGTTTCGTGTGAAATCGTTGGGGTTAAAGTACAGTGCATGTGTAGGGTACTTTGCGAGAATCCATTGTTCATTTCTATGGGTGGTTCGCATTCGTTGACGACAAAAGTGTTCGGTAGTCAGTCGGCAAGAAAAGTTAGCGCTAACGGAATAATCACCAGAGTTCTTATAAGGTGCATACGAAAATTAATGTCCAATACAAGTTCGGAAACTCTTCCACAATACTTATTGAAGAAGCGTGCACACAGTGATGAATCATAAAAATACAAACAAAAGGGAACGTTTCACAGAAGTACACAGAACACTTACATGGAATACATTCTCTATTTATATGGTGCATACTTGGGAAAACGATAGTGAAGAAGTTAAGAACAGAGGGGATTAGAAGATATTGTCGAACAACCCGAGTGAAAATCGTGAAAAACAGAGGGATAGTGAAGAATCAACGAGGAGAGGTGAAGAGTAAAAGAAAATCTTCTCACACACCCACCACACGACAATATTTGTTGCTTCCGAAACTATTAAACATATATAGAGAAGAAAACATAAGAAATCGACAAATCTACAATCTTTTACCGGGTTCTATTAGCAAATATAACAAGGATTACTAATTTTCGAAAACAAACGGCGAGAAAGATTTTAAGCTATTATTGATAAACGAGGAACACATTCATTGGAGAAGCGACAGAGGAATCAAAGAGAAAGGAAAACATATAATATATAATTATTAGTATTGCAATATTTTTTTTTGTTGTTGTAACAGCGGTTTATGCAAATAGCTACTTTATATTTTCGTTCTTTTCCTTATGTAAAGCAATTTTTCGATCATTTCTGGTTCATTTCCATAACGTTTTTCCGTCGAATCCGTAAATGTTGTTGAAAACAAGAAAACCAGGTCTCTGTCTTCACCATGTCTTCAGCGAGCGCTTGTTTAGGATACTGGTGAGTACCCATTTATTTTACTTTATACATTTTTATTAAATCTATATCCATTCTATATAAATTTAAAAAGTTTATTAATATATAAAAATTTGCAGATTTATCTTAAAAAATTTTTCAATTACAAGAATATAAAAATTTAAAAAGTTTATAAATATATAAAAATTTTCAAATTTATCTTAAAAGATTTTTCAATTACAAGAATATAAAAATTTAAAAAGTTTATTAATATATAAAAATTTTCAAATTTATCTTAAAAATATTTTTCAATTACGAGAATATAAAAATCTAAAAAATTTTTTGATATAAAAATTAATTACGTAGAACATCAAATGAATTGTATTTACATATAAAATAATAAACTATCTTTTAAATTATCTTTAATATTTATATGGGTTCGCATAAATAAACATGAATTGATACACGGCAACCTTCGGTCTTTCCATTACGTTGGATTTGACCGGGTATAGGACCCGGTACGGTGGCAGGCTTTCACCTCAAAACATGAGCCAGCTGCCGGGTATTCACTAATCCTTCCTTTTGTATCAGGTGACGTCGCGGGTTGAGTGGCCCAAGCAGAGTGCCTCTTTATGGCATAGAGTTATGCAATCGAATTGTATAATTCTATGGCATAAATTGGTCATCGCGGTACTTTTCTTCTGATGGGAAGACTTAGGCAAGTTAAGTTGGATGAGTTTTCCACTCAGAAGAGGAATACCTGGCCACTGCAACAAATATGGATTTAATCCGGTTGAGTGGGTGCGCAGGGGCTCCATCACCACCCGGTTGCCCTTCTCTCATTTGTAAGCCATGAGCCTCTCCGGGTAAGGACGAGGTCACCCTGCTTCCACTTCTTTTTACTTGTTACTCTTGTTCCATGAACAAGTCAGTTGTCCCTTGTGTAGTTACCTACACTTTTTGCGAAGTCGGTCGCCTTGTTTCTATTCAAACCCAAGAAATTCGTGAGTGCGAAATTTTTTGTAGTGGGTCCTTGTGCTGAGGGAATGAGCCCGCCCCACGACACCGCAATGCTAGCCTGCCAGCGCATTCACGCGTCCCCAGACAAGGGCATTCTCGGCAGATACCGACACCTTCTTCTGCCGAGGCTGCAGACCATCGCTGCAGTCCTTCATGGACAAGCTTGAAGATTATACATCACTACAAATGGTGCCCAACGTGGGGCCTGAAATGCCCGGCTGTATCATCAGTCGTGAGCACGAGACAGTCCATCGTCTCTAGGTGTCCCCACAAGGTGTCAAGACTATTGGCGGGTAGGTAGCTCCTGAGGGCTTTTGCACTAATCGTGCCCCAGCAACTCTAATAACTTCCGGACGTGTGTTGTCTTTGGACATCGATATCGTTTGGTCCTGCTTTTGATTTATACTTTGGTGGTTTACCACCATTGTATAACTAGTAAGGCCAAATGTTATTAGAGTTCCTATTTGTATTCGGAAGTTATTATTTCAACATCTATTTTGCGGAGGATTCTGATCCGCTCCCCAAACCAGCGGTGCCTGAGTGTCTTACACTACATGGATTCTGGTTTCATGTGATTGGCTGCTTAGCTAATCCATGACTATCCATGACAAGACACGCGCTGCTTGTGGGTCAGAATTCAACCCTGGGCTGACAAGTTGTAACTTGTAAAAACTTGCGGATGAGGGAGCACTTCTGAACCCTGATTCTCATGGTGCCGCAAGAGAGTAGTCCCTGAAACGCAATAGAAGAATTGTGCCATTGGTGTCCATACTTGGGAAGAAGGACGGAATGGAAAGACCGATTATTTTTTTTGGATAGCGTAACTTTTAGCATGCATTTTTTTTTTGTGAGGAGTGTTTATAGCTCGCCACTTACGGCCACTTTTTCTTAACATTTTTTGTCTTGTCAGTATTTAATTTTTATTCATTAATTTATTTTTAATTAGGGTTTAAACCTTTTGACTACATAATGGATTTTTTATACGTATGTAGACTTTGCCTGCGGATTGTCGATGAAATGTACCCGCTGTGTGATAGTTTCGTCGATGAAGCGAGGAAGATTGGTATCGTTAGCCTCCTGAAGGAGTCCATCAACATTAACATCACATTCGAAGATGGCTCACCAGACCACATCTGCGGTGACTGTTACACGGAAGTGGAACGGATATACTCCTTCATACGTCACTGCAAAGAGACCGAGACAGCCCTACAACGACTCAGATCGGCACGATGATCTCAAGAACCAGTTATCAACCAGCAGAACAAGATTCGTCTGAGGATCCGGATCCACCGTCTCGATACAAGCCTTGGAACGCCTGGGATCTCTCGCCACGACTCAACCAAATACCACCACTGATTCTAGGTCCAGTGGCTCCGCAGGAGCAACCCTATAAGCTGAAGCCGGAGCATATTCCCAGCATCGTCCAAGACTGGAATCTGTATTTCAGCGGGGAGCCAAATACCTTGACCGTAGAACTGTTCATTGGTCGGGTGGAGTCCTTGGTTGCAGAAATGTTAGCAAGCGATTACACGGCGCTTGCAGGATACTTGCCAATGCTGCTTAGGGGGGGCAGCACTTGAGTCATATTGGTGGATACACTCGGCCCCACCATCAATACGCTGGTCACGGCTGAAGGAGGTACTCCGCATGGAATACGCGACGGTCAACATGGATGAGAGTGTCCTGGACAAGATCAATGCCAGATGGCAGCGTCCGGACGAGCCCTTTCATCAATATCGAGCCGACATCCTTCGGCTGAACGATCAGCTGTCAGAGCCGATGTCATCCACTCAACTGCTGCGGGTGTTGAAACGGAACCTAAGGCCAGAACTTCGTCGCCATGTCGCAAACTCGGACCCGCAGGACATGGAATCACTGCTGAGGGTCGTGAGTCGATTGGAGAGGGTTGAGGAAGACCTCCGAGAACGGCCTTACCTGCAAGCGACGTGGGATTGCAGAAGTGGCACCGAATTGCAACAACACAGATCTGGAAGAAACCCGGAGCCTAACACCTATATTCCGGACTACCCAGACGGTGTCACTCCTAAAAACCGACGCGCAAGTACCCTCTCACCTCAGCGGTACTCAAAAACCCCGCAGTAGCTCCCCAGCCAGCTGCTCACCCCAATAATCTTGACGTTAACCCACCAGCCATGACCACTATGACTGCGGATGTTCACTCTCTTCTGGAGGCCTCGCCAACGACAATATTGAAGCGACCACCGCAGTCACTGCCAGAAGAACCCCCGGCAGCCTCTAATACGCACTTTAAAACCTTATCATGTTCGACTGCAGGAATATTGGGTGGCTCGAGAGCGAATATTTGCTTCCAAAGTAGTCACTTCCCGCCCGCGCAAGACAAAATGGCCAACCCGTCGATGGCGGAATTTCCGCAAGAGAGTGCGCACCTGCCGTCAAACCCTAAACTCTTGTAACATCTCGGAGGTTGCTGAGAGTGAGATCAGACCTTATCACCCAATTAAAGTGTTGGGCGAAACCGTGTTTGCATTGATCGACATGGGTGCCAGTATCAGTTGTCTTGCCTCGAGCTTTTGCTCGAAGGTGCTCCGTGAATATCCTACCTTGATTAAGCCCTGGCGCACTGAAATCAGTACAGCTGATGGCACCAAACACCCTATACGAGGTAAACTAACAACACCCGTGACGTTCAGGGGTCAAACGAAGGATATTACTTTCTACATTATCTCGTCCTTGACTCAGAACGTGTACCTGGGCGTCGATTTCGTCCTTCGTTTTAGACTGGCCTCCGATTTATTCACAGATTTGTCTCTAAATACCAGATATGTCAACGAAATCACTTCTATTCCCGATAGGCATGACCTGACGCCTAACCAACGGCAACGCCTGGAAGCATCCATCGCTGCTTTTCCATATTACGCTACCCAAGGCCTTGGCCGCACCACCATAGTCTCACACGTCATAGACGTTGGCAATAGTAAGCCAATTAAGCAGAGACAGTATGCCATCTCACCAGCCATGGAGAAATTGGTGTATGCGAAGCTGGATAGGATGCTCGAGTTGGGGGTTATAGAGGAGTCCCAAAGTGCCTGGTTCTCACCGGTAACCTTGGTGGTGAAGCCAGGTAAAGTCCGCCTTTGTCTAGATGCCCGTAAGGTAAATGCAGTCACATTCGAGGACGCATACCCTCTTCCACTCATCGATGGAATACTAGGGAGACTGCCGAAAGCCAATTATATCACCAGTCTCGACCTAAAAGACGCCTTCTGGCAAATTCCACTCGATGAGGGGTCGAGGGATAAGACCGCCTTCACAGTGCCTGGACAACCATTATATCAGTTCGTCACAATGCCCTTTGGCCTGTGTAACGCACCGCAAACGATGACTCGGTTGATGGACAAGGTCATTCCACCTCACCTGAAACACCAAGTGTTCGTGTACCTGGATGATCTGTTACTCATCACGGAAACGTTCGACCAACACCTCCTACTCCTCCAAGAAGTAGCCCTGCACATCAGTAAGGCGGGACTCACCATCAATGTACAGAAAAGTAAGTTTGTCATGAAAGAAGTCCGATACCTAGGACATGTCATAGGACATGACACTATCAAAACGGATCCACACAAAACTCGTGCGATTGATGAGTTCCCCTTACCAAAAACAGTTAAGCAGCTACGACGTTTCCTTGGTGTGTGCGGTTGGTACCCCTGTCAGACATGCTGCGGAAAGGGAAGTTCATTTGGACCGAACTCAGCCGAAAGGCTTTTGAAGAGCTAAAACAAGCCCTCACATCAGCTCCTGTCTTGCACAGCCCCGACTTCACGAAGCCCTTCTCCATTCATTATGACGCAAGTCAACATGGAGTAGGAGCCGTGTTGGTGAAATTGACCGAAGAGGGAAAGGAAGCTCCCATCGCCTTCATGTCCAATAAGCTGCACTCGGCCCAAAGAAACTATACTGTGTCCGAGCAGGAATCTTTGGCAGCGGTAATGGCTGTGAAAAAATTCCGAGCTTATATCAAGGGCCACCAATTCGAGATCATCACGGACCACGCTCCGCTACAATGGTTGATGAACCAGGCAGATTTACATGGACGCCTGGCCAGATGGGCTCTTAAACTGCGAGGGTTCAAGTTTTCCATCAAACATCGGAAAGGGACCCAGAACATCGTACCCGACACTCTCTCACGAATGTTTTCCCCAGAGGGAGCCGAACTGACAACAAGTGACGAGGACCCCATCGAAATAGATTTGGACAGCCCACATTTCGAATCAGACAGCTACAAGAGTTGAGGCAAACCATCGCGGCCCAACAATCGCAGCTGCCTCATTTGAAAGTAATAGACGGCGACGTGTATAGACGAAATGAATACGCCACTGGTGATCCATGGCAGGAAGAAGAGTCCTGAAAACTCTGGGTACCGGATGAAATGACACAACATCTGATCCTCCGCGCACATGACCATCCTTTAAGTGCCCACGGAGGTTACGGTCGGACATTATGGCGACTCAAGAAATACTTCTTTTGGCCTAAAATGGCATCCCAGGTCAAAGACTACGTGAGCGCCTGTGAGACCTGTAAAGGCACTAAAGCAACCAACCAACCCATTCGACCTCCTATGGGTCAACTCAACGTCCCAGAACGCGTATTCCAACGTCTATACATAGATCTACTCGGTCCATATCCTCGGTCATCCATGGGACACATCGGAGCTATAGTCGTTCTAGACCAGCTCTCAAAATTCCCATTGGTGGAACCTATCCGTAAATTCACAACTCCATATATCGTGAAATTCCTAGAGAGGCGGGTATTCCATGTGTTCGGGGTTCCAGAGAGTGTGTACTCGGACAACGGAGTACAGTTCCGGTCTCAGCAGTTTAAGGGCCTGCTTGAGCAGTGTGGCGTTGAACACCAACTGACGCCCATATACTCTCCTCAGTCTTACGCCTCCGAACGGTTGAACCGCACCCTATTGGCCGCGATCCGTTCCTACATCCACCCATCTCAAAAAGATTGGGATCGGCGATTGTCCGCCATCACATGCGCCCTGCGATCCTCGTATCATTCCGTCACCGGTGTCGCACTTTACTTTGCCGCATTCGGACAGCACATGATTTGCCAAGGTAAATCATACCGGCTGCTACGGCAATTAAAGTGTTTGGGAGACCCCGTCGTTGCACTGGAGCCCCACGAGCGTTTAGGAGACCTCCGCCAACAAATCGCACGATAGACTAAGGCCGCGGGAAGTGCAAATGGGGCGCATTACAATCTCAGGTCACGATCTGCCAATTTCAAAGAAGGAGATGAAGTTTTCCAGCGCAATTTCCGCCAAAGTGACGCCGCGGGTCATTACAACGCCAAGCTGGACTTGCGCTTCTTGAAAAGCCGCATAAAGCAGGTAATGGGACCTAACCGTTATCTGATAACGGACCCATCGGGAAAAGAAGTTGGGATATACCACGCAAACGACCTGCGTCGATAGATAATTAGCCACATCTGTTTTGTCCGTCCGCATACATTTTAAAAACGCGCAAGGGTTGTATACTTCCGGCAACATAAACATACGTATCAGTCCGTCCGTCTGTCAATTTAGTTTTCTTTTATTGTTCGTCACTCCATATTTCGACGCTAAAGACAACCCATGCTATAATGAAAGATCCTTCAGCTCCTTTTTCGCAATCCTCGTCGCCTTGGGATCGCGAGAAAATTAGCTGCCCTGTTGTTATCGAGCAGGTATGGTTGTGAACTCCGTCCAATACGTGACATGCACACTGAAAAATACGCCAGCGCTAGTCCCGAATCGGGTTCGCCCAGCATCACAATGCCCCAGAATGAAACAAAATTAATGACTACAGAATGCGCTGTCAGTGAAAAGCCCCAAGTGATACAAAACGAAATCGAGAGAACTTCAAGAACAGTGGGGTTCGATGGCACAAGAGCCCAAAATCAACATCAAACCAACACGAAACATCAATCATTGTGCGTTCTCAAAATATTTGGTCAGTTTTTTTATATATGTTTGCGCAAAGAATACAAATTGAAAGAGTAACGGAGTGGGAAAAACAAACCGAAAAATGGATAGAAAGAATATGAACAAAGAAAAAGAATAAGAATAGAAATACATACCACACACAATATACTGATGGTTGCATAAGATAAAATTAACTTTTCATGTAAAGAAAGACAATTTACTCTCTGATGTATGATGAATGGGGCAAAATATCCAAAATTTATCAAACATGGTGCAACATGATGTCCACCTGCACAAAAAACTACAATAATTCCTCTTGAGCTTCTGCAACCTTGTCGTCATACATGCACCAATAGCAAATCAAATTATCTCTCACTTACATCACAAACATATTGATGAATGTGTCAATACTAGAAGCAGTAACAATAATCAATGAAAGTCGAACTAATGTATCATCCGACATGGAAGTCTAGAAAATTTTCATTTCAATCATTCCAATTGGTAATCTTACTAACATCTATAGTAACAAGCGATGCAGGTGCCTTGCGAGCAAAGAGAGAAGTTAACATTGCTACCGGCGTGTCGACAGCGAATGAACACTCTCAACATGCCGCCATAACAATACCGTCATCACATATGGAAAAAGCGACAGAATCCAATTTCATTAGCATGGACACTACCGAATCGGAGGAAGAATTGGCAACCATGGCTGACTCGGAAATTGCAATGGATAATGATACTCAATCGCTACCACCACGTTTACCAGAATTAACAAACAATAGCGACGCAGCAGTGTTGACTACAATGTCAATAGCATCACAGCAAACAACTGTGCCAAATATTATAAACGCAAGTGATTCTGCAATGACTATGGTTAAGTATGCGGATGTTACACCTATGCTGATAATGGCAGACACCTTGCCATCGACCACGAGTGAAAAAGACAAAAACACCAACAATGCCATCAACTACTACTGGACACAGTAGTAGCACACACATTTTAACGACGATGGCATCGAAGCCAACAACAACAGATAATTCGCTACCGTTAACAACTTTGCCTCAAGTATCGGATCTTATAACGACCTCAATGCAAGCAGTGATTACCGAGAAAGCAGAAGTTTCGGTGATAGATGATAATCAAGCAATTGCAGTACAACCAAATGAGACTGAAACAGCAAACATCACAACTGATAGTTCTGCGGATCTGAAAACGACAACTTTCATACAACAGGAAACGACTACGGAGCCTGTGGTTGGTGTTAATAGACATCGACTCCCTATCAACATGAATGACAAAACCACCATCTATTTTGAGTGAAAACCTTTTATCGTGAAACAAAAAGCATCACGCTTTTATAATTTGACTTCCGTTA
The DNA here is from genome assembly GCA_963969285.1 of Odontomyia ornata. Lineage (NCBI taxonomy): Eukaryota > Metazoa > Arthropoda > Insecta > Diptera > Stratiomyidae > Odontomyia > Odontomyia ornata. The sequence goes on from OZ017739.1 coordinate 197,031,351, forward strand.
GTTGTATAGCTCGGAAAGTATCACGAAAAGATAGCTTTTTGCTATCCGTGAAAAGAGATAGAAACAAGTTGGGTAGCAGGAGGATGTTCCTGCCAGAAGGGTATTGTAAAACAATTAGTAAAACACACAATATATCCTGCTTATCAAAACTCGACTAATATACAGATTCTATAAATTGAGTTCGAAAAACCTCGTCGCTTGATTAGCCGTGATAACACATCAATATTACAAACCATTTCTAAAATTTTTATCAAAATTCCTACATATTTGTAGTGTTCAGGTCCGTTGCAAGCGTGTATCTCCCTAGTATCACGTGTTAATGTTGTTGTAATTGTTAGATATTCAATCGGCTGTAACTTAGCTTTTTATTGTTCAGAAAACTTAAATTTTAGATTTTGGGAAATTTAAGGGTCCCATCTTGACTTTATAGACAAAAAAGCAAAATTTATAAAATATATTATTATTAACAAAGTTGATCGAATTTCGACTTTTAAGGTATTTGTTGCCCATGTGAAGGAAAAATTGTAAGTCAAGTACTGTTTTGAAAAGCTCTTATAAAGAACTTTCATTTGATATTCATATTGGCTACCTTTGATGAAATTTTTTTTTCAGCGGCCACTCCCCTGTACTGTAATCATCGATTCGTGGCTTATTTTTTCAAATCCTAGAATAGTTACAAAGACTATTTGCTAGGAGCTCTCTCCTGCCTCCTCGACTTGTTTCACCTATGAGTATTAATTATAGGTACTCATCTTCAGGCATTCATTAAATTGAATCAAGTGTTCAAAGCATGCGCCTTTTTTTTTTGTGGTAGGGAGGTGAAGGCATTTATGCCCGCCGAGTCTGGCAGTGTGAGACTCCCATGGAGGATACCTTTGGACTACCCACTAAACACCTCCCCTGTCAATCTGAGAACCTAGCCTGGAACCGTTTGACATATTACTTCGGGCCAGGTCTCGTTTTGTTACGCCGTGGGGCGCCTTCAAGCTGGGGAGTCCCTTTCCTAGCGGGAGGGGGGAGGGGAAGAGGAATTGCCAGAAGAGCGGTCCCCCAGCCCCAGTGCCTCCGGCTGCTGTGAGTCCCTTTTATATTTTAGGATTGCCCGAGCATAATGTGCCACCTGGTTCCATTTGTCAACCGATTCGAGCATCACCGCAACTATATTATCCGGGGTGAGCTCTCCCGTCTCCCTGTAGAGTTCCCTTCGCAGCCTGGCCCATTTGGTACACGCAAAAAACGTGTGACAGGCATTGTCCTCCTCTCCTGGGCAAAACCGACAATCGGGAGACCGTGACTTGCCGATCTTGTGCAGGTAAGACTGAAAACACCCGTGCCCGCTCAAAAGCTGGGTCAGATAGAAGTCAGTCTCACCATGCCTTCGATTTAGCCACGGTCTCACATGCGGGATGAGGCGCGCAGTCCACCTTCCCTTCGTGCAATTCCTCCAAGAAAGCATGCGCCTTAAACGTTGAAGTTGGGGCAAAATACATCAAAATTATTCAATCTTCGCATTTAAAACAGCCAATATTTTGCTTTACATTACTAATAATGCTAGCTGAGCCAATTCTCAAAGAAATTCATGATACCTATCATTCCTGAAATTTTCATGCAAATCCTAGCAAATCTGTAGTATCTGAGTCGGTAAAAAGCGCATATTGTTCCATAGCCATATGTTTCCATAGTAATACAGCGCTTATTGTTCCTTAGTAATACGGGGAAATTCAAATCGCTATAACTTCATTAAATACCATTCGATCTTTATGAAATTTTCAGGACAGATTAATCTTATAAATGATCATCTGTGTACTGAATTTCATTAAATTTAAGGGCACCGTTAAGATTTTATTCAAGAAAACATAAAATCGATAAATCATACTACTAACTATTACTAACAAAGTTGAGTGAATCTCGACTTCTCATGTATTTGTTGTTGTTGTTGTAGTAATCGAGGAGTAGGGCGCTAAAAGCCAGCGCTGCCACAGGCACACAGCACAAACTCAATTTAACAATGGGTAACCATTCAGTCACCTTCCCCATCGCAACACTCGCTCTTTTTTTTCCGCATGAAAAATAAATTAAGGAAATTTCTTTTGTACTGAACTCCCGGGAAACAAAATTCTAAACTTGTTTAAAATTTTAACGTGTAGTCATTTTATTACAATATCTTTTGAATATAATTTAACGAATTGCGGTGTAACGCGGTATACAAATGCTTTGAACGAAACGGTTAACCCCTTTAATTATATGAACGATAAAATCATTGTATCATTTAAACCCCTCAAAAATTGTCAAATTGTACCCATTCCAAACATAATCTTAATATAAAAAAAAATTTTTTTGTTTGTCGGTAGTTAAAGCATGCCTGTCTAATTCTTCCGATTTTTCTTTTTCCCTAATTACGCCTAATCATTACAAACGAAAATTGCATTCATTTGATATCTTAAGCGAATCTACAAAAGACGACGTAAATTTTAAAAACAACCGAAACGAGTGTGCATTATCACCATCGCGGATCCCCCCATAGATGTCACTATTGAACGAAACTTTTCGCGATTTTACACTATTGTTTCGTTGCTCGATGGTTCGCCCCGCCATGTTTGCAACTTGGGGAAAGTGATAAATCAAGTGAAAGAAAATTTATAGTTACAAAAGAAAATAAGCAAAAATTCAAGGTGATACCAGCGGTGGATTGCATTGTGTTTTATTTAATTCGGCCGAAGGAATACGTAGCGCAAAAATTAAATTATTATGCAAAATTCATATAGTTGTTGAGTTTCGGCGAAAATTCGTAAAAGAAGAAAATTGAGGTTAAGAAGAGAAGAGCCAGGAAACTACTTGCCAGAAGATTTGCTTCATAAGCCAAGACTTCCTACTGATGTTTATGCCTATATGTTCTATTGTGACTTCATAATGTTCCTGGTCCTGGTGATAAGACGGTGCGAATTGGAACGCGTGAGGCTATGGTCCATTATTTCGACGCTTGCGAACGTGCAACGCTTGATTCTTATTTGCTCGAAAGCAAGAAGTATTTATTTTTTTACGAATATCAATCATTCCGTGCTTACTTCACGCGTGTGGATGATTTAAATTATTATTTGTATTGCATTGTTTGCACGGTGTCGTCTATGCACCGCATCTCTACTGTTTGAGGAATTGTTTCGCAATTTAACGTCTCATTTGGAGGAATGTTAAGGTATTGCTAAAGCTGGGGTGGCGGGAAAAACTAATTTGGCTGAACCAAAACAAAAACTTCTGATTACAATATCGGGTCGTAAGACAGAGTATAAAAATCCTCCGTCTCCGAAGGCTGCTGACGTTGGCACTCACGAAGGACTTGTCAGACTCAACATTACTCGCAATGGAAAACGTACGCCACCTACAGAACGAGCTCCTGATTTTTTATATCAAGAATCCTCATCAGACTTGGCCTACACAGTGGCTTCCAAAGACTATTTGCAGTCGGAGTTTGCTGCCCAAGGGAAGGGGTTAGTGCAAAAGAGCTCTTCATCAGCACGGCTGGAGAGGCAGTCATCTCGAGAAGAGTTCCTCGAAGAAGATAAAGTGCAGTTTTGACATCATGACCTTTTCCTGGAGCGTGGAAGCCGTTTTCCTCGCCCCGCAAGCCATGCACCCCTGAAAGCGCCAACAATCGATGAGAGGCTGAGTCGGGTTCTAGATTATGTGAACGAAACCTATTCCCAGAATAACCTTAACACACCTAACGCTATTGAATATGAGGCTTCTACTGAAACACCTGCTCAAACCATAAGCAAAGTATTCGATACTCCACCACTCCGTGATATTCAAAAGGACAAAAACTCATCCATTTTCCATTCAGCAACTAGTAATGACTCAGACGATAGTCCTTTAAGTGATGCTAGACGTAAAAGAATCAAATATGTAGGACAGCCGACGCTATACACAGTTGAAGAAAAAGAGATCCTTGAGGGGAGACGTGAAGGATTCCGGAACCTTGCGGGAGTAAGTGAATATTCCTTTGAATCAGATTCCCTGAACGAAAGTCAAATGCCAGCTTTTAGTGATTCAGTGGTGAATCCTGAGGAGGCGGTAAGCATTCTATACAAGTTATACAATGCCGTATCTGTTTATTTTGCGGGACATAACAAGTTCATTAAGTTCTTGACCATTTATTAAAATATTAAACTTTTAATGGCTCAAACGCAACACTACCTAAAATTAAACTAAAATTATCATTCGAAATTAAAATATTGCACGCTAGTATTTAAAACAAGGCATGTGTATTAAATCAATTTTAGTCGTATAAAAGCTAGTGAAACATGACTCCATGTTCCATTTTTGTATGTTTTACAACTAAGACCAAGAAAACGTTTTGACCCGAGTCGTTTCCTCGGTACACTGTTAAGTTTTGTTCTTTGTATGCTGCTGGAGAAATATCGAAAGTGAGTGAAGGTATACAAGAAGCACGAATGGGTGATTGTTGACAATGGAGTCGGAACTGTTGGGATCTCACAATACGCACAAGAATCTCTAGAAGACGTAGTATTCGCACAGCTGCGGATATTGGAACTGCTATCAAACAAAACGATGAATGCGGAGTCTTAGAGGGCGTCAAGGCAGCTGGGAGCGGACCACTCGTAGTGTGACGCATTTTGATATCCGAATTGGGAAATGTGCTAGTGGAACGTGGAAAACAACAAGAGAGATGGGGAAAGAGCTGCGGAAGACGGAGTTGGTGTAATTATGCGCTTGGTTGTGTCGAGCGGACGATAACCTATAATTTAGTGGTTCGGATTCAGTGCATTCCAGCCTGGTAGCCGCAAACGGTATTAGTGAGCTGCGATTTCTTTTTACAAAACACCCCACCCCAAAAACCGACCTCTGAAAAGCAACGGAGACGGCGAACGCAGAGTCTCGGGCTTTGCTGACAAAAGCAAGTTGGCGACCATGTCACGATTGGATTAGCCGAGTGAACGCCAAAACAAACAAAATGTTTTCTTACATAAACCTATTCATAGTATGAACTGATCTCATTCGTGCAAATCATTTTCATAACGTGCAAACACTTCAAATGACGATTTAACATAAACTTAATCTAAAACTATTTGGAATTATAAAATAAAAATATCCGTGATGTGCGAAGAACAAATTATCTGTTTATCTGCGCGCGTGATAGATTTTAAAATAAGAGAGTGTGTTTACGAACTTATTGGTGAGTCGAAACAGCCAACAATTAAAATTTGCGGGGAATACCCTGTTGATGTGAACTTTTTTTAATTAATTATTACCAGTCGCCGTACACCTAGAGCTGACCAAAATTTCTCAATGCAATCACGGTGTTGATAGTGAAAGGATAAATACGGGTACCCAACGCCATTTGAAGCCGCAATTACTCCATGGCCTGCCGTGATTACAGTGATTGATAACTACTCGTACACATACAATACCCAAGCCCCATTTCGATAACGATTTCAATCCATCCGAAGAACCAGCACTGGAGCAGTACTAATTAGCTGATGCCGCGTTTGGTTCGTTTTCAAGGTTTCGGCAACCCCCCGCTCTACTGATCATTGTCTGGGACGAGCTGGTTAACGGAAACACGTTCGCCATTCCTGGCATTCAAAGCGCATCGGATCGACAGTTCCTCGTGTTGCAGCGTATTCAACTGGCCCCACAATCATCGAAATGGATTTTGTGTTCTGCATCCACCGCTAGCAAGTGAATTATATTCTCCTGTGTCAGAAACTGTGGTAGAGAAGAACACATCAGTTGAGGATACCCCAGGGTTGAGCAATACATCGTGTTATGAAAAAGGCTGGTTATTCAAAGTGAAGCTCAGTGAAACTTCAGAAATTGATAAACTTATGGATGAGAAGAGTTACGAACAATTCTTGAAAACGGATTCACACTAGCGCCCGTTTCAAGTGATTTTTTTTTACTAAATTTTGTATGGCATTCGCCCAAAGAACCTTTATAGTGATAGGTGAATTATTCGGCCTTAGATCATTGTCGAATTACATTGTTGCTTGTAAGTTAACAAAAGTGAAAATTTACAGGACGTATCCAGCACCCATCGAGCGCTCGACGGAACTTGCGGTGAGTCCTTTTGATTTAAAAGAATTTATTTCCAATATTTTTCTATTATATGATTATTAAAATTATATTAATTATTTTATTTAAATTTCCTTATATATATTTAAATCGGGAAGATAAGTACATGATTTATTTAGTATATATATAAAGTGAGAGATAATGATGATAAAGAATCGCGGCGACCTCATTTAAGTTTCGAAGTCTGTTGAACCTTTGAAGAATATCGAAAAGATAAGAGGAAGATACGAAGGAAATGATAAGATTGTTATCTACATCGCGAATTGTATGAAAATTAAATTATGTCAAATGTTTTATTTATTATTGTAGAAGCTTTACACATTATTTTTATCTAGACTCTTTTTTTTTTACAAGATATGAAAAAAAATGGAAGTTATAAGCATATGCATATTGTAAAAAGGAAGAATAATTGCTGACAGTTCAAATGATTGAATACTGAACGAATTCTCTAAGAATATATACATTATAAAAAAAAAAATAGCATATGTCATATTTCCCTATATCGCACAGCAATATTCAGAGGCCTATATTCGTAGTTTTTTCAGATTTTTCGGATGGCAGGCGTCCAATCGCGAGGGGGGGACACAAAATTTTCGTACATTTCCCCTTCCCCTGCACCCCTCGAATCAAAATTTGTCATTTTAAGACCTGTTTTGAAAAGTTCGCATAAAGACCTTTCATTTGATACCCATATTGCCTACATGCGATGAAAACTTTTTTTCAGGGGCAACCCCCCTATATGGGGAGACCCCCCCTTAAAGACCTTATAAAATTTTTTTCGTGTTGAAACTTTGAAGAGGGCGTCACTTTGCACCTACCTACAAAATCTTATGTTTCTAGCTTATGTAGTTTGCGAGAAAAAGCGGTGTGACACACGGACGGACGGACGGACGGACAGACGGACAAACAGGACGCGATTTTAGTAGGGTATTGTAAAATGATTTTACAATACCCTGAAAATGGAAAGAGAGTGAACGGTACGAGCGATAGCGATGGGATGTTTGAATGTGGGTGATCAGGGGAGTTGCGTTGGAACGGTCGCGGAAGAAAGAAGGAAAGCGAAGCGAGCGGGAAGGTCGCGATTGAAAAATAAATTGTTCGTCAAAGGAAAGCGGGATTAGTATTTATGGAAAATTTAAGCAAACACTGTAGTGAATAGAAAATCGAATTAAGTTATTGTGAAAATTGTGAACGCTTCGTGAGTCGTGTAGGGAGTGAAAAGTGGAACAAAACTCGTGCTCCGTCAAAATGTATGGTGAAAGTATTTTCGCTGGGGTGTGCAAAGGTTCCCCCCCCCTCTTGGACCATATGTCGAAAAGTTATTCTTTCGCTCCCAGAAATAATCAGGTCCCCAAAGGAGATATGAAACCGAGAAGCTATTTGCAATAACAATTATATACCCAACGCGTTTAACACGTAAAGAACTTGAAAATAACGATTAGCGCTTTTGTCGGAAATTTGTCGACATGCTGGGATTCTACTTCGCTTGCATGGAGTAAAGCAATCGTTTCGTGTGAAATCGTTGGGGTTAAAGTACAGTGCATGTGTAGGGTACTTTGCGAGAATCCATTGTTCATTTCTATGTGTGGTTCGCATTCGTTGACGACAAAAGTGTTCGGTAGTCAGTCGGCAAGAAAAGTTAGCGCTAACGGAATAATCACCAGAGTTCTTATAAGGTGCATACGAAAATTAATGTCCAATACAAGTTCGGAAACTCTTCCACAATACTTATTGAAGAAGCGTGCACACAGTGATGAATCATAAAAATACAAACAAATACATTCTCTGTTTGTATGATGCATACTTGGGAAAACGAAAGTGAAGAAGTTAAGAACAGAGGGGATTAGAAGATATTGTCGAACAACCCGAGTGAAAACGTGAAAAGCAGAGGGATAGTGAAGAATCAACGAGGAGAGGGGAAGATTAAAAGAAAATCTTCTCACACACCCGCCACACGACAATATTTGTTGCTTCCGAAACTATTAAACATATATAGAGAAGAAAACATAAGAAATCGACAAATCTTTAATCTTTTACCGGGTTCTGTTAGCAAATATAACAAGGCGAGTAAGATTTTAAGCTATTGTTGATAAACGAGGAACACATTCATTGGAGAAGCGACAGAGGAATCAAAGAAAAAGGAAAACATAATTACCCAAAAATATATCTGTCTGTCGTGAATAACAAATTTTCAGCCAACCCATTCATATAATTATTAGTATTGCAATATTTTTTTTTGTTGTTGTAACAGCGGTTTATGCAAATAGCTACTTTATATTTTCGTTCTTTTCCTTATGTAAAGCAATTTTTCGATCATTTCTGGTTCATTTCCATAACGTTTTTCCGTCGAATCCGTAAATGTTGTTGAAAACAAGAAAACCAGGTCTCTGTCTTCACCATGTCTTCAGCGAGCGCTCGTTTAGGATACTGGTGAGTACCCATTTATTTTACTTTATACATTTTTATTAAATCTATATCCATTCTATATAAATTTAGAAAGTTTATTAATATATAAAAATTTGCAAATTTATCAAAATATTTTTCAATTACAAGAATATAAAAATTTAAAAAGTTTATTAATATATAAAAATTTTCAAATTTATCTTAAAAGATTTTCAATTACAAGAATATAAAAATTTGAAAAGTTTATTAATATATAAAAATTTTCAAATTTATCTTAAAAATATTTTTCAATTACAAGAATATAAAAATCTAAAAAATTTGTTGATATAAAAATTAATTACGTAGAACATCAAATGAATTGTATTTACATATAAAATAATAAACTATCTTTTAAATTATCTTTAATATTTATATGGGTTCGCATAAATAAACATGAATTGATACACGGTAACCTTCGGTCTTTCCATTACGTTGGATTTGACCGGGTATAGGACCCGGTACAGTGGCAGGCTTTCACCTCAAAACATGAGCCAGCTGCCGGGTATTCACTAATCCTTCCTTTTGTATCAGGTGACGTCGCGGGTTGAGTGGCCCAAGCAGAGCGCCTCTTTATGGCATAGAGTTATGCAATCGAATTGTATAATTCTATGGCATAAATTGGTCATCGCGGTACTTTTCTTCTGATGGGAAGACTTAGGCAAGTTAAGTTGGATGAGTTTTCCACTCAGAAGAGGAATACCTGGCCACTGCAACAAATATGGATTTAATCCGGTTGGGTGGGTGCGCAGGGGCTCCATCAGCACCCGGTTGCCCTTCTCTCATTTGTAAGCCATAAGCCTCTCCGGGTAAGGACGAGGTCACCCTGCTTCCACTTCTTTTTACTTGTTACTCTTGTTCCATGAACAAGTCAGTTGTCCCTTGTGTAGTTACCTACACTTTTTGTGACGTCGGTCGCCTTGTTTCTGTTCAACCCCAAGAAATTCGTGAGTGCGAAATTTTTTGTAGTGGGTCCTTGTGCTGGGGGAATGAGCCCGCCCCACGACACCGCAATGCTAGCCTGCCAGCGCATTCACGCGTCCCCAGACAAGGGCATGCTCGGCAGATACTGACACCTTCTTCTGCCGAGGCAGCAGACCATCGCTGCAGTCCTTTACGGACATTTGAAACTACCTTATCACTACAAATTTTTAAGTCGATGTTTTCCGAAATAAAAGTATCAATACTACTAGATTGATCTACAAATTTAGCTTTTCTTTTTATACATATTTGTTGGGTGTACATTGAATAATTTTACCTTTCGATATTTTGGATGTTGTTTTTAATCTGGCTGTCTTGTAGATGAATCTTGTAGTTCGGATTTCTTCAGGCTCTTCTTGGTTCTGATGTTGTTTTGCCAGCATTTCTTCTTTTGCCTTATTGAGGTTTTTTTCTGATTTGTCCATAGTCTCCTTTATGGTTTAGTACATCGCTTGGAGTGTATAATGGTGGAATGAAACTTTCCGATATCTGCGAAACCCGTGTGACTATTTGGTTTTGTTAGATTTAAGGTGACGCCTTCTGTTTGTAAAAATTCTTTTACACATAGTCCGCTGAATTCATTTCCAGCGACTATTTTCTTTGGTTTACCAATTTTTGTGAAATGTTCCTCTAATTTCTCAATTATAGTGACGTGATTTTTATCAAGCAAGTAATATGCTGAGCCAAATTTCGAAAGTTTATCTATAGTGTTTAAAAAATTGTACATAATAAAAAAGTCCATATGGATTATTGGGTGCAGGTCTGATGCTATTTCTGTTTCTTGAAACTTTGGGTTGATAAGTTTGTGGTCATATTTGACAGCTTGGCAAACATCATATTGGCTTATGACAAGTTCCTCTAGTTTGGGAAAATGTATTTTATTTGTAATGGGATTGTACGTTTCCTGGATACCCGAATGCATACTTTCTCGGACATGTATAGTGATATCTGTTTAACGGCTTCTATTTCCGTGGAAATATCACGAGCTATGAGAGAACACTTTAAAAATTTCACTTGAGGATCATTTGAATACATTTTTCGAAGTTTTTCTTGAACAACATTGTATTGGTGTTCTGATAATTTGGAATGAACACCTGTTATTCCTTTCTTTATATATCTTCTGAAAATCTCGTTAAGGTTATCGAAGTCATAATCTGTAATGTAACATATATAATTCTTTCACCATGTATAATTTTAATTTCCTGTGCATTACGGTTGGTCAAAACTATGTGTGTGCGGTATTTGTTTACTAGTTCTTCTTTGATTGGGATGTGGTCTAAAAATTTTTCTTCCACTGAATGAATTGCAGCCATTGTGGCATCACCATCGCTTTCGATGTGCTCGAGGATTTCTAAGTGTAAAAAGGAACGGGTGACGTCCTCGAAACACTTTGTATCTGAATTTTGGGCTAATCCATTTTCAATTCGACTTAAAAGATCAGCTACCTTATTTTCTCGACTTTTAAGATAATCGATTTCAAATTGGTATTCTCCAGGTTTGAGCAACCGTTGCTGGTGCCTAGGTGAGAGATCTTTTCCCTTATATTTTGCTTGAAGATACTTTATTGGTCGATTATCCGTATAGATTTTAAAGTGTTTGCCATATAAGTATGGTCGGAAATAATTTATTGACCATATAATGTCGAGAAATTCTTAATCGGTAGCTGAGTAATTTCGCTCATTGTAATTTAGCGTTCGTGATGCAAAGCAAATAAGTTGGCCATTTTGGGATAAAGCGGCGCCTATTGCGAAATTTAAGGCATCAGTTGTTAGCTGGGAAGGTTAATTAAAGTCGGGAAAACGAAGAATTGGATGAGTGCTAATCAGAGTTTATAATTTTTCGAACACATCGATATAATTTGTGTCGCTAATATTGATTTTGGTATTCTTTTTAAGATATTTAGTTATGGGCTGAGCTACTTTCGCATAAATCTAAAAAAAATTCTTATAATAACACGTGAGTCCCAAAAAGCTTTTTATTTGTTTCTTTATTTTGGGCAAATCAATTTTTTGAATATTTTTTTTTTGTCTGGGTTTGGTTTCAAACCATCTTTTGTGATAAGTTGTCCCAGTAATGCTGTTTCTTCGATGGTTGAGAAATGTTGTGCCCTGCCTAGTTTATCTAATATCGAATCTATATTAGGGAGAGGAAATTTGTTGTCTACGGTTACATTATCTAGACGACAATAATCTCTGACTATTCGGAATTTTTTCTTTCCTGAATTGTCCGTTTTCTTAGGGATAACTATAAGTAGGCTTAAATATTTTGAACTATTCTTCCTGATTATTCCTTGATTTTCCATCTCCAAAATATATTTTCTGACTTTTTCCTCATGTTTTGGAGGATATCTGTACAATTTTGAGTTTATTTGCTGATCGGTTGATGTTTTAATTTTGTGTTGGATAGTAGGAGTACTTGTCAATTTGTCTCCGTCCTTTAAAAAAAATTTTGGGATCTTTTAAATATTTGAACTACTTCATCATATTCTTCGGAGTTCAAATGCTCTTATTTCAAATGAACAAATCTGTTAGATTGCATAAGGATTATTTAAGAGTTTGAGTGTTTGACCATTGAAAATAATTGTTCCATAAGTCTGTCCGTATTATAAGTGTGTCTATATTCTTAAGTATATTCGTTGCAATCATGAATGGATATTTTCTACCACTTACATTTCTAACCATACATCTAGCACGAGCTCCTGACGGTAGTTTAAACTCCGTTGGCGCTAATGTGTGTACTTCGTATTTAGTTTTATTTGGATTAACGGTAAATCAACCGAGGCAAATCGCAAAAAAAAACTTTGATTCGTTTTCAATCAGGTTTGCTTCGGATTGCGGTGATGTTACCCTTTTCTCACCAAAATCCTGTAAAAGGCTTTGTGTTTCCCAATTCCGGGTATATTCTATTTCCAGAGGTTCAGCTGGTGGTTGCCAGTAATGGCCAGAATTTCGCCTAACCTGACCAGAGTTATTATTGACGCCCCCGAATTGATGGGAATTATTATTTTGGTCATTTTGATTGGTTCTATATTGCCTATTTCTTGCACTAACATTTTATCTCCAATAATTTCCCGAATTTTCACTGTAGTCTGTTCGCTGTTCTGTTGTATGTTTGTATTGTCCAGGATTGACTTAGTTGTATTTATTTTTGCGAGACTGATTATTTGATAGAAATTTTGTTTGATTTATGGTTTATTAAAGGAATTTTCACCGATTTTATATGGTTTTGGTTTCCGAAATTCTTGCCTTATACAGAAATCTTCAAGCCTTCTACTTTTCAAAATTTTTAAAATATCGTTTATATTATTTACTTCATGAATTTTTTCAAGGAGCACACCTTGTGTCATTTCTTTAATTGTATTTACTAGAAGGGAGTCTACATTATTTAGATCTATACGAGTATATGCACTATTTTTGTAATACATTATCAGCTCGTCTGATTTTAGTTTAATTTTTTGCATTTCGAATGCAAGAAAACTTACTGTGTCAGCTTTTAAATTGTCAATTTTCGTGTATATTTCTGATGGTTCTGTGTTTGGCCTGTAATACTGTTTTAGCTCTTTCTTGATAGCATTCCAATTATCGATTTGTTGAAAATTGATAATAACGTCTTTGGCTTCCCCTTGAATCTTCCCATTATAAATCGCTCTGGTCACTGCTTTTTTGGCATTCTCTCCTTCGATGCCACTTAAGTAAAGTTCGGTGTTGCTGATAAAAGTATTCATTATTGTATCTCTTTTGCCGGTAAAATTCTTTCTGAATTTTAGATCGATCTTTGATACATTGTAAGTTGTTGTAACGCTGCCGCTAATCGTTCCAACTGCTCTTGTCGCTCTTGAAGTTGCTGTTGCAATTGTTGAAATTGTTGCTCCATAGCTGTTTCTGATACATAAAGTAGCTTTTCTCTCTGCTTTCTTTCCTTGAACACATACACTTTCTCTGTCAATACTCAGTCATTAGCTACAACTTATAGGATATGAGAAGCAGTTATTATCCGTCTCAAATAATCCGATTTAGACAAGCAACGAATTGTTTTATATATGTACTATTCAGTTTAATTTTTTATTTATGTGCATAAATGGTCGATTGGTTAAAATAACTTCGCGGCTTTTAATAATCAACTGTAGACCGTTGACCAACTGCTCCAGGTAAGTGGTGGATGTTGCAAAAAAAATAAGAAACACAGTGAATTAAAAACACGATGAGTATACTTTGTAAATTAACTTTATTTGACTTAAACTTTAAACAATTTCGCAGCTAAGTCTAGTAGCTTAAATAATAATGTGACAAGTATTTCGAAGCGAGTGGGAAGATGCGCCATGCTTGCTTCTACTTTTTAAATAAATCTGAAAAATTGATATATGCTGACACTATATTTGTACCTAGGCATGTGTCCGCGAGTTTGGAAAAATAATGTGCCGACGCTATATCTGCACCTGGGCAGGTGTCTTGGCATTTTGCATTTGCTGAATGTATCTGTTTACATTTTAATGGCCGCCTTACCTTCAACAAGACATCAGCTGATCTAAACAAATGTGTCTAGGGTGCCCCCTTCACCTCCTGCCATTCTTCTATCCTTACTTAAAAAGGGCTATGTAGTAATATAAGAACTATGGCTCTAAAAGCAGCGCTGACACAGGCACACAGCACGAACGCAATTTAATAATGATTCAGTCGATTCAGTCACCTTCCCCATCGCAACACTCGTTTTTTTCTTTTTTCGCAGGAAAAATAAGTGGAAAAATTTCTTTTGTACTTAACACCCGGGAAACAAAATTCTAAAAATGTTTAAAAATTTCTAATGTGTAGTATCTTATTACAATATCTTTTGAAGATAATTTAACGAATTGCGGTGTAACGCGGTACACAAAGGCTTAGAACGAAACGGTTAACCCTTTTAATTATATGAACGCTAAAATCATTGGATCATTTAATCTTTTAAATTATATGAACGCTAAAATCATTGTATCAGTTAATCCTTTAAATTATATGAACGATAAAATCATTGTATCATTTAAACCCCACAAAATTTGTCAAATTTTACCCATTCCAACCATAATATTAATTAAAAATTGTTTTGTTTGTCGGTAATTAACGCGTGCCTGTCTTATTCTTTCGATTTATTTCCCTCTTCATTACGCCTAATAATTATAAACATAAATTGCTTTCAATGGATAATGTAAGGGACGACTTAAAATTTTAAAAAGAAACCGAAACGAGTGTGCATTATCACCACCGCATGTTCACCCATAGATGGCATTATTCAACGAAACTTTTGCTGTTTCGTTGCTCGTCGGCTCGGCCCCGCCAGGTTAGTTCGCAGTTGCACAAGATCCTCGTGAGAGTAAGGCTAGCGGTTAATGAAAAATACACGTGGTGGCCATTTTAGTGAAGTGAAAAAGTACAGTAGTGGAGGAAACCTACTAAAACCACAACAAAATCGTGGTGGATGGTTGTTGGCAGATAGTTAACTCCTACCATCCTGTTGATACACAGCAAAAAAAAAAAAAACGATAGCAGCTGCCAATATCGCCATGAGCCATCAGCATTAGGCCACCACGTGATTTGCAACAGGTGGTTGGAAGGCCGATGAGAAGTTTTTTATTGGAAGGAGTGGCACATGTGATTGGGAAACGGCGGGACCCTACTTCCTGTCTCTGGGAAAACACACCGTTTGGATGCAAAAAGGCGCACTGTGTATTCAAACATAGTTCAACGAAGAGTGATAAATCCACTGAAAAGTTAGATCCAGAAGAATTAGTCAAATCACTCAATCCATATAGTGACCAACGGATTGCATATAAAAGGAGCTGGTAACTTATCTAGAGAGACTAACAATTCGTGGAATGAAACAATCGAAAGTTCAAACGCTGAGGAATTCAAATAACTTGTGATACTCAAGGAAGTCTATATGTATTTACACTTTGATAGCTGAATTTTTATACTATTTTATACACCCCTAGGATCTATTTTATGTCTTAATACTCGTGTGTTAAAAAGTTGATGTATGGACGCGATTCTTCACTACCAAAAATTTCAGGACTTGCATACCTCCACATCGTCAGCGAGCGCTCGTCGTCGAGGGAAAGGTACTGTAAGTAACCTCTTAACAGTTTTTTATTAAATACTTATTGAAATTTTTTTAAACAAAAAAATATTTATCGAATTTAAAAAAAAAAAAAAATATTTATTAAATTTTTAATTAAATATTTATTGAGTTTAAAAAAAAAAAAAAAAAAAAAATATTTATTGAATATTTATTGAAATTTTTTTTTTGAAAAAACTATTTATTGAATTTAAAAAAAAAAAAGAAAAAAAAAGAAAATAGGACGACAATCGTCATCCCAATGCATCCGTCTATTTAGCTGAAAGAAAAAAAAAGGAGAAGAAGAATCGTCGTGAAAAAAATCGCTTATTTTTTATTTCGTATAAATCGATGTAAGAATTTTTTCTTTTAAACATAATGTATGTAGGGTGAAAGTGTGGCATCTACAAGAGCTAACCACAATAATTATAATGCTACAGGAAATCAGAAAAAACAAATGAATTTTCGTATAATGTTAATCTTCTTTTAATATCAATTTCCCTCTTTCAACGATTAAATGCTTTTCAATATGGTGTTGTAAATTGCTGTGCTGATTGCCATAGAAAAATCATACTGTTTCATTGCTTTAACGTTGTTCGAATAAAAACAAAAAAATGATGGATTAAATGGAAAATCGGTCTTTTTCTTCCGGTCTTTTCCAATCGGGTATAGGACCCGGTACGGTGGCAGGCTTCCACCCCATAATATGAGCCAGCCACCGGGTACTTAAAAATTTTTCTGTTTCAGGAGACTTTATGGGTTGAGTGGCCCAAGCCAAGTGCCTTTTTATGGCATAGAGTTATGCAATTCAATTGTATAATTCTATGACATAAATTGGTCACCGGGGTACTCCCCTTCTGATGGGAAAGCTCATATAATTCAAGTTGTATGAGTTTTCCACTCAGAAGAGGAATACCTGGCCACCTCAACGATTTAACATTGGATTTATTCCGGTTGGGTGGGCATGAAGGGGCTCCACCACCACCCGGTTGCCCCTCTTTCATTTGTGGGCCCTGACTGTATTTGGGTAAAGACGAGGTCAACCCCAAATTAGTCTTTCTTGTCAGGTTGCACCTGTTCTCGCAACAAGTCGTAATTCCTTCGTGGAGGTTATCTACAGATTTGCGACTTCGGTCGTCCTCTTGATCTCTGCAAGCAATTTGTGAATGCGAAATGTTTTGTAGTGAGTCCTCGTGCCGGGGAAACGAACCCGCCCCACGACACCGCAATGCTAGCCTGCCAGCGCATTCACGCGTCTCCGGACGAGGGCATTCTCGGCAGATACCTCCATCTTCTTCTGCCGGGGCAGCAGACCATCGCTGCAGTCCTTCACGGACTTATGAAAACTCATTATTCACTACAAATGGCGGCCAACGTGGGGCCCGAAACGCCCGGCTGTATCATCAGTCGTGAGCACGAGACAGTCCATCGTCTCTAGGTGTCCCCACTAGGTGTTAGAATTATTGGCGGGTAGATAACTCCCGAGGGTTTTTGCACTGATCGTGCCCCAGCAGCCTAATAACTTTCGAACGTGTGTTGTCTCTGGACATCAATATCGTTTGGTCCTTCTTTTGATTTATACTTTGGTGGTTTACCACCATTGTATAACTAGTAAGGCCAAATGATATTAGAGTCCCTTTTTTTGTGTTCGGAGGTTGTTATCCCAACATCTATTTTGCGGAGGATTCTGATCCGCTCCCCAAACCAGCGGTGCCTAAGTGTCTTACATTACATGGATTTTGATTTCATGTGATTGGCTGATTAGCTAATCCATGACTATCCATGACAAGACACGCGCTGCTTGTGGATTAGAATCCCACCCTGGGCTGACAAGCTGTAACTTGAGAAGTTTGCTAATGAGGGATCACTTCGGAACCCTGATTTTCATGGTGCCACAAGAGAGTGTCCCTGAAACGTTTAGAAGGATTGTGCCATGGTGTCCATACTTGGGGGGAAGGTCGGAAAGGAAAGTCCGTTCATATATATTTTTTTTACATAACTTAATCAAAACTTTTTTTTGTGAGGTTCTGAGATAGTTCGCCACTGACGGCCACATAAGAATTTTAGTAACTTTTCTCACCTTTTCTTCATTAATTTCATTATTTATATAGTTAAGCTTATATACCCATATTCTTCATTATTTATTTATCTAGGTATTTAATTAGGAAAACCATTTGGATTTAAAATGCCCACAAAAAGAACCCCCGAAAGGAGAAAGTTGCGGTCGGATGCCGGACCAGCTCTATTGTGCTCCATCTGTCACGAGGACATGGATGAAACTACAAGCCAGAGGTTGCAATGCGGGCACAGGCTACACCAGCTGTGTTTGGCCCAACCTCAACCACGTGCCCGCTCTGTCGTCAGCCTTTGGAAATCACACAGCCAGCAACAGAACGACCTCAGTCCTCCAGTGCAAGTGGAGCTGTCCCCAAAAGCGGACCCCTTCCATCCACGACCAGGAGTGCACGAGACGATGACTACAGGGCTGAAGCAGTTCCGCCTGCAGAAGAAGCGAGTCCCCCGGTGGCTGTGGAAGCCACAGTTCTACGAGATCTAATGGCGCTCTTACAGGACATGTCCACCCGGCTAGCCTCTCTAGAGAGCCAGAGAGAGAACCCCGCACCACCCCGGCCAAGAACTCCTCCTATGTGGGATTCGGACCCAAATCCGTGGGATTTCCCAGTCGATTCGCGGCGTGATCCCGAACGGATCCGGCCAGGTACAGCCATGAATCCGTTGGCTCCAGTTTACCTGCCCCGATTGAGCCAAGCACCGCCACCAAATCAGGCTCCCGTGATTCCGCTGGACCAACGCTTCCATCCACACGACATGTATCGGCTGAAGCCGACACAGATCCCCAGCATCATCCAGGGATGGAATCTACAATTCAGTGGGGAACCCAATACGATAACGGTAGAGGTTTTCATAAGTCGGGTGGAGTCACTGATTGAGCAGATGCTAGCAGGAGACCGCACAGCGCTCGCAGGGTACTTGCCGATGCTGCTTAGGGGAGCAGCACTGGGGACATATTGGAGAATACATTCAGCTCCACCATCCATACGCTGGTCACGGCTGAAGGAGGTACTCCGCATGGAATACCCTACGGTCGACATGGACGAATTAGTCCTGGATAAGATGAATGCTAGATGGCAGCGTCCGGACGAGTCCTTCCATCAATATCGAGCCGATATCCTTTGGTTGAATGACCAGCTGTCAGAGCCATTGTCTTCTACCCAAATTCTGCGCCTGCTGAAGCGCAATCTGAGACCGGAGATTCGTCGGCATATCGTGAACTCCGATCCACAGAGTATGGAGGCCCTGCTGAGAAATGTGCGTCGCATAGAAGGGTTTGAGGAAGACCTACGGGACCGGCCATACTTACTAACCAGGACGGGTCCTCGACGAGGAGTCGCGGAATTGGCCCCAGATTATACCACCCTAGATCTGGAGGATGATTTGGACCCAGACCATTTTGCTGTAGCAGCAGTGGGAAGTCTTACGACCTGCTGGAATTGTCACCAAACCGGACACCGGTTCATTTCATGCCGCGCAGAACGTAAGGTTTTCTGCTACGGTTGCGGCAAGCCGGACACTTACTTCCCGGACTGTTCTGAATGTGCCGCACGAAAAAACGGCCAAAAGAGTACCCGACCACCTCAGCGGTACTCGAAACCCCAGCAGTAGCTCCTCAATCAGTGGCTCACCCCAACCAACCTGACGTTAACCCACCAGCCATGACCATTACGACTGCGGATGTTCACTCTCTTCCGGAGACCTCACCAACGACAATATTAAAACG
Organism: Odontomyia ornata; assembly: GCA_963969285.1. Classification (NCBI taxonomy): domain Eukaryota; kingdom Metazoa; phylum Arthropoda; class Insecta; order Diptera; family Stratiomyidae; genus Odontomyia; species Odontomyia ornata. Next base: position 197,050,744 of record OZ017739.1, read on the forward strand.
ACCATCGCAGTCACTGCCAGAAGAACCGAGGCAGCCTTAAGTACGCACTCTAAAACCTTATCATGTTAGACTGCAGGAATATCGGGTGGCTCGAGAGCGAATATTTGCTTCCGAAGTCGTCACTTCCCGTTCGTGCACGACAAAATGGTCAACCCGTCGTTGGCGGAATTTCCGCAAGAGAGTGCGCACCTGCCGTCAAACCGTAAACTCTTGTAACATCTCGGAGGTTGCTGAGAATGAGATCAGACCTTATCATCCAATTAAAGTGTTGGGCGAGACCGTGTTTGCTTTGATCGACACGGGTGCCAGTATCAGTTGTCTTGCCTCGAGCTTTGGCTCGAAGGTGCTCCAAGAATATCCGAACTTGATTAAATCCTGGCGCACTGAAATCAGTACAGCTGATGGCACCAAACACCCTATACGAGGTAAACTAACCACACCCGTGATGTTCAGGGGTCAGACGAAGGATATTACGTTCTACATTATTCCGTCTTTGACTCAGAATGTACACCTTGGTGTCGATTTCGTCCTTTGCTTTGGACTGGCCTCAGATTTATTTACAGATTTGTCTTTAAAAACCAGAAATGTCAACGAAATCACTTCTACTCCCCATAGACATGACCTGACGCCTAACCAACGGCAACGCCTGGAAGCATCCATTGCTGCTTTCCCATCTTACGCCACCCAAGGCCTTGGCCGCACCACCCTAGTCTCACACGCCATCGACGTTGGCGATAGTAAACCGATTAAACAGAGACACTACGCCATCTCACCGGCCATGGAGAAATTGGTGTATGCGGAGCTAGATAGGATGCTCGAGTTAGGGGTCATAGAGGAGTCCCAAAGCGCTTGGTCATCACCGGTAACCTTGGTTGTGAAGCCAGGTAAAGTCCACCTCTGTCTCGATGCCCGTAAGGTAAACGCGGTTACCATCAAGGACGCGTACCCTCTTCCACTCATCGATGGAATACTAGGGAGACTGCCGAAAGCCAATTATATCACCAGTCTCGACCTAAAAGACGCCTTCTGGCAAATTCCACTCGATGAGGGCTCAAGGGACAAGACCGCCTTCACAGTGCCTGGACGACCATTATATCAGTTCGTCACAATGCCCTTTGGCCTGTGTAACGCGCCGCAAACGATGACTCGGTTGATGGACAAGGTCATCCCACCTCACCTGAAACACCAAGTGTTCGTGTACCTTGATGATCTGTTACTCATCACGGAAACGTTCGATCAACACCTCCTACTTCTACAAGAAGTAGCCCTGCACATCAGTAAGGCGGGACTCACCATCAACGTACAGAAAAGTAAGTTTGTCATTTAAGAAGTCCGATACCTCGGTCATGTTATAGGATATGGCACTATCAAAACGGATCCAGACAAAACTCGGGCGATTGATGAGTTCCCCTTACCAAAAACTGTGAAGCAGCTACGACGTTTCCTTGGTGTGTGCGGCTGGTACCGAAGGTTTGTTCGGAATTATGCAACAGTTTCAGCGCCCCTGTCAGACATGTTGCGGAAGGGGAAGTTCGTTTGGACCGAACTCAGCCGAAAGGCATTTGAAGAGCTTAAACAAGCCCTCACATCAGCTCCTGTCTTGCACAGCCCCGACTTCACGAAGCCCTTCTCCATTCATTGTGACGCAAGTCAACATGGAGTAGGAGCCGTGCTGGTGCAATTGACCGACGAAGGAGAGGAAGCTCCCATCGCCTTCATGTCCAATAAGCTGAATTCGGCCCAAAGAAACTATACTGTTTCCGAGCAAGAATGTTTGGCAGCGGTAATGGCTGTGAAGAAATTCCGAGCTTATATCGAGGGCCACCAATTCGAGATCATCACGGACCACGCGTCACTACAATGGTTGATGAACCAGGCAGATTTAAGTGGACGCCTGGCCAGATGGGCTCTTAAACTGCAAGGGTTCAAGTTCTCCATCAAACACCGGAAAGGAACCCAGAACATCGTACCCAACACTCTCTCACGGATGTTTTCCCCAGAGGGAGCCGAATTAACAACAAATGACGAGGACCCCATCGAAATAGATTTGGACAGCCCACATTTCGAATCAGATAGCTACAAAGAGTTGAGGCAAACCATAGCGACCCAACAGACACAGCTGCCTGATTTGAAGGTAATAGACGGCTATGTGTATAGACGAAACGAATACGCCACTGGTGATCCATGGCAGGAAGAAGAGTCTTGGAAACTCTGGGTACCGGAGGAAATGACACAACATCTGATCCTCCGCGCACATGACCACCCTTTAAGTGCCCACGGAGGTTACGGTCGGACGTTACGGCGACTCAAGAAATACTTCTTTTGGCCTAAAATGGCATCCCAGGTCAAAGACTACGTGAGCGCCTGTGAGACCTGTAAAGGCACCAAAGCGCCCAACCAGCCTCTTCGACCTCCTATGGGTCAACTCAACGTTCCAGAACGCGTATTCCAGCGTCTATACATAGATCTACTCGGTCCATATCCTCGGTCTTCCACGGGACACATCGGAGCCATAATCGTTCTAGATCAGCTCTCAAAGTTCCCAATGGTGGAACCTATCCGTAAATTCACAACTCCATCGATCGTGAAATTCTTAGAGAACCGGGTATTCCATGTGTTCGGTGTTCCAGAGAGTGTGTACTCAGATAATGGAGTACAGTTCCGGTCTCAGCAGTTTAAGAGCCTACTTCAGCAGTATGGCGTTGAACACCAACTGACGCCCATATACTCTCCTCAGTCCAACGCATGAGAACGGTTGAACCGCACCTTATTGGCCGCGATCCGTTCCTACGTCCACCCATCTCAAAAGGATTGGGATCGGCGATTGTCTGCCATCACATGCGCCCTGCGATCCTCGTATCATTCCGTCACCGGTGTCGCCCCTTACTTTGCCGCCTTTGGACAGCACATGATTTGCCACGGTAAATCATACCGACTGTTACGGCAATTAAAGTGTTTGGGAGACCCCGTCGTTGCGCTGGAGCCCCACGAACGTTTAGGAGACCTCCGCCAACAGATCGGACGGAAAATTAAGGCCGCAGGTAGTGCAAATGAAGCGCAGTACAATCTCCGGTCACGATCTGCTAATTTCAAAGAAGGAGATGAAGTTTTCCGGCGAAATTTCCGCCAAAGTGACGCCGCGGGGCATTACAACGCCAAGCTGGACAGGCGATTCTTGAAAAGCCGCATAAAGAAGGTAATGGGACCTAACCGTTACTTGATAACGGATCCATCGGGAAAAGAAGTGGGGATATACCACGCGAAAGACCTGCGCCGATAGATAATTGGGCACGTCTGTTTGTCCGTCCGCATATATTTTCAAAAACGCGCAAAGGTTGTATACTTCCAGGCAAACATAGACATAAGTCAGTCCGTCCGTCTGTTAATTGTGTTTTTTCTTTTATTGTTCGTCATCTCTAGTCCCGACGCCGAAGACAACCCGTAAGACACAGAAAGATCCTTCAGCTCCTTTTTCGTAATCCGCATTGCCTTGGGATCACGAGAAAATTAGCTGCCCTGTAGTAATCTAAGAACTATGGCTCTAAAAGCAGCGCTGACACAGGCACACAGCACGAACGCAATTTAATAATGATTCAGTCGATTCAGTCACCTTCCCCATCGCAACACTCGTTTTTTTCTTTTTTCGCAGGAAAAATAAGTGGAAAAATTTCTTTTGTACTTAACACCCGGGAAACAAAATTCTAAAAATGTTTAAAAATTTCTAATGTGTAGTATCTTATTACAATATCTTTTGAAGATAATTTAACGAATTGCGGTGTAACGCGGTACACAAAGGCTTAGAACGAAACGGTTAACCCTTTTAATTATATGAACGCTAAAACCATTGGATCATTTAATCTTTTAAATTATATGAACGCTAAAATCATTGTATCAGTTAATCCTTTAAATTATATGAACGATAAAATCATTGTATCATTTAAACCCCACAAAATTTGTCAAATTTTACCCATTCCAACCATAATATTAATTAAAAATTGTTTTGTTTGTCGGTAATTAACGCGTGCCTGTCTTATTCTTTCGATTTATTTCCCTCTTCATTACGCCTAATAATTATAAACATAAATTGCTTTCAATGGATAATTTAAGGGACGACTTAAAATTTTAAAAAGAAACCGAAACGAGTGTGCATTATCACCACCGCATGTTCACCCATAGATGGCATTATTCAACGAAACTTTTGCTGTTTCGTTGCTCGTCGGCTCGGCCCCGCCAGGTTAGTTCGCAGTTGCACAAGATCCTCGTGAGAGTAAGGCTAGCGGTTAATGAAAAATACACGTGGTGGCCATTTTAGTGAAGTGAAAAAGTACAGTAGTGGAGGAAACCTACTAAAACCACAACAAAATCGTGGTGGATGGTTGTTGGCAGATAGTTAACTCCTACCATCCTGTTGATACACAGCAAAAAAAAAAAAAACGATAGCAGCTGCCAATATCGCCATGAGCCATCAGCATTAGGCCACCACGTGATTTGCAACAGGTGGTTGGAAGGCCGATGAGAAGTTTTTTATTGGAAGGAGTGGCACATGTGATTGGGAAACGGCGGGACCCTACTTCCTGTCTCTGGGAAAACACACCGTTTGGATGCAAAAAGGCGCACTGTGTATTCAAACATAGTTCAACGAAGAGTGATAAATCCACTGAAAAGTTAGATCCAGAAGAATTAGTCAAATCACTCAATCCATATAGTGACCAACGGATTGCATATAAAAGGAGCTGATAACTTATCTAGAGAGACTAACAATTCGTGGAATGAAACAATCGAAAGTTCAAACGCTGAGGAATTCAAATAACTTGTGATACTCAAGGAAGTCTATATGTATTTACACTTTGATAGCTGAATTTTTATACTATTTTATACACCCCTAGGATCTATTTTATGTCTTAATACTCGTGTGTTAAAAAGTTGATGTATGGACGCGATTCTTCACTACCAAAAATTTCAGGACTTGCATACCTCCACATCGTCAGCGAGCGCTCGTCGTCGAGGGAAAGGTACTGTAAGTAACCTCTTAACATTTTTTTATTAAATACTTATTTATCGAATTTTTAAAAAAAAAAAAATATTTATTAAATTTTTAATTAAATATTTATTGTTTAAAAAAAAAAAAATATTTATTGAATATTTATTGAAATTTTTTTTTTGAAAAAACTATTTATTGAATTTTTAAAAAAAAAAAGAAAAAAAAGAAAATAGGACGACAATCGTCATCCCAATGCATCCGTCTATTTAGCTGAAAGAAAAAAAAAAGGAGAAGAAGAATCGTCGTGAAAAAAATCGCTTATTTTTTATTTCGTATAAATCGATGTAAGAATTTTTTCTTTTAAACATAATGTATGTAGGGTGAAAGTGTGGCATCTACAAGAGCTAACCACAATAATTATAATGCTACAGGAAATCAGAAAAAACAAATGAATTTTCGTATAATGTTAATCTTCTTTTAATATCAATTTCCCTCTTTCAACGATTAAATGCTTTTCAATATGGTGTTGTAAATTGCTGTGCTGATTGCCATAGAAAAATCATACTGTTTCATTGCTTTAACGTTGTTCGAATAAAAACAAAAAAATGATGGATTAAATGGAAAATCGGTCTTTTTCTTCCGGTTTTTTCCAATCGGGTATAGGACCCGGTACGGTGGCAGGCTTCCACCCCATAATATGAGCCAGCCACCGGGTACTTAAAAATTTTTCTGTTTCAGGAGACTTTATGGGTTGAGTGGCCCAAGCCAAGTGCCTTTTTATGGCATAGAGTTATGCAATTCAATTGTATAATTCTATGACATAAATTGGTCACCGGGGTACTCCCCTTCTGATGGGAAAGCTCATATAATTCAAGTTGTATGAGTTTTCCACTCAGAAGAGGAATACCTGGCCACCTCAACGATTTAACATTGGATTTATTCCGGTTGGGTGGGCATGAAGGGGCTCCACCACCACCCGGTTGCCCCTCTTTCATTTGTGGGCCCTGACTGTATTTGGGTAAAGACGAGGTCAACCCCAAATTACTCTTTCTTGTCAGGTTGCACCTGTTCTCGCAACAAGTCGTAATTCCTTCGTGGAGGTTATCTACAGATTTGCGACTTCGGTCGTCCTCTTGATCTCTGCAAGCAATTCGTGAATGCGAAATGTTTTGTAGTGAGTCCTCGTGCCGGGGAAACGAACCCGCCCCACGACACCGCAATGCTAGCCTGCCAGCGCATTCACGCGTCTCCGGGCGAGGGCATTCTCGGCAGGAATCAACACCTTCCTCTGCCGAGGCAGCAGAACATCGCTGCGGTCCTTCACGGACATTAGGAAAACATCTTATTCACTACAGCTACTGAATTTGAATCCCCCGTCAAACGAATACCCCATTTAGTTACACCACTGGGTGCAGAGCAACAACCTTTTAAAATTTTAAGGCAACGTATTTAATATATTTCAATTGTAAAAGCAAGAGATCAGCAAAATTATCATTAAGAAAGCTTTAATTTCTTTTGAAAAAAAAACATCTATTGCACTCATCATAATCAGATTTAAATTCAATCCATTTGGTCATCCCATTTCAAGTAAGCATAAATTCATTTCCAACAGAAAAGATCTTAAGTTACACTCAAACGAATTCTCCGATGTATTTAAATAATTTCTGGACCTCACATAGTTGTGCTAATGTAAGCAACTTTCATAACATGAATAGGGCATGCTTATGAAATATACTTGTACAGCATAAGAATTTGTAAGCAACTTTCATAACATGCATAGGACATGGTCATGAAATATTTAGCATGAAAATTTGTATGATAAGCAAAAATTTTGTATGTTTCGTTTTTGGCTGTGATGAATAAATTTTTGTTAATCCGACAACGGACGTGTAAGTTACTGCCGGTGACGTTGTTGGGTTGGTGCTGGTGAAGCTCGGCTAAGATGCTGCTGTGCCATTGGCGATTCCGGTAATTGCATTTAAGTTTTGGCTGAGCTCCGCTGGCTGATTCCACAGACGATTTGCTGGTGAGGTTCAGCCAATGAGCTTCTGTGCAATTGGTTTTTCTGCTAATTGTATGGAGATCTTTGGTAGGGGTTCGCTGGGTGATCGCCCAACCCATAAGTCACTAAGTGCAGGGTGTACAAGATTGAATTGGTGCTTCTACCAATTCAATGCCGTTCGCCCTATATTGCTAGCTCTTTCCTCACTTGATCTCAGAATTTTGCCGCATTAGCTGTGTGCACCTGTTGATGGATTAGGCAGTTTGGCTTAGTTCGAAGTATCATCTGGAGGTGCGGCTGATGTGGCCTGTACCATCACCAATTCTGCGGTCCGTTGGGAGCACTGGTGACCTCGACGTGATTCCGGCTCTGTTGGGAATTGTGATACGAAAATATCACCCCTGGCATTCTATATACCTTTACAGGGAAATTCATCGTAGTTCAACAAAAGAAGATCAGGAAAAGTAGAAGCACTAGTGAAATTCCAGCAGGAAATCGGAAGGCTCATCAAAAATACCTTCAATAATTTGACGAAGGACAATGTGGAATGGAAATTCATGCAAAAAGTTTGTGGGAACTCTTTGAATTGAACCACGGTCTTCTTCAACAATTCGAGAAGGTGAACCCAGAGTACTAATTTTTTCAGAACAAGTACTTTGAAAAAATTAAGAAGATTTCGGAGAGTCACCGAGAAGGTCTACAGGCTTTGTAAAATCCAGCGTGCAGCTCCAACGAAACATGTGCCGAGTCCAACCAGGTGGACAAGGCAACCAAGCGTTTGAACGCAACAGCTAAGTTGGCCGGATTTACGGAGCGCCCTCACCAATATTACCGATTTCATGTAGACTATTTGCTATTTCAACAGAAGCGTGGTATTGAAAAGAATAACGAGAATCTCTGGGTGGAATTAGAGAGCTAAGAGGAGTCGCTGCAGTGACAGCTGCCTGCGTAACGAAGAACTCTGAAGAAAGACCTGAACAGCATAGCGCTTTAGGGTCCTCGTCAGCAGTCAAGTTGCCGAAAATTACACTGCCTCTCTTCAATGGCAAGTATGTGCAGTGGATACAGTACGAGGAGTTTTTTGTGCAATTAGTGCACTCAAAGGAAATAAATGATACTCAGAAGATATTCCACCTGGTCATGAGCCTTCAAGATGAAACCAGCACTCTAATTCAACACCTACTGGTAGCCGCCAAGAATTATCAGCCTGCTTGGGACTTGTTGTGTCAGCGGTATGACAACAAAAGGTTGTTGGTCAGCGGCTACCTGAAAAAATTCACTCAACAACAGATAATGCAAAGGGTATCTGAACTTTCAATCAAGTGGCTCCATGGCACAACCAAGGAGTGCATCATGGGGCTCAAAAACATAGGACTGGCTGTGGAACATTGCGATGTGGTGGTTGTGCATTTACTACTGAAGAAGCTATGGAAGACTACTCATGCTCTCTGTGAGCAATCTTTAGTCAATTCAAAAGCCTTGGATAATCTCAAGAAGCTTTTGACTTTTTTCGAAGTAAGATTACAATTCCTAGAAGCCACGATGGAACACACGGAATGGATGAGGACTTAACTGTGCACAACGAGGAATTGAGGTCGGGCACAATTCAACCAATAACTGGCATAACCGAACCAAGTAAAAGAAAAAAGAAAGACAGTTAGTTACCCGTCTTTTAATGACGCTAATTGTACTGCGTTGCCTATTTCCCGCAAGAACGGCGAAGGAAATACAACTAACCCCAATCAACAATGAACTGGACTTATACTTCGAGAACTTAGGCTTGGATTCACTGATAAAACATGGGTGGACCGTGATTGTCTTCTACAATCTGACCTCATTTTGGAAGGAACACAAATTGTTCACCAAAGGGATAGTCAAACTGCAGACGTTATGCACCCTGGTTATTCAACAAGCACACTGCAGGGAGCTAGCTGAGCACTTTAACCTCACTTTTGATCAGATTGTAATGAAGAACAAATTTGTGCATCATACGCAAAGATCATGATGTTTACCCTTAGACCTGATTGGAAACGTCGCTAACTCTCTGCTTGGAATATTAGATTCCAAATATGCAGAATAAATGGCCCAAATCATCACCGAGTTGAAATCAGTTGATCAGCATCTCCAGGCTTTTATCCGAAATCAAATTACCAAGTCATCGGAGATTCCTCATACAATTACCAAGTCAGCGGAGATCACTCATCGCCAGCTGGCCAAAATATATCAAACACTGAACACCACGATAGACACACTCAACTCCATCAACCAGGATCTAGACGCTCTTAAAAACACGGAAAATTTTAATGCATTGCCAGTCAAGCTGATCCTAACTATCTTGGACTTCCGACAAATGCAGGATGTCATGATCAACATGCTGGTGGATACGCAACATGGAAAGATAACTCCTTTACTTCTTTCACCTTAGCAACTGCAGACTCAAGCACAACTAATAAAGAATCAGCTGCCATTACACCTCGCGCTTCCATCTCAACGAGAAAGACTTCTACTCTATCAGCTAATGACTGTAGCAGCTAGTATTACCAGCGACCTCATCAAACTTCAAATTAAGCTTATATTGCTATCCACCGGCACCATGGGCGTGATGTCAGTTACAGCTGTCCCTATCATCTACAATAACAAACTGTTACGCATCATTTCACAGCTCACTCATTATGCTAGTTAACGTACAAGAGTAGCAATATTTTCCGATAGCCCCATCAGAGCTTCTTAATAAATGCCCGAATTACCGTTCCATTGTATACCTGTGTTGCCTCAAATAGCCCAGTACAGACAACATGAAGAGGGACAGCTGAAAACTACGAATACTACTACATAAATCCAACCTTTCGACATGTGACATGGCAAAGGCTCAGCCAATCCAACAAATGGCTCTACAGGGAAGACGTCATAACCATAATATATGATGGACGGGTATCACATCATCCTATTAGTGGGATAAAAATCATTATCATCCCGGTCAGATGTGCCATAAAGGATGGCACACGAACCATCAAATCAACGGAACTCACCAACAAAGTGATGGCCACGCTCATTCCAAGGAGCGACCTAAGTGTGGTCCAAATCAACCCAACCCGCGACCCAATTGCGGGGATAGCAATGTCGCAAGTCAACATATCATCGGAGCTAGAGGATCTCCGAGCTTGTATTGATGAATTCAAGGAAGTCACCATACTGGACACTAGCGTTTCAAGCCACGATTTTCATCAAAACAGTGCGTCGTACATGTTCCTAGCGCTGATCATCCTGGTACCAACTTGCTGGGCAATTGGATTTTGGGCATTGGAAGCCTGGACAGCTATGATTTATTTTTAGAAGTCTGATTCACATTGCTTTACAATCACATCGATACAGTCCGTCCGACGCCAGAATTTGGGTTCTCAAGCAAAGCGTTAAATTTTGCAAACAATTTGCTTGGGAGCCCAAGCTTGCTCTTTTACACGCTCCATGTGGGTTTATTTGTGGCAACTCAGGCTTCCTGGCTACTTTGTAGTGTATCGCGGATCGTTCTCGAGCTGGGATTTCTGCTGATGTGCGAGATTGCACTTGACGGCTGGTAGGTTGCGCTCTTATCGCAGGAGAGAGACATGCAAGTTGGCAAGTTATATCAGAGCATATATACTATCTAGCACCTGCAATCGAGGAGCTGTCAAAATGAAAAGAGAGGCAAATAAACGTGTAAAAGATGGATTACAGTATTCATTCATAGCCATTTTGAATCAGATAGTTCGAGTTAGAATTTTTTAAAGTGAGCTTTATCACACATTTGAATGAACTTTTGTACCGATTTTGGTGCAAATCGGAGATAAACTTTCGTCAGAACAGAAATCACGAGTATTCATCTAAAACAGCCGTCTCCTTTTCCCTTAGCCAGTTTAAATAATTAACAGACCCAGACGAAATATTTAATTTCTTCGAATTTGACAAAAATTGAAGCGAAATTGCGATCTCCAGGCACAAATTTTGTTATATATATATATATATTTATATATATATATATATATATATATATATATATATATATATATATATATATATATATATATTTATATGCATATATTTATATAACCAGAAACACACACACGTATTCATACATATATATATATATATATATATATATATATATATATATATATATATATATATATATATATATATAAATACATATGTATATATAGGGTGTTCCAATAAGCGGCGTTATTTTGATATTAAAAGAAAAAAGCCATGTTTTAATATAAATGATCGGATAAAAAGGAATAGTGAAAAATAAAATCAGGCAAATGACCACTGCGACCACGCTTACAGGACCATATGCTTTTCATGAAATTTCCCATAACCAAATCGCAAGGTGGCTGGCCTATGTCCTCGATCATGAATTCAATCTTTGAGGTCTTGAATCGACGCTGGGCTATTAGTGTAGACCTACCCTTTCACGTGGCCCCAAAGGAAGAAGTCGAAAGGTGTTAAATCACAAGATCAATTCAAAATAACGCCACTTATTGTATATTTTTATATATGTATATATATATATATATATATATATATATATATATATATATATATATATATATATATATATATATATATATATATATATATATATATATATATATATATATATGTATGTATACATATATATGTAAATATATGTAAATATATGCAAATATATATAAATATACATACAATATATGTTTATGGTCACGTGTTATGATTCGCGGCCGATAAGCTTAATGCCCTGGAAAAGCGAAAATGCACTATCTTTTAAAATAAGTTAAAATGATTTATTTCTTAAGAATGCACAATAATCAATTTAACTATTTTACAAATTGCATTTTATTTACTTTCCGCTGTGTATCAATTTTTATCCCATTTGTCTTCAAATATAACAAAAATCACTTCAGTATCAATCAATATCGCCTTTAAATCGCGCTCGACTCCTATCGCCGTTTCACTATCCCAGTTTCTACTTGTATTCTGTCTCCCCCATTCATTCATCTCGGCATTAAATAGAGTCTCTAGTCATTCAATCCATTTCTCGTATATTTGCGAGAGAAGCTGTAGTGCTACAAAGGAGAAGAAGAAGATATTGGCGAATGTTCTGACGAGAACTACCTCGAATTTTCGAGGAACTCTGAATACCCCCAGTGACGTTACTTTCAGAAATTGATCATGGATCATTCTTGTGCTTTCGAGTACTTTCGATTACTTCTCAATCAATATTTATCATGATGTTATTAATAGTTGTGACAACAATTGCAAAAATAGCTCGCAGAATTGTTTGAATATGTAACACCGCCCCCACCTCAGATCTTTTCGCCCAAAAGAGATGTGTCGCTAGTTGTAGTTGTCTGCCTGGATGTTATATGGAGCAAGACGGTCCACGTGCACGATTTTCATTTTGACTCTCGGCTTTCAGTGTGTGATTCGCTTTGTAGCTTGGTATGGTCTCCCGCAATTATGTTGCAAATTCGGAGACATACCATTCCGCCGTTGTGGGTTATATACCCCTACCAAGTCATCCTGCTCGAAGCCAGTATAATTTGCCTATAGATCATACCTGGTCTTCATGCGGTCAATAGCTGATTCGAGGTGTTCTCGCAACTTCCGATGTATCTGGTTCAATCGTTCCCTTAGCTCACATGCGTACTCCAAGGTCATTTGGGGTTTCTCCGGCGGTGTTCCGAACTTTTTATCAGCCAGCAGACAAATAGTCTTTCCAAAAATGACTTTGGCTGGGGCTTTGCCCAACGATGCATATTCGGCAGCTCTATACGCCATCAAGAGTAATGGAATCTGCCGGTCCCAGTCCCTTTGGTTCTCATCAACCATATTGAACCGGTGTTTATTGAGTGTGCCGTTGAAACGTTCAACCATTCCATTGGATTGGGGATGCAGCGGTGTTACCCTCATGTTCCGTAACCCCAGCACCTCACACATTTCGCCAAAAACTAGTGACTCAAAGCTTCAGCCTTGATCCGAATGTAGTTCACAAGGTACGCCTTACCTACTGACCCTGTACTACAGTAGCTGATTCCTGATTGGGAATGGGGTAGACCTCGGGCCACTTGCTTAAATAATCGGCCACAACCAGCGTGTATCGATTTCCCTATTCTGGTTCAGGACATGGCGCTGCGATGTCAACAGAAATCCTTTCAAACGATACACCCTCGTTGTAGGTTTGCATTTGTCCTCTCAGTCATCGCTTTGGGCCTTTGACGGAAGCGCAAATTGTGCATCTACGACACCAGTCCTCCACGTCTTCTCGAGCGTGGAGCCAGTAAATTCTTTCCTGCGATTTCGCTAAGGTCTTGTTAACACCAGGGTGGCCTCCCGAGGATCTTTCGTGCATTTGCTTAACCAAATCGTGGATTCGGCTTTTCGGAAGCATAGTTTGCATCCTATAGGAGCTGCCAGCCACCGTTTCCCATTTCCGCTTGAGTACACTACCCTCCACCTAAAGGGAGTACCATTGTGCCCAATAACTTTTCAAGGTGGCGCCATGCATCAACATACCCTTCCATGCAGGTCGCCCAGTTGTCTCCTTCCATACGAGTAATGGTCCGATGTCTTCATCGGCTAGCTGGGCATTTCGAACCTCCTCCAATGACCAACCTTCATCAAATCCGGCCGTTATCACTCGCAGATCAACGGTCGGCTCCTCTTCCTCAATCTGTTGGCAATGCTGGTAGTTAGTTCCATGAACTCCATCCTAGCGATGAACAATTTCGTAGTCATATGACTGCAACCTTTGAATTAATCTCGCAACTTGTTCCTCGGGGTTTTTGAAGCTAAGCAGTCATCTCAGTGATGCATGGTCTGTTCGAAGAACAGGTTGCTTGGTAGCCTCTATTATTGCAAAAGCTCCTTCCTTGTCACGCAGTAGTTTCTCTCACTTTTTGAGAGAACTCGACTGTAATACGAGAGGACTCTTTCTTCGCCATCGATCTGCTGGGAGAGTACAGCTCCATTCCCACCGTTTCTCATGTCGGTGTCAACTTAAAAAGTGTTCCCGGGTTTTGGATATGCCAGCATGGGTGATTCACGCAGTCCCTCCTTCAAGGTCTCAGACGCTGCCTGGCATTGTTCATTTCACATATAGGGACGATTTTTCTTGGTTAACTGATGGAGACACTTTTTATTTTGTCAAAGTTTTTGAGGTACCTTTGATGGTAGGTACCAGACCCAGAAAACTTCGTAGTTGGCGCTTGTTGTTTGGTGTTGGCCAGATTTTCATGGCTTCCGTTTTCTCAGGATCTATTTTGACCTCTTCTGCTGATACCACGTGTCGCAGGTATTTTACTTCAGCTGCGAAAAGGGTAAACATGTCAGGACTCCAGTCGCAATTGGGAGAACACCTCTTCTAAGTTCCACACATGCTCTTCGAACGTTTTCCTGATAACAACGGTGTCATCTAGGTACAGTAAGCAGGTCTTCCAGGTTAGGCCTCGTAGCACGTATTCCATCAGGCATTTGAAGGTGGCTGGAGCATTACAAAGCCCAAATGGCATCATCACAAATTGCCACAATCCGGTCCCAACTGAAAATGCGGTCTTCTCTCGGTCTTTCTTGTCAATTTCTACCTGCCAGCAGCCACTCTTGAGGCCAAGTGTAGAAAACCATTTTGCATTGGCTAAAGTGTCCATGATGTCGTCGATGCTTGGAAGCGGGTAAATATCTTTCTTAGTGACGTCGTTAAGCTGTCTATAGGTGAAAAGAAACGAGTGCTACCATCAATCTTCTTCGCTAGAACTAACTGGTGTGGCTGATGGACGCCAGAAGGCTCAATAACACCTTGTTTTTCCATGTCATGAGATCAGTGCACTCACTTCTCCTCGTTTGGCTATAGGGAGACGTCTTGGTGCCTGTCGAATCGGCTTGGCTCCCTGTGTATCTATGACGTGAGTTACCATACTCGTTCGGCCTTAGCCATCTGGGCTTGTTGAAAAGATGTCACTGTACTTGGTGACCAGATCAGAGCCTAGCCTGAATACCTGCACTGGCAATTTGGTCTGCTTCAATATTACAGACGTGAGTTTCCGGGGTTTTGTCTGTGTCTTGCCTCTTTTTCTAATCATGGTCGTGAGATGCTACCAAAGAGGTGATGTCGGAAACAGGCTGGCAGCTGCCGATGACTTCTCCTGCTTTGTGCTTGTGGTTGAGTCTGCGGTGTGAAGGACTCGAACCGGAACGTATCCGTTCCTTATAGATCTTACGAGGCTTCGTCCTATAATCAAACTGCGCAATGCTGACGTCTTCGTTGGCTCACTCATTATGCTAGTTAACGTACAAGAGTAGCAATATTTTCCGATAGCCCCATCAGAGCTTCTTAATAAATGCCCGAATTACCGTTCCATTGTATACCTGTGTTGCCTCAAATAGCCCAGTACAGACAACATGAAGAGGGACAGCTGAAAACTACGAATACTACTACATAAATCCAACCTTTCGACATGTGACATGGCAAAGGCTCAGCCAATCCAACAAATGGCTCTACAGGGAAGACGTCATAACCATAATATATGATGGACGGGTATCACATCATCCTATTAGTGGGATAAAAATCATTATCATCCCGGTCAGATGTGCCATAAAGGATGGCACACGAACCATCAAATCAACGGAACTCACCAACAAAGTGATGGCCACGCTCATTCCAAGGAGCGACCTAAGTGTGGTCCAAATCAACCCAACCCGCGACCCAATTGCGGGGATAGCAATGTCGCAAGTCAACATATCATCGGAGCTAGAGGATCTCCGAGCTTGTATTGATGAATTCAAGGAAGTCACCATACTGGACACTAGCGTTTCAAGCCACGATTTTCATCAAAACAGTGCGTCGTACATGTTCCTAGCGCTGATCATCCTGGTACCAACTTGCTGGGCAATTGGATTTTGGGCATTGGAAGCCTGGACAGCTATGATTTATTTTTAGAAGTCTGATTCACATTGCTTTACAATTACATCGATACAGTCCGTCCGACGCCAGAATTTGGGTTCTCAAGCAAAGCGTTAAATTTTGCAAACAATTTGCTTGGGAGCCCAAGCTTGCTCTTTTACACGCTCCATGTGGGTTTATTTGTGGCAACTCAGGCTTCCTGGCTACTTTGTAGTGTATCGCGGATCGTTCTCGAGCTGGGATTTCTGCTGATGTGCGAGATTGCACTTGACGGCTGGTAGGTTGCGCTCTTATTGCAGGAGAGAGACATGCAAGTTGGCAAGTTATATCAGAGCATATATACTATCTAGCACCTGCAATCGAGGAGCTGTCAAAATGAAAAGAGAGGCAAATAAACGTGTAAAAGATGGATTACAGTTTACCATGTGTTGGTAATATTGCAAGCAAATTCAAGTTTTTGTTTACCATACATACGCACTTTTAGTCTAATTCTCTCAACTCCATAAGTACCGTAAGAAATAAAATTTGTTCTAATTGCAGCTGCTATTTAGTAGATATGCTCTGGTTATATATTGGCAACTTGAATGGCGTTGGGGACAATGTTTCTTTTTTGGCGGTTGGGAACGAGTCAATAATAAAAAACTTTTAGAAAAATAGAAAACCGACGTCAAAATGCCCTAAAAAGGGTGAAATAAATTTTGTAAAAGCGATGCCATATCAATTTTTCCCTGTTTCTTTTGTGATGGCGCACATGTTACAAGTTTTTATGTTTAACCGGAAAAACTGATTAGGCAGCGTTTCTATAAAAAAATATTTCATCTTTTTTAGGGCATTTTGAAGTCGGTTTTTTTTCTAAAAGTTTTTCATCTTAACCTTCTTAGTGGCAAATTTTTTTCACTACAAATCTATAAAAATCCAGTTTCCTGAATATATGGTACCATGTACGAGTATATATAATTGAATTTCTTGACTGCAATGCAAATCTCACTGCTACTAAAATATGCAGCGTTCATAGGAACCTTGATTTAAGGTTTTCTAAAAATCCAACATAAATGTAGCCATTTTGAATCAGATAGTTCGAGTTAGAATTTTTTAAAGTGAGCTTTATCACACATTTGAATGAACTTTTGTACCGATTTTGGTGCAAATCGGAGATAAACTTTCGTCAGAACAGAAATCACGAGTATTCATCTAAAACAGCCGCCTCCTTTTCCCTTAGCCAGTTTAAATAATTAACAGAACCAGACGAAATATTTAATTTCTTCGAATTTGACAAAAATTGAAGCGAAATTGCGATCTCCAGGCACAAATTTTGTTATATATATATATATATATATATATATATATATATATATATATATATATATATATATATATGTATATTTATATGCATATATTTATATAACCAGAAACACACACACGTATTCATACATATATATATATAAATACATATGTATATATAGGGTTTTCCAATAAGCGGCGTTATTTTGATATTAAAAGAAAAAAGCCATGTTTTAATATAAATGATCGGATAAAAAGGAATAGTGAAAAATAAAATCAGGCAAATGACCACTGCGACCACGCTTACAGGACCATATGCTTTTCATGAAATTTCCCATAACCAAATCGCAAGGTGGCTGGCCTATGTCCTCGATCATGAATTCAATCTTTGAGGTCTTGAATCGACGCTGGGCTATTAGTGTAGACCTACCCTTTCACGTGGCCCCAAAGGAAGAAGTCGAAAGGTGTTAAATCACAAGATCAATTCAAAATAACGCCACTTATTGTATATTTTTATATATGTATATATATATATATATATATATATATATATATATATATATATATATATATATATATATATATATATATATATATATATATGTATGTATACATATATATGTAAATATATGTAAATATATGCAAATATATATAAATATACATACAATATATGTTTATGGTCACGTGTTATGATTCGCGGCCGATAAGCTTAATGCCCTGGAAAAGCGAAAATGCACTATCTTTTAAAATAAGTTAAAATGATTTATTTCTTAAGAATGCACAATAATCAATTTAACTATTTTACAAATTGCATTTTATTTACTTTCCGCTGTGTATCAATTTTTATCCCATTTGTCTTCAAATATAACAAAAATCACTTCAGTATCAATCAATATCGCCTTTAAATCGCGCTCGACTCCTATCGCCGTTTCACTATCCCAGTTTCTACTTGTATTCTGTCTCCCCCATTCATTCATCTCGGCATTAAATAGAGTCTCTAGTCATTCAATCCATTTCTCGTATATTTGCGAGAGAAGCTGTAGTGCTACAAAGGAGAAGAAGAAGATATTGGCGAATGTTCTGACGAGAACTACCTCGAATTTTCGAGGAACTCTGAATACCCCCAGTGACGTTACTTTCAGAAATTGATCATGGATCATTCTTGTGCTTTCGAGTACTTTCGATTACTTCTCAATCAATATTTATCATGATGTTATTAATAGTTGTGACAACAATTGCAAAAATAGCTCGCAGAATTGTTTGAATATGTAACACCGCCCCCACCTCAGATCTTTTCGCCCAAAAGAGATGTGTCGCTAGTTGTAGTTGTCTGCCTGGATGTTATATGGAGCAAGACGGTCCACGTGCACGATTTTCATTTTGACTCTCGGCTTTCAGTGTGTGATTCGCTTTGTAGCTTGGTATGGTCTCCCGCAATTATGTTGCAAATTCGGAGACATACCATTCCGCCGTTGTGGGTTATATACCCCTACCAAGTCATCCTGCTCGAAGCCAGTATAATTTGCCTATAGATCATACCTGGTCTTCATGCGGTCAATAGCTGATTCGAGGTGTTCTCGCAACTTCCGATGTATCTGGTTCAATCGTTCCCTTAGCTCACATGCGTACTCCAAGGTCATTTGGGGTTTCTCCGGCGGTGTTCCGAACTTTTTATCAGCCAGCAGACAAATAGTCTTTCCAAAAATGACTTTGGCTGGGGCTTTGCCCAACGATGCATATTCGGCAGCTCTATACGCCATCAAGAGTAATGGAATCTGCCGGTCCCAGTCCCTTTGGTTCTCATCAACCATATTGAACCGGTGTTTATTGAGTGTGCCGTTGAAACGTTCAACCATTCCATTGGATTGGGGATGCAGCGGTGTTACCCTCATGTTCCGTAACCCCAGCACCTCACACATTTCGCCAAAAACTAGTGACTCAAAGCTTCAGCCTTGATCCGAATGTAGTTCACAAGGTACGCCTTACCTACTGACCCTGTACTACAGTAGCTGATTCCTGATTGGGAATGGGGTAGACCTCGGGCCACTTGCTTAAATAATCGGCCACAACCAGCGTGTATCGATTTCCCTATTCTGGTTCAGGACATGGCGCTGCGATGTCAACAGAAATCCTTTCAAACGATACACCCTCGTTGTAGGTTTGCATTTGTCCTCTCAGTCATCGCTTTGGGCCTTTGACGGAAGCGCAAATTGTGCATCTACGACACCAGTCCTCCACGTCTTCTCGAGCGTGGAGCCAGTAAATTCTTTCCTGCGATTTCGCTAAGGTCTTGTTAACACCAGGGTGGCCTCCCGAGGATCTTTCGTGCATTTGCTTAACCAAATCGTGGATTCGGCTTTTCGGAAGCATAGTTTGCATCCTATAGGAGCTGCCAGCCACCGTTTCCCATTTCCGCTTGAGTACACTACCCTCCACCTAAAGGGAGTACCATTGTGCCCAATAACTTTTCAAGGTGGCGCCATGCATCAACATACCCTTCCATGCAGGTCGCCCAGTTGTCTCCTTCCATACGAGTAATGGTCCGATGTCTTCATCGGCTAGCTGGGCATTTCGAACCTCCTCCAATGACCAACCTTCATCAAATCCGGCCGTTATCACTCGCAGATCAACGGTCGGCTCCTCTTCCTCAATCTGTTGGCAATGCTGGTAGTTAGTTCCATGAACTCCATCCTAGCGATGAACAATTTCGTAGTCATATGACTGCAACCTTTGAATTAATCTCGCAACTTGTTCCTCGGGGTTTTTGAAGCTAAGCAGTCATCTCAGTGATGCATGGTCTGTTCGAAGAACAGGTTGCTTGGTAGCCTCTATTATTGCAAAAGCTCCTTCCTTGTCACGCAGTAGTTTCTCTCACTTTTTGAGAGAACTCGACTGTAATACGAGAGGACTCTTTCTTCGCCATCGATCTGCTGGGAGAGTACAGCTCCATTCCCACCGTTTCTCATGTCGGTGTCAACTTAAAAAGTGTTCCCGGGTTTTGGATATGCCAGCATGGGTGATTCACGCAGTCCCTCCTTCAAGGTCTCAGACGCTGCCTGGCATTGTTCATTTCACATATAGGGACGATTTTTCTTGGTTAACTGATGGAGACACTTTTTATTTTGTCAAAGTTTTTGAGGTACCTTTGATGGTAGGTACCAGACCCAGAAAACTTCGTAGTTGGCGCTTGTTGTTTGGTGTTGGCCAGATTTTCATGGCTTCCGTTTTCTCAGGATCTATTTTGACCTCTTCTGCTGATACCACGTGTCGCAGGTATTTTACTTCAGCTGCGAAAAGGGTAAACATGTCAGGACTCCAGTCGCAATTGGGAGAACACCTCTTCTAAGTTCCACACATGCTCTTCGAACGTTTTCCTGATAACAACGGTGTCATCTAGGTACAGTAAGCAGGTCTTCCAGGTTAGGCCTCGTAGCACGTATTCCATCAGGCATTTGAAGGTGGCTGGAGCATTACAAAGCCCAAATGGCATCATCACAAATTGCCACAATCCGGTCCCAACTGAAAATGCGGTCTTCTCTCGGTCTTTCTTGTCAATTTCTACCTGCCAGCAGCCACTCTTGAGGCCAAGTGTAGAAAACCATTTTGCATTGGCTAAAGTGTCCATGATGTCGTCGATGCTTGGAAGCGGGTAAATATCTTTCTTAGTGACGTCGTTAAGCTGTCTATAGGTGAAAAGAAACGAGTGCTACCATCAATCTTCTTCGCTAGAACTAACTGGTGTGGCTGATGGACGCCAGAAGGCTCAATAACACCTTGTTTTTCCATGTCATGAGATCAGTGCACTCACTTCTCCTCGTTTGGCTATAGGGAGACGTCTTGGTGCCTGTCGAATCGGCTTGGCTCCCTGTGTATCTATGACGTGAGTTACCATACTCGTTCGGCCTTAGCCATCTGGGCTTGTTGAAAAGATGTCACTGTACTTGGTGACCAGATCAGAGCCTAGCCTGAATACCTGCACTGGCAATTTGGTCTGCTTCAATATTACAGACGTGAGTTTCCGGGGTTTTGTCTGTGTCTTGCCTCTTTTTCTAATCATGGTCGTGAGATGCTACCAAAGAGGTGATGTCGGAAACAGGCTGGCAGCTGCCGATGACTTCTCCTGCTTTGTGCTTGTGGTTGAGTCTGCGGTGTGAAGGACTCGAACCGGAACGTATCCGTTCCTTATAGATCTTACGAGGCTTCGTCCTATAATCAAACTGCGCAATGCTGACGTCTTCGTTGGCTCACTCATTATGCTAGTTAACGTACAAGAGTAGCAATATTTTCCGATAGCCCCATCAGAGCTTCTTAATAAATGCCCGAATTACCGTTCCATTGTATACCTGTGTTGCCTCAAATAGCCCAGTACAGACAACATGAAGAGGGACAGCTGAAAACTACGAATACTACTACATAAATCCAACCTTTCGACATGTGACATGGCAAAGGCTCAGCCAATCCAACAAATGGCTCTACAGGGAAGACGTCATAACCATAATATATGATGGACGGGTATCACATCATCCTATTAGTGGGATAAAAATCATTATCATCCCGGTCAGATGTGCCATAAAGGATGGCACACGAACCATCAAATCAACGGAACTCACCAACAAAGTGATGGCCACGCTCATTCCAAGGAGCGACCTAAGTGTGGTCCAAATCAACCCAACCCGCGACCCAATTGCGGGGATAGCAATGTCGCAAGTCAACATATCATCGGAGCTAGAGGATCTCCGAGCTTGTATTGATGAATTCAAGGAAGTCACCATACTGGACACTAGCGTTTCAAGCCACGATTTTCATCAAAACAGTGCGTCGTACATGTTCCTAGCGCTGATCATCCTGGTACCAACTTGCTGGGCAATTGGATTTTGGGCATTGGAAGCCTGGACAGCTATGATTTATTTTTAGAAGTCTGATTCACATTGCTTTACAATTACATCGATACAGTCCGTCCGACGCCAGAATTTGGGTTCTCAAGCAAAGCGTTAAATTTTGCAAACAATTTGCTTGGGAGCCCAAGCTTGCTCTTTTACACGCTCCATGTGGGTTTATTTGTGGCAACTCAGGCTTCCTGGCTACTTTGTAGTGTATCGCGGATCGTTCTCGAGCTGGGATTTCTGCTGATGTGCGAGATTGCACTTGACGGCTGGTAGGTTGCGCTCTTATCGCAGGAGAGAGACATGCAAGTTGGCAAGTTATATCAGAGCATATATACTATCTAGCACCTGCAATCGAGGAGCTGTCAAAATGAAAAGAGAGGCAAATAAACGTGTAAAAGATGGATTACAGTTTACCATGTGTTGGTAATATTGCAAGCAAATTCAAGTTTTTGTTTACCATACATACGCACTTTTAGTCTAATTCTCTCAACTCCATAAGTACCGTAAGAAATAAAATTTGTTCTAATTGCAGCTGCTATTTAGTAGATATGCTCTGGTTATATATTGGCAACTTGAATGGCGTTGGGGACAATGTTTCTTTTTTGGCGGTTGGGAACGAGTCAATAATAAAAAACTTTTAGAAAAATAGAAAACCGACGTCAAAATGCCCTAAAAAGGGTGAAATAAATTTTGTAAAAGCGATGCCATATCAATTTTTCCCTGTTTCTTTTGTGATGGCGCACATGTTACAAGTTTTTATGTTTAACCGGAAAAACTGATTAGGCAGCGTTTCTATAAAAAAATATTTCATCTTTTTTAGGGCATTTTGAAGTCGGTTTTTTTTCTAAAAGTTTTTCATCTTAACCTTCTTAGTGGCAAATTTTTTTCACTACAAATCTATAAAAATCCAGTTTCCTGAATATATGGTACCATGTACGAGTATATATAATTGAATTTCTTGACTGCAATGCAAATCTCACTGCTACTAAAATATGCAGCGTTCATAGGAACCTTGATTTAAGGTTTTCTAAAAATCCAACATAAATGTAGCCATTTTGAATCAGATAGTTCGAGTTAGAATTTTTTAAAGTGAGCTTTATCACACATTTGAATGAACTTTTGTACCGATTTTGGTGCAAATCGGAGATAAACTTTCGTCAGAACAGAAATCACGAGTATTCATCTAAAACAGCCGCCTCCTTTTCCCTTAGCCAGTTTAAATAATTAACAGAACCAGACGAAATATTTAATTTCTTCGAATTTGACAAAAATTGAAGCGAAATTGCGATCTCCAGGCACAAATTTTGTTATATATATATATATATATATATATATATATATATATATATATATATATATATATATATGTATATTTATATGCATATATTTATATAACCAGAAACACACACACGTATTCATACATATATATATATAAATACATATGTATATATAGGGTTATTTTGATATTAAAAGAAAAAAGCCATGTTTTAATATAAATGATCGGATAAAAAGGAATAGTGAAAAATAAAATCAGGCAAATGACCACTGCGACCACGCTTACAGGACCATATGCTTTTCATGAAATTTCCCATAACCAAATCGCAAGGTGGCTGGCCTATGTCCTCGATCATGAATTCAATCTTTGAGGTCTTGAATCGACGCTGGGCTATTAGTGTAGACCTACCCTTTCACGTGGCCCCAAAGGAAGAAGTCGAAAGGTGTTAAATCACAAGATCAATTCAAAATAACGCCACTTATTGTATATTTTTATATATGTATATATATATATATATATATATATATATATATATATATATATATATATATATATATATATATATATATATATATATATATATATATATGTATGTATACATATATATGTATATATATGTAAATATATGCAAATATATATAAATATACATACAATATATGTTTATGGTCACGTGTTATGATTCGCGGCCGATAAGTTTAATGCCCTGGAAAAGCGAAAATGCACTATCTTTTAAAATAAGTTAAAATGATTTATTTCTTAAGAATGCACAATAATCAATTTAACTATTTTACAAATTGCATTTTAATTTACTTTCTGCTGTGTATCAATTTTTATCCCATTTGTCTTCAAATATAACAAAAATCACTTCAGTATCAATCAATATCGCCTTTAAATCGCGCTCGACTCCTATCGCCGTTTCACTATCCCAGTTTCTACTTGTATTCTGTCTCCCCAATTCATTCATCTCGGCATTAAATAGAGTCTCTAGTCATTCAATCCATTTCTCGTATATTTGCGAGAGGAGCTGTTGTGCTACAAAGGAGAAGAAGAAGATATTGGCGAATGTTCTGACGAGAACTACCTCGAATTTTCGAGGAACTCAGAATACCCCCAGTGACGTTACTTTCAGAAATTGATCATGGATCATTCTTGTGCTTTCGAGTACTTTCGATTACTTCTCAATCAATATTTATCATGATGTTATTAATAGTTGTGACAACAATTGCAAAAATAGCTCGCAGAATTGTTTGGATATGTAACACCGCCCCCACCTCAGATCTTTTCGCCCAAAAGAGATGTGTCGCTAGTTGTAGTTGTCTGCCTGGATGTTATATGGAGCAAGACGGTCCACGTGCACGATTTTCATTTTGACTCTCGGCTTTCAGTGTGTGATTCGCTTTGTAGCTTGGTATGGTCTCCCGCAATTATGTTGCAAATTCGGAGACATACCATTCCGCCGTTGTGGGTTATATACCCCTACCAAGTCATCCTGCTCGAAGCCAGTATAATTTGCCTATAGATCATACCTGGTCTTCATGCGGTCAATACCTGATTCGAGGTGTTCTCGCACCTTCCGATGTATCTGGTTCAACCGTTCCCTTAGCTCACATGCGTACTCCAAGGTCATTTGGGGTTTCTCCGGCGGTGTTCCGAACTTTTTATCAGGCGGCAGACAAATAGTCTTTCCAAAAATGACTTTGGCTGGGGCTTTGCCCAACGATGCATATTCGGCAGCTCTATACGCCATCAAGAGTAATGGAATCTGCCGGTCCCAGTCCCTTTGGTTCTCATCAACCATATTGAACCGGTGTTTATTGAGTGTGCCGTTGAAACGTTCAACCATTCCATTGGATTGGGGATGCAGCGGTGTTACCCTCATGTTCCGTAACCCCAGCACCTCACACATTTCGCCAAAAACTAGTGACTCAAAGCTTCAGCCTTGATCCGAATGTAGTTCACAAGGTACGCCTTACCTACTGACCTTGTACTACAGTAGCTGATTCCTGATTGGGAATGGGGTAGACCTCGGGCCACTTGCTTAAATAATCGGCCACAACCAGCTTGTATCGATTTCCCTATTCTGGTTCAGGACATGGCGCTGTGATGTCAACAGAAATCCTTTCAAACGATACACCCTCGTTGTAGGTTTGCATTTGTCCTCTCAGTCATCGCTTTGGGCCTTTGACGGAAGCGCAAATTGTGCATCTACGACACCAGTCCTCTACGTCTTCTCGAGCGTGGAGCCAGTAAATTTTTTCCTGCGATTTCGCTAAGGTCTTGTTAACACCAGGGTGGCCTCCCGAGGATCTTTCGCGCATTTGCTTAACCAAATCGTGGATTCGGCTTTTCGGAAGCATAGTTTGCATCCTATAGGAGCTGCCAGCCACCGTTTCCCATTTCCGCTTGAGTACACTACCCTCCACCTAAAGGGAGTACCATTGTGCCCAATAACTTTTCAAGGTGGCGCCATGCATCAACATACCCTTCCATGCAGGTCGCCCAGTTGTCTCCTTCCATACGAGTAATGGTCCGATGTCTTCATCGGCTAGCTGGGCATTTCGAACCTCCTCCAATGACCAACCTTCATCGAATCCGGCCGTTATCACTCGCAGATCAACGGTCGGCTCCTCTTCCTCAATCTGTTGGCAATGCTGGTAGTTAGTTCCATGAACTCCATCCTAGCGATGAACAATTTCGTAGTCATATGACTGCAACCTTTGAATTAATCTCGCAACTTGTTCCTCGGGGTTTTTGAAGCTAAGCAGTCATCTCAGTGATGCATGGTCTGTTCGAAGAACAGGTTGCTTGGTAGCCTCTATTATTGCAAAAGCTCCTTCCTTGTCACGCAGTAGTTTCTCTCACTTTTTGAGAGAACTCGACTGTAATACGAGAGGACTCTTTCTTCGCCATCGATCTGCTGGGAGAGTACAGCTCCATTCCCACCGTTTCTCATGTCGGTGTCAACTTAAAAAGTGTTCCCGGGTTTTGGATATGCCAGCATGGGTGATTCACGCAGTCCCTCCTTCAAGGTCTCAGACGCTGCCTGGCATTGTTCATTTCACATATAGGGACGATTTTTCTTGGTTAACTGATGGAGACACTTTTTATTTTGTCAAAGTTTTTGAGGTACCTTTGATGGTAGGTACCAGACCCAGAAAACTTCGTAGTTGGCGCTTGTTGTTTGGTGTTGGCCAGATTTTCATGGCTTCCGTTTTCTCAGGATCTATTTTGACCTCTTCTGCTGATACCACGTGTCGCAGGTATTTTACTTCAGCTGCGAAAAGGGTAAACATGTCAGGACTCCAGTCGCAATTGGGAGAACACCTCTTCTAAGTTCCACACATGCTCTTCGAACGTTTTCCTGATAACAACGGTGTCATCTAGGTACAGTAAGCAGGTCTTCCAG
This sequence comes from Odontomyia ornata, assembly GCA_963969285.1. Lineage (NCBI taxonomy): Eukaryota > Metazoa > Arthropoda > Insecta > Diptera > Stratiomyidae > Odontomyia > Odontomyia ornata. The sequence goes on from OZ017739.1 coordinate 197,077,490, forward strand.
GTTAGGCCTCGTAGCACGTATTCCATCAGGCATTTGAAGGTGGCTGGAGCATTACAAAGCCCAAATGGCATCATCACAAATTGCCACAATCCGGTCCCAACTGAAAATGCGGTCTTCTCTCGGTCTTTCTTGTCAATTTCTACCTGCCAGCAGCCACTCTTGAGGCCAAGTGTAGAAAACCATTTTGCATTGGCTAAAGTGTCCATGATGTCGTCGATGCTTGGAAGCGGGTAAATATCTTTCTTAGTGACGTCGTTAAGCTGTCTATAGGTGAAAAGAAACGAGTGCTACCATCAATCTTCTTCGCTAGAACTAACTGGTGTGGCTGATGGACGCCAGAAGGCTCAATAACACCTTGTTTTTCCATGTCATGAGATCAGTGCACTCACTTCTCCTCGTTTGGCTATAGGGAGACGTCTTGGTGCCTGTCGAATCGGCTTGGCTCCCTGTGTATCTATGACGTAAGTTACCATACTCGTTCGGCCTTAGCCATCCGGGCTTGTTGAAAAGATGTCACTGTACTTGGTGACCAGATCAGAGCCTAGCCTGAATACCTGCACTGGCAATTTGGTCTGCTTCAATATTACAGACGTGAGTTTCCGGGGTTTTGTCTGTGTCTTGCCTCTTTTTCTAATCATGGTCGTGAGATGCTACCAAAGAGGTGATGTCGGAAACAGGCTGGCAGCTGCCGATGACTTCTCCTGCTTTGTGCTTGTGGTTGAGTCTGCGGTGTGAAGGACTCGAACCGGAACGTATCCGTTCCTTATAGATCTTACGAGGCTTCGTCCTATAATCAAACTGCGCAATGCTGACGTCTTCGTTGGCTCTATCAAATAAGATCGATGGTCTCCAAAATCACCACCAAGCTTGGCCCATACAATGCATTCGGAAGAATTCGGTACATCAGTGTTGGCACATACTAGCACATTCATCTTGGGAATTTGGACGATGGGATCTTCCATCAGTACTTCGACATCCCGCCAATTCAATACCCGTTTGCCCAAATCCAGCGTGATTCCATGTTGCCGCAGAAAATCCATTCTGAGAATGCAGTCATCCGTAAAGTTGGCGACCAGAAAATTATGCGGGAACGCAAGGTCTCTCAACTGTATCTGGAGGTTGACCTCTCCATGGACAGGTGGAGTTTCTATGGTGGCTGCCCGCAGTGAAAAAATCCTGCCCTTGTGAAGTGGTTGTTGTCTCACTAAGTCTGATCGTATAATCGATCAGGTTGCACCAGTGTTGATTATTATGGTGCAATGCTCTCCGTCAACTTGACCCAAAAGGCATAAGTCTGCTTCTTCACGATGTAGTCTTGACACAGTGATGGTGGTGCTGGGGATCCTCCTAGCTAATTTATGTCCCACAAAGTTGCCTCTTACATGTTTCCCGACCCCTCAGTTTGCAGGGCTTTCAATCCAGGCGCCTGACTCGGTCTGGATCTCTTCTTAGCTGCATACCCGGGACAATAGCTAGGTTTTCTTTGCTTCTTGCAGTCTCTTTGCAGGTGCCCCTTCTCTCCACAATCCCAGCATCTAGGCACACCATTTACCTGCGATTCTCGCTCAATTTCCACCCGCTCATACCTGCACTCGTCTGCCACAAGCTCGCGAACCCTGGCTGTGGCACGAGTCACATGACTATAAGCCAATGCGTCCTGAACCGATTGATTTTAAGCTTGCTGAAACTCCTGGTCCTTTAATGCACTGACGAATGCTTCTGCTGCTTCGTCATCTCGATGTTCTGGGTCATAAGTTGGGTAAGACAAAAGTGCCAGTCGCTCAATGTCTTGGACTAGCTCCTGCAAGGTTTCACCAGACTTCTGCATCCAAAGCTGTAGCTGCTTCAGGTGATCATCAAGCGCATTCATTACAGCAGCCGAGTTTGAGTGCAACTCAATGGGGATAGTCTGCAAGAGCTTGGTAACTGGGCCTCTTGGAGCAAGAATTAATGCAGTTACTCGTTCCTGCTCATTCTAGTGATTTGTCCTAGCGGTGGCTTCAAACTGGATTTTGTAAATACTCCAGACCGTTCGCCCATCAAATATTGGTGCTTTCACATTTCTGGATGTGCTTTGCGCTGCGGTTATAAGCGGGGCTGGTGAGATGCTTACTACTGCCTTTGCTGCTCCCAATTCCTTTTTCAATTTTTCCATCTCATGGTTGATTTTCTCCTCAACCTGGCTGATCTCATGGTTGGTTCTCTCCTTGACCTAGTAAACCTTTTCCCCGACACATTTAATTAGGTTGTTTAGGCTACCAAGCCCTGCTTTTATTTAGGTTGACTGTTTTTACACGTCTGCCTTCAAATCAGTTGACTGTTTTTGCAAATCTACCCTGATTTCAATTGCCTGTTGGTCTAGCTGCTCCTCCAACTTCTGTGTGATGTCTGCCTTGATTCCAAACGCTTGTTGGTGTAGCTTCACAGTTAAACTGAATGACTGATGTCGCAACTTTTGCTGCATCAGCATTAACAATCGCATCAACGCATTTTCTGGTTCCGTTGATTTTGGTGTTTCTTTTTCTCCGCCTTCTGCACTTTTTTCCGCGTCTGAAGGCTAATCCGAATCCAAATGCACATCTTCCAATTCAATTGCATCACGAAAGCGTGCAATCAGTGTGGTCTTTGTACCTTGCGTAGCCAGATTTCACTGTTCCAACTCTTGCTTACACTCCGACATGGTCGATTCGTTAATTTTAAATATAGGCTTTGTGACATTATTTCGGCTTTTTTTACTAGTTCCCACGTTAAATTTGACTACTGTGCACTTAAAAAGTGTTCAAAAGTTTCCACTTTCAAAGTTTTCTTTCTCACTTCTGACACCACTGTCACGTGTTATAGTTCGCGGCCGATAGGTTTAATGTCCCGGGAAAGCAAAAACGCACTATCTTTTAAATTAAGTGAAAAGAGTTTATTTATCAAGAATGCACAGTAATTAATTGAACTATTTTACAAATCGCATTTTAATTTACTTTTCACTGTCGATCAATTTATATTCCAACTGTCTCCAAATATAACAGAAATCACTTCATTATCAATCAATATCGACTTAATTCGCGCTCTACTCCTATTGCTGTTTCCGCAGTTTTTACTGGTACTCTGTCTCCCCCATTAATTCAGCTCGGCTTTGTATAGGGTTTCTTGTCATTCAATAAATTTCTCATATTTTAGCGAATGTTCTGACGTGAACTACCTGGAATCTTCGAGCAATTCTGAATACTCGTAGTGACGTCACTTTCAGAAATTGATAATGGAACATTTTTGTGCTTCCGATGAAATCCGTTTAATTTTCAATCAATATTGATCATGATGTTATTAATAGTTGCGAGAATAGCTCCCAGAATTGTTTGGACATGTAGCAATATATTTCTATATATATATATATAAATATATATATATATATATATATATATATATATATATATATATATATATATATCTATATATATATATATTTATATATATATAGGGCTATCCATTTCGTGGTAGGAAAGTATAACCCTGCCATTTGATATCTGTCAGAATTAAATGTCATCCAAAGCGTGTTTTTTTTTTGGTTAAAGGTTTGCCATTCAGAAATATGGATCGTTCAGCAGTCAAAGAACACGTTAAAACTTTTAAATTTTATTATAAAAATGGTGATTCTGTTGTATCAACATTTAGGGCTTTACAAGCCAATTACGGTCGACATAATCGACCTACACAGCAAACAACAACACCGTGAGAAAATTTGAAGAGACTGGATTGGTTATTGATATTGCAAGGCCTGTGCATCATCGCAACATTCGTTCTGCTGAAAATATTGCTGTCGTTGCTCAAAGTGTGGAGAAAGACCCGAATTTGTCAATTCCTCGACGTGCTCAACATTTGGGCTTGTCTTGAGGCTCATTGTGGCGGGTTTTGCATTTGAATTTGCATCTCCATTCATACAAAATCCAACTCAGTCAAGAACTTAAGCCTCAAGACCATACACAACGCAGAATGTATGCGATTTGGGTGATTGAACAACAAGCCATTGATAATGATTTTTCGAATAAAATGTTCTCTAGTTAGGAGGCTCATTTTTCGCTCAGTGGCTACGTGAATAAACAGAATTGCCGCATATAGGCCTCTCAAAACCCTCAGGGCATCTCAGAAAGTCCTTTGCATCTGGGAAAAGTGACCGTTTGGTATGCATTATGGTCTGGTGGTGTTATTGGCCCGTATTTTTTGGAAAACGATCAAGGAAGAGCCACTACAGTCAATTCTGACCGCTATGGATGGATGTTAACCGATTATTTTTGGAGAGAAATTTAAGATTATGATCTGGAGGACACGTGGTTCCAACAGGACGGAGCCACAAGCCACACAACACAGGCTAGTCGAGCACTTTTGCAAGAGAAATTTCCAGGACGCGTAGTATCGAGATTGAGTGATGTCAATTCGCCCGCAAGATCCTGCGACCTAACATCTTTGGATTTCTTTTTATGGGGCTATGCGAAAGATTGTATTGACGTAAATAATCCTCAAAATCTTGAGCAATTGAAAACCAATATTCGTGAAGTTATGGCCGAGATATTGCCGAAAATGTGCCGAAAAGTTATTGAAAATTACCTCAAAAGGATTGAGGCCTGTAAGAGGTCCCGTGGAAAACATTTAAATGATGATGTGCTTCATGTACAATGGTAAGGTTCAGTCTTTATACTAAATAAAAACTTTTGTTTCCATCTGAATATTTTATGTTTTTTCTTCAGCTTTACTTTGCCAAGCGTAAAATGAATAACTCTTTATGTATATATAGTTATATATATATATATATATATATATATATATATATATATATATATATATATATATATATATAAATTCATATATATATATATATATATATATATATATATATATATATGTATATATAAATATAAACATAAATATATATATATATATATATATATATATATATATATATATATATATCTATATATATATATATATGTATGTATATATATATATATACACATATATATATATATATATATATATATATATATATATATATATATATATATATATATATATATATATATATATATATATATATATATAAATATATATATATGTATATATATATACATATGTATATATATACATATGTATATATATATACATATATATATATATATATATATATATATATATATATATATATATATATATATATATATGTGTGTGTGTGTGTGTGTGTGTGTGTGTGTGTGTGTGTGTGTGTGTGTGTGTGTATGCATATATAAATATACATATATATATATATATATATATATATATATATATATATATATATATATATATATATATATATATATGTACATAAAGAAACGGTGGTCCAACCATAGTGCACGATGTTAATTGGGAGTCACACCTTAATGTCAAGTTTTACCCCAATTTAATGTGACATTTCTTTGTTTCAATGTTGGACAAATTCAATGATGGAGAGGTACAGCTGCTCGTTGAGGTTTTTGAGGCCTTTTCCAAAAATGGGCGTTCAAATCAAAATGCATTTCGTTGACTTCGGGATGTTTTGGTCAGAATGATCGACCAAATGTGTCCACGATCGGGAGAATTGTGCGCGAATTTCAGCAAATCGGATCTGTAGGAAATGTGAAATCACCTGTGCACGCTCGCTCATCGCGTTCTGCAGAAAAAATTGCTCTTATTCGCAATAGTGCAGCATAAGAGCCGTCAACCTCAACTTGTCGTCGTGCCCTACAATTAAACATCTCACGAACATCACCGATGCAAATTTTGAATAAAGATTTGAATTCACACGCTTACAAGGCTCAATTGACTCAAGAGCTGAAATCTACTGACTATTTGAAGTGTCGGCAAGACGCCGAATGGTTGGTTGAACAGATAGAAGGGAATGGTGACTTTACAAAGGAAATCATTTTCAGCGATGAGGCACACTTTCACCTCAGTGGACTCGTTAACAAGCGGAGTTGCTGCGTTTGGGTAAATGAGAATCTATGAGCGATTGTTGAAAAGCCGATGCATCCACAAAGAGTGACTGTTTCGTGCGTTTTATGGGCAGGCGGCGCCATCGGGTCGTACAGCCAACGAAACAATGGCTCTTTTGCGCGAGAAATTCACTTTGTGGAGATGTTAATTGACCGCGACGATCATGTGATTTGACAGCATTGGACTTCTTTCTCTGGGCATATTTAAAAAAAGTATACGGTATTTTACGCATAATTGTCAAAGATCATTCTATTGAAATGAAAAATATTAACATAATCCTCTGAAAACTTTATTTTTGTATTCACAATTAACATCGTGCGTTTTGATTGGACCATCCTTTATGTATACATGTATTTATAAATACAAACATATGGTGAACTCAGCAATAAAACTCAAAAAATTTACCCAAAAGGATCCTTCTTAACCATATCATTCGTTCACGTCTATTCGATTCCCATTGCCTTCGTTTTTGGTAAACTATGGCACATAACTCTATGAAAGTATCATGAAAATGATGTCCTATAGTTAAATGAAAACTCGACTATGTATTTTCATGTTCACCTTTAAAGTTATGATCAGTTATACTAGTGAAATAGAAGCAAATGTATCGTCTCTTTACGTCGCGATTCTTGTCAGTTTTTAGTATGGAAATCATTAATTTTAGATTTCTGGGCAAACGATGTATTATATTGACCAGAAAGCAACAAATCAACTTTCAAATGGCGATTAACTCTGTGATTTGCAATCACTCAATCCTTATTATTAATTCGGGGAGAATGTTGTAAGTCCTATGCGTAATATTTGCGTCTAAGGATGTAAGAAGGATTTTTTTATAAGTTCATCAGTAGGCGAAGAATGAATGCGGAAGAGAAAAGCATCATGAAATTTCCCCTAATGAAATTGGGCTCAATCATGTTAAATAGTATTTATACTGCATTTCGAATTAATTTATTGGTGAAAATGTACCATTTATGCAGGAAATTAAAGATACTGATCATTTTATCATTCGTCATGAAAAGACTCAGTAACTTCATTGAATTCCTGAAGAGTGCAAAATAATAAGCATTTCTCGTACGAAAGATAATTGAAATACAATTTCTCGGCATCAATGTACCATATTGAACTGTTGATATCTTGAAAGGATTACAATTCCGTTCCGAAACATTTTAATTTAATATATTGTCCTGCATTTGAAGCCCCTATAATCAAAATCCTTCTATGCGCCGATCAGTTTTGACGGTAGAAGTTCTTTACCGATATTTGATTTTCTTGTCTTTTAAGCGGGACCTGATCGTAAGAAACACGCTTCATTTGCTGAAAATAAGACTATTTTATGTATCTCCGTTCAAAAGTTATGCGTGAGTATACATTGAAAAGAGCAACAACAAAATAAAATATGCGTAATACACTGTTAACTTTAACACTGATCGCGGATAATTTTCCGGGGAGTCTTCATCAATACCTTAACTGTGCCGGTAGTGTCTGTTGAAACCACGATCGTGAAAGTTGGTCACCTATAGTCATATACTCTCCGCTAATTTTAAATATTTTTATTTTTACTCTTTCAATTATTTGTGCATATCAACAAAAACCGTACAAAATGCTCAACCATTATTTTAAATAAATTCGCGTTTACTGCGCAACTCTATTCCTTTTCTTGCTAGCCAAATAGCCAGCACGTCAACAGTGTGAATGTAGCAGTTGTCAGTTGATTTCGTCCCTTTTTTTAGGGATTTGTAAAATCATTTTACAATACCCGACTAGAATAGCGTCCTGTCTGTCCGTCCGTCCATTCGTCCGTGTGTCACACCATTTTTTCTCGCAAGCTACGTAAGCCAGAAACATAAGGTTTTGAAAGTAGGTGCAAAGTGACGCCCTCTTCAAAGTTTCACCACAAAAAGAAATTTACAAGGTATTTAAGGCGAGTATCTCCATATAGGGGAGTCGCCCTCGGAAAAAAAATTTCATTGCATGTATGCAATATGGGTATCAAATGAAAGCCCTTAATGTGAAATTTTCAAGGAGGTCTTAAAATGACATGTTTTGCTCTGAGGGGTGCAAGGGAAGGGGAAAGATACGAAAAATTTTTTTTTTCTTGAAAAGCTGTCTGATTTCGCTTTTTTGAGTGGGCAGATGCGTTTCACATCCTCTGAATAAGCTCCAGTGTTTACAGGATACGTTAAAGGAAATGACTCTATACAGGCGTAGCATGGGTTAAGCAGGTAGGCGCTTACGGATACCAGGCTTAACGAAGCACTTGCCTACGGGTATCCCGACGCCATTGAAGATGGCTTGGATCTGTATGTACATATATATATGTATATATATATATATATACATATATATATATATATATATATATATATATATATATATATATATATATATATAGGGTTTTCCATTTTGTGGTAGGTATGTCTAACCCTGCCATTTGACATATGTCAGAATTAAATGTCATCCAAAGTGTGTTTTTTTAGTTGAAGGTTTGCCATTTAGAAATACGGATCGTTCAACAGTCGAAGAACGCGTTTAAACTATTAAATTTTATTATAAAAATTGTGATTCTGCTATATCAACATTTAGGGCTTTACAAGCCGATTACGGTCGACATAATCGACCTACACAGCAAACAATTTCGAACACAGTGAGAAAATTTGAGGAAAGTGGATCGGTTATTGATATTGCAAGGCCTGTGCATGATCGCAACCTTCGTTCTGCTGAAAATATCGCTGTCGTTGCTCAAAGTGTGAAGGAAGACCCGAATTTGTCGATTCCTTGACGTGCTCAACATTTGTGGATTTTGCATTTGGAATTGCATCTCCATCCGTACAAATTCCAACTCACTCAAGAATTTAAGCCTCGAGAGCATACACAACGCAGAATGTATGCGAATTGGGTGATTGAACAACAAGCCATTGATAACGATTTTTCGAACAAAATTTTCTCTAGTGAGGAGGCTCATTTTTCGCTCAGTGGTTACGTAAATAAATAGAATTGCCACATATAGGGCTCTCAAAACCCTCAAGGCATCGCAGAAAGTCCTTTGCATCCAGAAAAAGTGACCGTTTGGTGTGCATTATGGTCTGGTGGTCTTATTGGCCCGTATCTTCTGGAAACGATCAAGGAAGAGCCACTACAGTCAATTCTGACCACTATAAACGGATGTTAACCGATTATTTTTGGAGAAAAATTTAAGGTTATGATCCGGAGAATATGTGGTTCCAATAGGACGGAGCCACAAGCAACACAACATAGGCTAAACGAGCACTTTTGCAAGAGAAATTTCCAGGACGCGTAATTTCGAGATTGGGTGATGTCAATTGGCCGGCAAGATCCTGCGACCTAACACCTTTGGATTTGTTTTTATGGGGCTATGCGAAAGATCGTGTTTACGCAAACAATCCTCAAAACCTTGAGCAATTGAAAACCAATATTCGTGAAGTTATGGCCGGGATATTGCCGGAAATGTGCCGAAAAGTCATTAAAAATT
>OZ017739.1:197091973-197129473 GCA_963969285.1 Odontomyia ornata
GGTAAAATCGTTTGGATTGTTGTATTGTTCCAATAACTAAAATTATGTTGTTTCAAAGCTCCCATACTTGAATTGTTTCAATATAACTTGGAATTAAATTAGTTTCATGTTTGTTTGCGTTGGGAAGTTGCCGTTCTCATGTAAATTATTTTTTTATATTTGTTTAGCGCAGTTTATTTATTCCGTTTGCCCTTTAATGTTATTGCATTTAAAAATTATTGCCCAGATGTCTATCTATTGAATTATGTAATTAAATTTTTTTGTTTTTCTTTGCTTTTTTTAATTGCATCTCAGGCAATTCAAATGCTCATTCAATTCAAAAGATGAGACTTTCATATGCATGTCTGTTAAGTACGCGTTATTACTATTTTTATTGTTTAAGTGGTTAGAGTGATAAATGGTCTCATATTTCGAGAACAATGGGCAATCGTTTGTCCGGTCGCTATTAAGTTTTCGTGTTGCTTATTTGTGTTTAATATTTACTTGTAATGTTTTGTGTTTTGCATGTTAGTTGATTGAAACTTTATATCTTTATAAATTCTACGTTGTGTTTGAACGAGTTAGGAGTTAGTTTGAATGACCTTCAGATAAGAAAGATGAGATTTAAGATGTACTCGTATGCATGAAGGAGGGAATGATTGGTGAATTAGATGTTCAATATGACTATTTGATTTTGAGGCTGATTTTATTTGATGGATATTATGAGTAGGATTAATATTACATTTGAATATTGTTATCATATTTTGGTTATTAGAATGATCAATTTAATTATTTGAGTTTATTTTAAAGGAAGACTGATTCAGTGTGATCAATAATATTATGTTTGGATAGTCATACTTTCTTTTTGTTATTTAATTGATTGAAATATTTATTTGATGATTTATTTTAGAAGATTGATCTAGTTTGTTGGAAAGTATGAGTAAACTTAATTTTATATTTTTGAATATTGATATTGTATTTTTGTTATTTGAGCAATCAATATTATTCTTATTTTCTCTTTTGAGAAGTTTAATCTAGTTTTATTTACTGTATGAGTAGTAACAATATTGTATTTAGATACTGATATTATATTTTTGTTTTTTAAATGATTAAAATTATTATTTGATTTTCTTTAAAGCAAGCTGATCTAGTTTGATGGACTGTTTGAATAGTATTGATATTATTATTTGTTTTCATTTAAATAATGAACATTATTATTTGATTTTTTTTTTAAGAAGGTTGATCCAGTTTGATGGACAGTATGAGTAGCAATGGTGTCATACAGGAGTTGAAAGGTTTCGGATACCGGCTGGGAAAATTGATTTTCAGCCCATTTAAATTTGCTACACAATGCGCTACATTGTGGTCTCTGCAAAACCGAAATCCTCCCGGCTGCGCCAATTTTGTTACAAAACCAGTATACCCTATGTATACTGGTATGAACTGGGAGCTCATTTGATGTGTAGGGGAAATCCGGGAGAGTTGAACTCCCTCGTACTTAAACATGAACAAAATTGTACAGACGGCTTGAAATTTAACAGTGGAATCACGTATGCAAAGCTTTAGTAAACAGACATCACTTTCTTATATCTACCAAAGTAACCGTTAAACTATTAACTTGAGTTGCAACTAACTTTTTTCTTTAATTGATTGATGGCTCAATCTCCCTAACGCATGGGAGAGTTGACCACATGAATAGGGAGATTTGCCCGTATGTATTTGCATAGGAGGAGTAATGACAAATGATTTTACAAACTCGAATATTTTAATTAAAACCACCACAGACATTAAAAACAATAACTGTAAAGATTTATTAACAAGCTTTAATTCGAAAACAAATGCAATAACATGAACATAAAAATTTATTCAAAATATAAATGTAAAAACAAAAGATTCTATTCATTTTAAGAAAATATAGTAAGATGAAAAACTAACTGTTTTACGAAGTAAGCATCTAAGCTAAAAAGATCAGTATTTAATTTGTTTCTGTATTTCAGATCTTAAGGTTCACATTCATAGCATTTCAAATTCCGATCATCTTTTTTCGCCAATCCAACCCTTTTTTCATGGACATATCTCTGGCAGGAAATACAAAGCCTCATATCTAAAACTGCTTCGCTTTGGCATACAAAACAGTACCACCGGTTCTCTAGATCTGAATCTTCATTCCAATCACTATCACAAGAGCTATCAGCATATGGAATGATAAATTCATTATCAGATTCGGTTTCACTGGTTTGAATGCGCTTCTTGGTCTTAGGTTTACATATATTTTTTGTTGTTTCATTTCCTCTTTCTATATTACTTTGTAACTTTCTCTTTTGTGTTTTAACTTTCATTGCTTTCTTTTCAGCTACACTTTTGTAACTATTTTTTCATACTCAAGTTCACTCTCACTATCCTGAAGAATTCTTTGTTTTGCTTTGCCTCTCTTTGATTTTTTTGGCTTATTTTATTCATTTCTATTTTATTAAAAACCCCACTCGTACTGGATTTTGGATTGTCTGTATCATCTTTTTCAGGAGTTTGTGTTAAAATTTTCGTTTTCCCTGGCATACGGCCACGCCTTGTAGTTTTCCTGGATGCAGCTTTTGGGTACGGTCTTATCGTTTCTAGAGTAACAAGTGAGGGCTTTTGACAAGCTGTTGCTTCTCGAGTACCATCCGCGATATTTTGGTCGCTTGGATTTGTAATCTGAGCTAAGGCTGAGAACTGTTGGTGAGTATACGGGACTGAAGCATCATCAATTTTATCGTGGCCAGTTAAAGCTGATTCATTCATGACAGAAACCTCCGCAGGATGTGGTGAAGTAAAGTCCTTTACTATATTTTTCTCATGGATCTTTAATAAGCTAGCAATCACTGAGTTTTGCAAATTATTAGCTTCAGTTTGAAGTATGCTAATAGAAGTTTCAGTGTCATCACAAGATGCTTGCTCAAGAGAAACTTGTGGAAGGCTACCAGTGGAGGGAGTGAGCTGAATGTGATGATTTTGATGTGAAGCAGGGTATTCAGGGAGCATCTCTTTGTCATTTGAGAAACCTCTATCTGTGACTGCTGAGCACATGAGGCCTTCTTCGCTGAATATATCGGGGTTAAATGGATGGATGCCGGAACTTCTGAATCCACTTAGGATGTTTGATTGGCTGAAAGCTTGTGACATCATCGCTTTTATAAATCCAGGAATGTTGTAAATTGTTACAGTTTTTCCGGGATTCAACAGCATCCAGTTGTTCATCACACTGTTGTACCTAGATTTGAACGAAGAGTAAATAGCTACGTCTAGTGGTTGTAGTTTTTGACTGCAGTGCGGAGGAAGTGTTAATAATATTATACCATTGTCTTTTGCAAATTTGACTACATTCACGCTAACATGACTCTCGTGATTATCAAGAATTAGCAGAACTGGCTTTTCTTTTGATGCACGGGAGCACTTTTTAAAATGTTCCATAAATTTTAAGAAACTTTTCGTAGTCATCCATCCGGTGGAGTATGCACCACCATCTGAACCTTCTGGCCCCTCTGACATAAAATCTTGTCGATATTTCACTCGAGGAAAGATAAAAAACGGAGGAATAACATTACCGATTGCATTAACTGCAAAACAGAGTGTCACAAGAGTTCCCCTTTCAGCAGAAGTAACCTGTCCAACTTGTTTCGACTTTTTACTGGCTAGTACCTTAGGGCAGTCTTGCATAGTTGTGCATCCAGTTTCGTCGCAATTATAAATATTTTGTGGTTCAAATTTGTACTTTTCTCTGACATATCTTAAATTTTCAAAAAAAATCAGCAACGTTTTTCTTATTAAAACTGGTTGCTCTTGACAAGCTAGTGGCTTCAGGTTTCCGTAGACTGATTTCTAAATTTCTTTGCAGAAATCCACGAAACCAGTCTTTTCCAGCAAATTTATTTTTGAGCCAACTATCTGGCACTTTTTTTGTATTTGATGAAGCAAACTCAAAAGCCAATTTCATCACCTCCACCCGAGACAGGCCATAGTTCATTTTACTGCATTTTAGTAAATATTCCACTAAAATTTTTTCCTCTGCAATTGTGAAAACCTGGGAAGCTTTGTATCGACCCTTTTCATCGAACAGTTGTAGCTTTTCATCGTTTTTGCAATAGCGACGTAAAGCGGTCCTGTCGACTCCAAACTTCGCCGCTGTTTTCCTAAGAGAATTCCCAGATTTCACTTCACGAATAGCGTTTTTTAATTCTTGGATGTTTACTTTTTTGCGAGTAGAACCAACTTTTGGTTTGTAATTGAATGGCATGACGCTGGCACCTGAAAGCAATTAGAAAATATTTGTATGTATTCCACATATACATGAGAGACACTTAAACCATTGATCATGTCTCTCTAATGCATTATGGATCAAACCTTCCTCTTCACGTTGTCGCCTGTTTGAGGAAACTGTTTGACTTTGTAGATTAAAATACACTTATTTCTTACATCTACACTTTTTCACGTATTTACTTTATTAGACAGTAATTGCGGCCCTGTAGATAAGGCTATTTAATGTAAAAACACACAAAAATATTATTTTTCACTCGTGAATACCAAAATATGTTTGTCTCTATCACTGTCAACTCAGAATGGTAGCAGCTGATGTCGTGCAACCCATATGATGAAGAATGAACCGGCATGTTGTGACATGTAGAAGAATATGATGGCGCGAATTTTGAAATGATTAAAGCGTTATGGAGCATCTCTCCCACCTGGGCAAATCTCCCGGATTTCCCCTATCCAATCTACATCATCAAGGCTCCCGGGAAAAGAACTCACTGTAACACCACATACCTGCTACTCTGTCCATTTAAACTAAACCAACAAAAGAATTGTCTTGCGCTCTCCACAGGAGTTTTATTGGGACTTTTTCAGTAGTTGGCTGCTATAATGTATTTACAGTGCAAGGAAACGTAGTGGCTTATTTAAAGGATACTGGGTTAATAGCGTATTTGCAAACCATTTTCGATCAACAGCTCAGAGGCTATGACTGGATCGTAAATTGATGTCTCTTTTGCATATGACTTAATACTAAATGTAGCGTGTCTGCCGGAAGTTGAAGTCGGGCAGCTCAGAGGCTATTATTTGTTTCTTTGAGGACTTATAACTAAAAATAGCATGTCCGCCGACAGTTTACGTCGACGGCTCAGAGGCTGCTGTGCAATCAACTGGTTTTCATTCCAGTGATCCTGCAATTTAGACATCGACAAAGCGTGTCTGCTGATCGTTTTACAGGGGATTTGCCGACTTGACTGCCACTTTTCCCGTTTCCTTAACATTCTGAAGTGGTATATTTAGTGCTGGATGTAAATTTGGTTTGAGAGTGAATTACAGTGGAACTTGAAAGAGATAAATGGTTTTGGGGTAAAATCGTTTGCATTGTTGTCTTGTCCTTATAACTAAAATTCTGTTGGTTCAAAGTGTCCATACTTAAATTGTCTCAGTGTAACTGGAAATTAAGCTAGTTTCATCTTTATTTGCGTTGGAAAATTGCCGTTCTCATGTGAATTATTTTTTATACTTGTTTAGCGCAGTTTATTTATTCCGTTTGCCTTTTAATGTTATTGCATTTAAAAATTATTGCCCAGATGTCTATGTATTCAATTATTTAATTAAATGTTTGCTTTTCTTTGCTCTTCAAATTACGTCTCAGGAAATCCGAATGCTTATTCAATTCAAAAGATAAGACTTTAATATGCATGTATGTTAGGTACGCGTTATTGCTATTACTTTTGTTTAAGTGGTTGGGGTGATAAATGGTATCATATTTCGATAACAATAGGCACGCATTTGTTTGCTTGCTATTAAGTTTTCGTTTTGCTTATTTGTGTTTAGTATTTATTTGTAATGTTTTGTGTTAGTTTATTGAAACTTTATATCTTCTATAAATTGCACGTTGGGTT
Organism: Odontomyia ornata; assembly: GCA_963969285.1. Lineage (NCBI taxonomy): Eukaryota > Metazoa > Arthropoda > Insecta > Diptera > Stratiomyidae > Odontomyia > Odontomyia ornata. The sequence goes on from OZ017739.1 coordinate 197,097,862, forward strand.
TGAACGAGTAACGAGTTAGTTTGGATGACCTTCAGATAAGAAAGATGAGATTTAAGAAATATGAACGAGGGAATAAATGAATGAAGAATTAAATGTTCAAGATGACTATTTGATTTTGGGACTGGTCTTATTTAATGGATATTATGAGTAGAAATAATATTATATTTGAATATTGATATTATGTTTTAGTTATTAATATGATCAATATAACTATTTGTTTCGATTAAAGGCTGATCTGGGTAGATGACTAGTATGGGCAGCATTAAACTGATATTATATTTTTGTTATTTAAACGATTAATATGATTATTTTTTTTTTTTTTAAGGAAACTGGTTTAGTTTGATCAATAATATTATGTTTGGATATTTATACCTTCTTTTTGGTTTTTGAAATGATTGAAATAATCATTTGATTTTTTTTTTTGTTTTAAGAAGGTTGATTTGGTTTTATGCACTCTCGGTTCACTTTTCTCGAAATATTTATAAATTACACGTATTAAATTATAGAAAACCTATATTAATATTGAGTGAAGCGCTTTTCATTTGGCTGGTCACGCTTCACACGTGAGCGTCAGCCTGTACAGGGTATCAGCTAGACAAGCTGATGGTTTGGGGTGGCCACACGGCATGGAACGCCAAATGGCTGATTGAGGATCGCGGCGCAAGCCAACACCTCACCCCCTAGCATTTTGTTGAACACTTTCGCTATACCTCCTTCTGAATATTTTGCTCGCGTTATTACCTTTAGTAGTTGGAGAGTGGGTAGCAGCACGCTCAATTTTGGACTTGAAAAACCGACTCCCTCGAATGCTTTGCCGATGAACTTTAAATACTGTTCTTTCGTGAGCTTTCAACCTAAATTCTCTTTAAATGTGCTGAGTAGCCGAACACGTGCGCTCTCGTTCCACGAACGTTTTTCCTCCCCGCTTCGTCTCGCTTGCTCGGCTGGTGAATATGTGAAACTGGGGAAATTGAGCGAAAGAGTGTTTTTCGCTTAAGCTTTCGACTCCGAAAGAGTGCTTTCAGCTTAAGCTTTCGGCTTTCCCACGATCCCTTGAGGTTAAATCGCGAAACTTGGGACATTGAGCGAAAGAGTGTTTATGCCGGAACTTTCGGTTTTCCTTTCCGCTTACCTCTCTTCGAAGCACGCCGTTCGTTCATGATGTAAACATCATTGTGGGTTGAACTTTCTCGTTCACTTAACTGCTCGCTTATTTACTTGCGCATGTGTTTCTATGGCTAATTTTTATTGGCCAAGTGCGAGTACATAGGTGTTGTTTGCTCGCTACTCTTGCAGTTATGAAGCGGGAATATATCCGAGCATGTTGTATGTGTTCACTCGCAACAGCTATATGAATGAGTTATATATTTTTTAACTTGTTCTGAAAAATTATTAGAGAAGAAAAATGTTGGAAGGAGGTGGTTTCGACGTGTGTACTAATTCGCATCGGGGCATCTTCTAACATTTTTCTTCTCTAATAATTTTTAAGAAAAAACTATAAAAAAAACAAATATGCAACTCATTCATCAAAGAATTTCATAAGTAATTTAAAAAGCTATCGGAGCCATTCGAAAACGAGGCCGATATCTGCACGATGCAATGAAAGCTCACTGTAGGGCAAAAAATTAGTGTATAGATTTGATGTGAAAAGGGTGAAATCATCCACTTAAAGTTTAGCTAAGATAAGTACTTACAGGAGGAAATTTAACCTTAACATAATTCGATGCTACAAAAACATATTGAGTTCGCATGAGTAAGAAAATTAAAAATAACTCTCTCACCTCTAAGCATGGTGGTCACCATCACCGGTGTGTATCTGATAAGAGTGATGGCCTGATGAGAATTAGTACGCACGTCGAAACCACCTTCTTCTAAAAATTTTTCTTCTCTGATAACTTTTCAGAAAAATGTAGTAATCGGGGAGTAGGGCTCTAAAAGCCAGCGCTGCCACAGGCACACAGCACAAACTCAATTTAACAAGAAGTAACGATTCAGTCGCCTTCCCCATCGCAACACTCGTTTTTTTTTAAGTTTTCATTTTTCGTATTAATAATTATGATTTCATGTGCTAATTCTTTACAGTGCAGAGTATAAATGCGAATTTCGAAATAAGAATTTAAAAGAAATAATAACTTTGACTTATAGAGCATTTTCAAATATAAATTCATTTTAAATCGTTTTTCTTGTGTTTTGTTCTCTACATAGTATTTCAATAGCGGTTTGTTTAAAAAAAAAAAATCATTCTCTGCATTTTTCCCACTTAATTACGCCTAATTATCATAAACGAAAATTACATTCATTTGATAACTTTAGCGAATCTACAAAAGACGACGTAGATTTTAAAAACAACCGAAACGAGTGTGCATTATCACCATCGCGGATCCACCCATAGATGTCACTATTAAACGAAACCTTTCGCGATTTTCCACTACTTTTTCGTTGCTCGATGGTTCGCTCCCGCCATTTTGGCAACTTGGGAAGACGAGAGAAGGAGTTCATCAACGTGGTCTGGTGTCGAGATTTTTCCGGCTGACTACAGCGGTTGAGCAATGGTGTCGTGGCGATAATTAAAGTGCAAGGTAACGACAATCTGCATATGAAAATTGATTACCTAAAGCTCAACAATTATCTCGTACAGTTCAGTGTCAAGTGAATTTTTCGCGATTTAATTTCACCATCAGTCATAAATTTCATTATCGGCAAGTTTCTGTGTGCTGAAACGCGATTTAAAGTTAATTGAGCGGTAAAATGGTGATATTGTAATCTATCCCAGGGAAATATTTCCGCCCGTCACCGTTGTTGTAAATTATTGTAATTAATGCGGTATAACATAATATTTACCGAAAATCGTCATCATGTCGCTGTAGCGTGCATTATTGTCTCACGTTTGATTAATGATTGCATCGTGGAGTGATGAATGTTCGCCCGAATGCGAAAGCTGGTGTTGAGCTGTAGAGTGCGGAGGTAAGGCGGAATTAATTAATAACAATTAGTTGTTGTGTTGCGAAATAATTGGTATCAATTAACTTTACTGAAGGTATTAACTTGTACACTTTGATGAGTTATGCATACCTATGTGATGAGAGTTTCAGGGATCTGATTAGTTTTGATTGAATGGTGATTGGCGGCGAATGGAGGGACTGTATGATATACAGGACTAATTGTGTCGTGTGCTGACTGGATACAAGTCCCTAAAGTGTTGAAATTTTAATGATTTAAAAAGACTTTATATAATCAAAGATTATTTAGTTTTTAAAATGCAACTTTAATTTACTATTTCTTACATCATTTATTTTGCAACAAACATTCTATGTAAAATATTTTATAACGAATCTTATAAGGTCTACATTTAGCAGATATTTTCTGATCGAACAAGCCAATTTGGTTTTGAAAGTTATCCAATTACAAAATATAAATGACCAGGAGACTAGAAATTTTTATGATACAGCAAATTTTCAAGCTTTGGTTAGGCGTAAAGCTGAAATTACGGCACTTTTAAAAGTTTGACTGAACCTTGACCGCATAAAAAGTGAGTCAATGCTCGATCGATTTTTCAAAGAATGGCATATAATACAACTTCAGGTGCACTTGCAATGATCAAATTTCTAGTTGTCGTATAAAAGCTTCCAGTAGCCATTCACATTACAATAGCCACCAAAATAGTAGCAAAAACACAAATCGGGAAAAACTCGCGAAGTCTAAGAACAAAATCGACACATAACGAAGCCAACACCGACTCCTTGTGTAACGTTGGCAACACAGCGACGTCGACAACAACGCCTGTTAGAAAATAGTATCAATACGAGTGGATCTATTAGATCGTATAAATCTCCATCACCAAATCCTGCATCCAAAAGATTTGAACGAAAACGGATATCGGACCAAAACTCGTTGCCAAGTTGTGAAGATTTATCGACACATTCGAGTCACAAGAGACGTCGCCAGAACCCAACCGATGATAACACTAATCGAGAACACGATAAATGTCACCAGAAGGATTCAAGTGAGAAGAAAAACAGCTCGTCCAAACGTGACTGCCTAGCTTCTAGAACACGATCGCGAATATCAGTCGACTAGCAAGAACAAATCTAGCGGGAAGACGTGAAGGATTCCGGAACCTTGCGGGAGTAAGCGAATATTCCTTGGAATCAGATTCCCTGAACGAAAGTCAAATGCCAGCTTTTAGTGATTCAGTGGTGAATCCTGAGGAGGCGATAAGCATTCTATACAAGTTATACAATGTCGTATCTGTTTATTTTGCGGGACATAACAAGTTCATTAAGTTCTTGACCAATTATTAATATATTAAACTTTTAATGGCTCAAACGCAACCCTACCTAAAATTAAACTAAAATTATCATTCGAAATTAAAATATTGCACACTAGTATTTAAAACAAGGCATGTGTATTAAATCATTTTCATAACGTGCAAGCACTTCAAATGACGATTCAACATAAACTTAATCTAAAACTATTTGGAACTATTAAATAAAAATATCCGTGATGTGCGAAGAACAAATTATCTGTTTATCTGCGCGCGTGATAGATTTTAAAATAAGAGAGTGTGTTTACGAACTTATTGGTGAGTCGAAACAGCCAACAATTGAAATTTGCGGGGAATACTCTCTTGATGTGAACTTTTTTTTTATTAATTATTACCAGTCGCCGTGCACCTAGAGCTGACCAAAACTTTCTCAATGCAATCACGGTGTTGATAGTGCAAGGATAAATACGGGTACCCAGCGCCATTTGAATTGAGGACAAGCCGCAATTACTCCATGGCCTGCCGTGATTACAGTGATTGATAACTACTCGTACACATACAATACCCAAGCCCGATAGTGCAAGGATAAATACGGGTACCCAACACCATTTGAATTGAGGACAAGCCGCAATTACTCCATGGCCTGCCGTGATTACAGTGATTGATAACTACTCGTACACATACAATACCCAAGCCCCATTTCGATGACGATTTCAATCCGTCCGAAGAACCAGCGCTGGAGCAGTACTAATTAGCTGATGCCGCGTTTGGTTCGTTTTCAAGGTTTCGGCAACCCCCGCTCTACTGATCATTGTCTGGGACGAGCTGGTTAACGGAAACATGTTCGCCATTCCTGGCATTCAAAGCGCATCGGATCGACAGTTCCTCGTGTTGCAGCGTATTCAACTGGCCCCACCATCATCGAAATGATTTTGTGTTCTGCATCCACCGCTAGCGAGTGAATTATATTCTCCTGTGTCAGGAACTGTGGTAGAGAAGAACACATCAGTTGAGGATACCCCAGGGTTGAGCAATACATCGCGTTATGAAAAAGGCTGGTTATTCAAAGTGAAGCTCAGTGAAACTTCAGAAATTGATAAACTTATGGATGAGAAGAGTTACGAACAATTCTTTAAAACGGATTCACACTAGCGCCCGTTTCAAGTGATTTGATTACTAAATTTTGTATGGCATTCGGCCAAAGAACTTTTATAGTGATAGGTGAATTATTCGGCCTTAGATCATTGTCGAATTACATTGTAGCGTTTGAGTTAACAAAAGTGAAGATTTACAGGACGCATCCAGCACCCATCGAGCGCTCGACGGAACATGCGGTGAGTCACTTTTTGATTTAATAAAATTATATAATAATTAATTTTAATATATACAAGTATATTAACTCTAATTTCGTACATGATCCGTTTGGTTAATTAAGCACACACAAGATGTATTTCTGCAGGACAAGAAAATATTTAGATACATATATTAGATTTTAGAACGAAAAAAAAAGGAAACTAATCGAGTTATTATATTCTTTGAAGAAGTAAGAAAAATATCTTATATAAAGAAAGAAAGAAGAAAAGTAACGAATAAACACACTCCCTCAGATTCGAAGTTCCTTTGTGTTGAAAAAGAAAATGTCTTTAGTAAATTAGCTTTTGGCTCAGCGTAGATCCACATCTTGTCACCCCTAGTTGTTTTTTTTTTTTAGATCGCGTTCGACAGTAGAGTTTTGATTTCAAATTAATTGGAAGCCTAGAAATTTAGTGGACGCGTTTTCATTAGCTGAACTTGCTTAAAATAAATTTTTCTTACTTTGTCTGTTGAAAAGCAACTCGGTTATTTCAAAAACTTGCTAAATAATTAAGAGAAATTGGAGGAAGTCTTAAGATAGAAAAAAAAAGAAAAAATTTAACCTGAAAAGCATAGTATAAACATGCAGCATTTGGTGTTTTTGTACTGTAAGTAATAGGAGCTCTCACCTTTTAGCTCGAAACATGAATGCTTAACGATGTGTTAAACAATCGATTTTTGGCGGTCCTTTGCTTTGATGTATTTCCTATCGCAAATTTTGAAATCTTTGCATTTTGAAGCGAATCATTTTACAGTAAGTGACAGGTTAACATTCTTGAAAAACATGCGGATTGTAAATAAAATGATGAATTAAACGAAAAATTGGTCTTTTCCCTTCCGGTTTTTCTAACCGAGTATAGGACCCGGTACGGTGGCAGGCTTCAACCCCAAAACATGAGCCAGCCACCGGGTAATTAATAATCCTTTCTGTTTCAGGTGCCCAAGCAAAGTGCCTTTTTATGGCATAGAGTTATGCAATTCAATTGTATAATTCTATGACACTCCCCTTCTGATGGGAAAGTTCATATAATTCAAGTTGTATGAGTTTTCCACTCAGAAGAGGAATACCTGGCCACTTCAATTCAATTAACAATGGATTTATTCCGGTTGGGTGGGTATGAGGGGGCTCCACCACCACCCGGTTGCCCCTCTTTCATTTGTGGGCCATGAACTTCGTCGGGTAAAGACGAGGTTACCCCAAGTTCGCCTTTCTTCTCAGGTTTCACTTGTTCTCGTAACAAGTTATAATTCCCTCTGTGTAGTTATCTACAATTTTTGCGACTTCGGTCGCCTTTTTGATCTGAAAGCAATTCGTGAATGCGAAATTGTTTTGTAGTGAGTCCTCGTGCCGGGGAAACGAACCCGCCCCACGACACCGCAATGCTAGCCTGCCAGCGCATTCACGCGTCTCCGGACGAGGGCATTCTCGGCAGATACCTCCATCTTCTTCTGCCCGGGCAGCAGACCATCGCTGCAGTCCTTTACGGACTTTATTGAAAACTCTTATTCACTACAAAAAATTATAATAAAGAATATATATATGCAACTCATTCATGTAGTTACAAAGAATTTCATAAGTAATTACCTTTGTGTTATGCACCAACGCAGACGGATTGCACAAACTTAAGCCACTTTTGACCGGAAAAGCTGCTAAGTAGTCCGATAAACTACGATTCCTCAGCGAACGCTTGGATAACAGCAAATGTTTTTAACGTGGTTTCATGGACCGTTTGTTAAACAAGTATGTTGCATTAAATCATTAATTGTATGTTTCTATATGTTCACAGCTGTGTTGTTTCAGTGCTTTAAATAACTTGCCTCCAAAGGCAATTCTTTTATAGGACAAGTGTTCAGCGCACTCACCCACTCTCAAGACGGGAATATTGTTCGTTTTCTTTTTGCACCAAATGTCACAGCAGCTGTTCAACGAACGGAATTCAATCAGAGTTACAGAATTCTCTTATTGGAAACAGTTATGGGCAGGTATTGTGGCGGATAAAAACTCTTTGTGTCACGAATTATTGCAAAAGCACGATATTCGCGAAGCAATCATGCAATTAGAGCTCACCTGAAAGTGTTTTGCAAAAAGCATGACCAAATTGCTGAATTGGGATGAATTTCACTATGAAGACGAAGATGATATTATTTTATCATTGCTGTTTCCATCGGAACCTGTTTATAATCGCATAGTCGAAGAGGCACAACAGCTACTTACAGCAATCGCACCTAATTGTGCTCTATCAACGGAAGATATAAATGCATGGAACTTCGATATGCTCGATGAACAAGTAATGGCGACAGATGATGACAATTTTGTAGAAAATGCAGAGTTTGTTCTATACAACGATGCAATATGTGCGGTGAATACAATGTGTAACTCTCAAATAAACATATTTCACAGCTCCTAGAACTACGACCCGACATAGTAATGCCGCATTTTGACAAACGGTTCTGTGAAAAAAAGTTAACGCATTATTTCACTGGTACAAAGACCAGTTGAGTACCATCCGAATCCGAGTGAGCCATTGTATGAAATACAAGAAAAAAGTCTGCAGTATTAATAAAACATACATATCATGTAAAATTGTTGCTTATTTGTTATTTAATGCAAATTTACTATGATATACATTTTAAATTATGTTAGTGTCCGAAAAAGTTGACAATTCACATAACTTGCCAGGCCTGAAAAAAAACGGGCTAAATTTAGTGAATCTCTACTATATATATATATATATATATATATATATATATATATATATATATATATATATATATATAGATATATATATATATATATATATAAAAATATATATATATATATATATAAATATATATATATATATATATATATATATATATATATATATATATATATATATATATATATCTATAAATATATATATATATATATATATATATATATATATATATATATATATATATATATATATATATATATATACATATATATATATATGCATGTACATATATGAGTACCTATATATAATATATACAAATATATATATATATATATATATATATATATATATATATATATATATATATATATATACATATATATATATATATATATATATATATATATATATATATATATATATATATATATACATATATATATATATATATATATATATATATATATATTTATTTATATATATTATATATAGGTACTCATATAAGTCGTCCCGTTTGAGAAACGAGGAGGGATCTCCTTGTTTCCCCCACCCACAGCTTCTATGAATCCTCATCCCGAATTCCATGACCAAATGGTAGCTAATGGCCTGAGCGTCGCGCAAGGGGTTTGCTGGTTTCCAAATAATGGAACATTTAGTACAGCGAAACGCCGACAATTGTAAATACACCAGCAGCTCTGCTACTGAATCCTGCTTACACGTCCTTTGTAGTGAGGTGAGAAGGTGAAGGTGAGACATCCGTGCTTGATAGCACTATTGAAAGTAATAACTACGCTGGCGCTACTATGGACCCTTCACAAAAGTCTAGTCAATATAAATAAAAAACACTGGCAATCCAGGAAACGAATTGAACTGGAAGGGATATTCAATATATGAGGTTGCACACAATATTCATAAGTGGAAACCCTGCTGGTAAGCGAGAATTCAGAGTGGCTTTTATTGTGGATAGGGAATTTGAATGGCTCTTTCTTGACTGTAAGGCAATTAATGAACGGTTATATCCAACCCATATAAAAGCAAAATTCTTCAAAATTTGGCAGAAAAATGTCCACCCCAATCAAAGAAAAGGACCAAGAAACTAAGGAAACTTTCTACACTCACCGGGAAAGACTAGTCGACTCATTGCCTAAAAACGACACAAAAATAATTCTGGGTGATTTCAACGCTAAAGTTGGCGATGAGCTTGCTCTTCAGGGAACGACTGGAGGATATAGCCTCCACGATAAAACGAATGACAACGGCCAATGCCTGATTGAATTTGTATGTGGCAGAAATCGAATTCTATCTTTCCACATCGATACATACATAAAATGACCTGGATACCAGCATGTTGTGAACGCAGTAACCTATCGCCTTATGCCGTTTCCAGCCAAAGGCATCAATTCCAAACAGTATGAGCAGCGAAGTAGAAGAAGTTTGCGGGCAAGTCAGGTGAAGCTCCAGAGAGGAGAATGGCGAAGAAGAAAAAGAGCAGCTCGCGAGCAAGCCAGGTGAAAAATCCAAATATGTGAAAGCTGCAATTAGCTCAAAACTTTCCTCACTCTGCCACAAGTCTGTTTCCCGTAGGAGAATATCGTGTATTGGCTCACTCAATTTACATACAGACGAGACGAGATGGGGAGGAAGAGCTTCCCTGCAATGGAAGATCACGTGTTCGCATATTTGGCAAAATTTGGAGTAAAAACTCGCTCTGCGACCGAATATAAACACTCAGTGCAGTACTGGCAGATCAGTTTTGTATTGAAGCCTCCTAGAAAGACTCCTGTCATCCAATTTTTAATTAAAACATACGAGTAATTACGGGACAACCACAATTTAGGTTTTAAATGGAGGTGGTCTTTGGTGATCAAATAAATGGTTAGGGTGAGGTGTTAGCTTGAGCCGTTAACCTCAATCAGCTTTTTCGCGTTCAATGCCGTGTGGACAAGCTAGTCTCCTTGGTTTCTTCTACAGCTAACGTTCACATGCGAATCGCTTTAAGTCCCGCCAACATCAAGGAATTCCAAGTCAAAGTGAAAGTAAAACGTGCTTCATTCAATATTGAAAGCTATAGGTTTCGGTTACAATAACCTATGAAAATGTAACCGCTTTGTTTGTAGTGTCAATGCAATTAAATGTGTAAGACACTTAAAAGAGAAATAAAACTAATCCTTTAGAAAAAACTCTTGTCTTTGTTTATCTAGTTTGGATGGATGCAGTAGTAGATAAGTGTCATGCAGTGAGATCCCTCCCTGAGAGCCTTGATGGTGTATACAAATATAGGATACATGGGGTATAGGATACATGCATACGGTAAAGTAGTTACGCAACGACCGGTTGGCAACACCATAAATCAGATTGACCCTATTCTGATCCAACAACGTTGGAACTCGAACAAACCTAATGTTCATACATACCAAGGACCCAGTTGTAACTACAATCATTGCTTGATCAAACTAACCTACTGATGTTGTGTGGCAAAGGCGTATTCAGTGAAGACCAGCCCTCCACAGAAATTCCACATCGAAAGACTCTAAATGGCGTCTGTGGCCAAAAATCCACGACAACCAGCTAGCTACTATCCTATCCGATACATTGCTGAACACAAGCTACGAGCTATGGGCAATTAAGGCCGTCGTAGAACAGATGATTGGACATCTAGCCTGGAGCAAAAAATTAATTGGTTCGATAATGAGTGCTGAAATGTGTTAGACAAAAAGAATCAGGCGTACACAGAATATTTAGTAAGGAAAACCAGGAAAAATAGAGAAAATTAGGAAAATCTGAGACGAGCAGCGAATATGGTAATTAGAATTTAGAAACTGAAATACTATGATGACCAAATGAGAAGTATTGATATATGTATAGCGAGCAGCAACACAAGACAAGCATACAAAGTCTGAAAAGCCTGCAACGTGGTTATTAGCCCAAAATCTGGCTCTGTCGTGATGACACCGGCAACATCATCGCTGATGAAAACAGTAGTCAAAAAAGATGGGCATCATACTTCAATCCTCCTTAATGCTCCCCATAGCTCCAGAATACCAGAGCTTCTATTGGCCCACCAACTCTAGATGAAGTTTGTGCCACCATCAAAGCCCAAAAAATAATAAAGTGCCGGGCATCGATGAGATCCAGAGGAATCTCATCGATGCAACCTTGTTCAGAACGCTATCAATAAAGTCATCCAGCACATTTGGCAACAAGAACATATGCCAAACGAGTGTAGTCCATCAAGAATATTCCTTATCTCTAGAAAAATGTGACAAACTACAGTGCGAAAACTTTTCAAGGATCCAGAAAATCAAATCAGATCACATGCCAACAATATTATTGGGAAATATTAAGGTGGTTTTAGAGCAGGTAGATCGACAATAGACCAAACGTTTTCAGTCAATCGGGTGCTGGAAAAATGCTGAGGGTTCAACATAAATGTACACGAAATATTCGTTGACTTAAAGCAAGCATAGGACAGAATCGATCGTAACGTAGTGTACCAAATAACGCCTTGCTTCGGCATACCAAAATGACAATGACGCCAACAACTCTTTAAGTCCGCATCAATAATCTACTCACTGATACCTTTGGCACAAATATCGGGCTAAAGCTGGGAGATGGGCTAACCCCATTACTATTCAATTTGGCTCTGGAACACGTCACCAGAAAGCTACCTGCCAATACAAGAGGTACGTTATTATACAAAAGGATCTAAGTAATAGCTTATGCGGATGACATCAAAATTTTATCACGGTCGCTAACAACTGCCAAAGAACTCTTCCTGAAACTCGACAGGAAAGGAAAGTTAGTAAGGCGACAAATCATGAAATAAAAAAAGCTCATGATGCAGTCAAGGGAAAATATCTCAAATGCCCAAAATATCACAGTTGGCGAATACAATATTAAAAATGTTGGTATATTTGGGCACCAAAATAACGCGAACCGGCAATGAAAGAGACAGAATACGCCGTAAAATACAGCTCGCAAATAAAGCATTTTATTCTGTTTTGACGATTTTGAAGAGCAGCTGCATACACAGGAAAACAAAGTTCCAAGTAAACAAATCTGTGATAAGACCTGTACAATTTTAAGGGTGTGAAACATGAACCCTAGCCCAAGCATCGACAAATATACTGAACGCCTTTGAGCGACGGGCCCTGAGGCAAATAATTGGAGTGAATCTAGACGGGGATCAATGGTGAATTCGATAGAACCATGAGCTGTATAAAATTGTTGACGAGCTGAAGGTCTCAACTATTGAAAGACTGGACTGGCCACATGAATCATATGAACGAACAACGGATACCCAAAAAAGTATTCGTTGGGAGTCCTGAAGGGCAGAGACCAGTGTGGAAACTGAGCAACCGTTGGTCCAACTCGCTCAACGAAGACAGTTCATCACTGCTGGGATTTCAAAATTGGAGGACGCTGTCAATGGACAAATCAGTTAGAGGTGCTTGTTGCAGGAAGCGAAGGCCCGAGAGGGGCTGTAGTGCCTATGAAGAATAAATTTTAGTTTGCTTAAAGCAGCATTTTGTTTAACCTTTCCATCATAACTAATTCCCTAGAGCAGTTTCTATACTTCATTCTCTGGTTTTTCCATTGTGTGGAAGTTTGACTTTATATTCATGCGTGTGTTATTTTTTTCTCTACTATAGGGTTCTCATTGATTTTGTTCAAAACTCCTTACGATTATGGCTCCAGGATGATTTATTTTTGAAATGAATTATCCTGTAATGCATGGGATGGTGTTAATTTTGCTTGTACATTGTACCGTTTGCTTAGGATTTGCCCTTTTTGATAAGCGCATGGTAAAGATGCTCTATTTTAAGGGTTTTGTAAAATAAATTTTCAAAACCCTACTAAAATCGCGCTTGTCTGTCCGTCTGTCTGTATAAGCTACAAATATAAAATTTTGTGTATAGGTCTAAAGTGATGCCTTCTTCAAAGTTTCAGTACAAAATTTTTTTTAAGAGGTGCTTAAGTGGGGTCTCCCCATATAGGCGAGTGGCCCCTGAAAAAAAAGCTCTCAAAGGTAGCAGATATGGGTATCAAATGAAAGGTTTTAATAAGAAGTTTTCAAAACAGGGCTTAAACTAGTATTTTTTGCTTCAGGTGTACACAGGAAGGGTAAATACACAAAAAAATAATTGTCCTCCCTCGCGATTGTCACCAGTGATCCGAAAAATCTGAGAAAAATTATGGAGATAGGCCTTTATAAGTACAATGACAACAAATACCTTAGAAGTCAAAATTCACTCAACTTTGTAAATAATAGAATGAATATTGAATTTCACATTTTCCCCAATAAAATCGTGTAGGTACCCTTAAATTCAATGAAAATCAATATTTAGTTTTACATAAGGTCCTTATACTCTGCAAGTTTGATGAAAATCCAATCATATTCACGGAAGTTTTGGCCATTTGAAATTTCCCCAAATACAACAACAGTAACACATGATTTTGGTATTTTATGACTTTCCATTGAATTAGACACTGCAGGTTTGATTTGATCTTCTTAAAATTTTCAAATAAATCAATACTATAATTTTTTTTGGGAATTCATGATTTAGTAATTTTCGTTAATTTGCAACCAAGTGACGACCGTTGAAAGTACAGAAGCAAGGGATTTTCTTATAAAGCTGCACATCTCTTTGACATGTTTCTCGGCTTTATTTGTTGCTGATGACTGCATTTCACACGTTGCGTAGAAAACCCTTCTGGCATGACGGTAGGTTTGTTTACCCAACTTGTTTAGATTACCATGTCGACATATATGTTTTGTGTATTTATTCTAAATTTGAGATTTTTTTTCGAATATTAACTAGGAAAGATATTACGGTTTATGGCTTCTGGAATGCTACCTTTTTATGGAATTTATGTATGATAAATGTAGGAATAATAGGAGTGATCCTACCCAATAGGAAAAGAAGCGCTGCGGCTTTAATTTTGAACCACTTTTTTGGTAGTAATAAAGCGCTTCTGTCTCCTTTCTGGTTTCTTATATTTTTTAGCATTGTATTCCGCTTGGAGGGCTTTTTCAGCGTCCAAGTTGAAATGAATGGGAAGAGCTTCCGTCTCGTTTCTGGGTTCGTTTATTAGTATTTTATAAAAAAAATTGCTAATCCTACAAGTTTCATGACCTGTCTGTCCGTTCGTCTGTCCGTCCGTACGTCACAGCAAGTTTTCTCATAAACTACAAAAGCGACGATCATGAAATTTTGTGAACAGGTCAGAAGTCATAACTTCTCCAAAGTTCATGTATAATGTTTTTTAAAAGGTTTTAATGGGGGTCCCCCCATACATAGAGGTGACCGTTAAATTTTTTTTTTAAATACAGCCAATATGGATATCAAAAGAAAGATATTGATGAGAACTTTTGAAATTAGGTGCAAAAAGTATGATAAGACTGCTTTTACAGTATTCTAATCCTAGGCGCACATTTGTAGATCTGGCTTGGCCAGGGATAAATAAAAATCTCAGTCCTTAGTTATTTATAAAAATATAAAAAAATTAGGTCCCAACAAAATATTTTATAGCTTATAAGATTTTTTCGGTTTAAGCATTTTAATAGCGAAATTGAAAATCAACCAATCAGCCAAGCTTCTAACAAAGCAGTATTCAATGATTTATGAGAACCTTTCCAATAAGAAAATATTGCAGTCATATATGAAAATAAAAATAACAATAATTCATGGTTTATAAGAACTTATAAGGAACTATATATTTTTGACGATATAAAGAAATCAATTTCGCTTATTTTTGTAGTTATGTTTATAAATTTTATTTTTTGCGAGTCGTACACCTCCCCGAAATTCCTTTTCGAAATCATCGAACCCAAAAGTTGACGATTTTACTGCATCCGTTAAAAAATGTAAATGAAATTAGCCTCGATTTTATTTTGAACTTTACCGAAAACAAATCGTCTGAATGCTCTTTTCTGTTGGCCATCCCAATTGATTTTTTTTTAAATTCATCACTGAAGAAGAAGTTGATGCATTTTTTAAATTGCTGGTTTGCTGTAGTTTGTCTTATGGACCTTATCTAAAAATGGGGTGGGTAGAATTTCAAATCCGCAGATTTGTATGCTATGTGCATACTAAGTTTATCTTGGTTGATTTCATCGGCAGCAATTTTTGCCTCAATAGAGTCTAGTTCCTCCACGGAATTTATCGGAAATAAATGTAAGTCCACCTGATCAGTAAAAATTTTTTTTGAGGCTCTATCCATTATCACACGTAATATTGATGTGATCTCAGTGAGTTTGCTTATTTTAGTTATAATTAAGTTATTTTGTGCATCTAAAGTAAAAAACATCGAAGCTGATATACAATTTAATAAATACAAAACATATACCATTTTTTTGCATCTTTTGCACAGTGGTCCCTCCACGCAAAATGGATCTAAAATATGCCAAAACATACGGTTTAGCGAATAAAATAAAATAATTACGTATATTTTCAATGCCGAAACACTGGCGTTGCTTGATATTGTTTGTTCATATCTTCCATAATGATCTGAGAATTGACTTTCATAAGCAATGATGTAACATCGGAATCAAAATGAATCCAGATTCACATGCAAGACATACATGTTTACATAATATGTTCTCTATTGCATATTCTTTCACTATTAATGAAACAGTTTCTGCAAAGCAACTTCCCAAAGCGTCCATAGAACAAACACGTTCATTGAAAAATCGTGAACATGTGCTATAAACTTTTCCATGGGCCATTTTCTTGCCATCAACATTTCGTTTGAAACCCATCACTTTGAATGGTTTTAAGAGTTTAATATAAGAATAATTGTCTGGGAATTCTGAGCCTAAATAAAATCCATAATATTTGTATGTAGCTTCTATGATTTGTCAGAGACAGCATCATTGCTTTCGATCCATGCACAGTTTTATTGTGTAACTGAAGTCTTTCCCATGCCCGATTCTTTAATTGCTGCAAGATTCTGTTTGGCTTGCGGCAATCTTTCTTCAAGATTTAGAGGAAATTATCGAATCGTTATGCGGAAGAATGACCGACATTTCCATGTAAGTGCACACAATTTTTTAAATTTAAAAGATTGTGCACATTATAGCTTATCTTGTTTTTTTCCGTAAAGGTATTGATAGTAATTGACGTACAATTGTAGCATACTTTGCATGTAATCAAGATTTTTTCTAGAATTTTGTGTATAAAAAAGAAGCCGATAAGAAGAATATAGCAGTAAAAAATGAATATACACATCTTCTTCAAGGATATTTTTGAATAACACGATTCCGGTATATACAACTAATTGCCGGAACTCAGTTGCTCTCCATCTACATATTTCATTCATGCTGCGTGGCTTTCTACCAAATTCTTTAGGAATATATGGTACAAAGGACAATAACTTCCCGCCCTTTTATTTTTTTTTCGCTTGTGGTTACCTTTCCCCGACAGTATCCCCATTCCAAATGGATATTAAAATTTTTTTCATAACTCCTAAATCTATCAGACTAAATCTATCAGACGAATCTTTCAGTCTAGGATGAGGGCTTGTGATTGCTGATAAACTTTCTATCATTAAAATCTGCATCAGCTCTCAAGTTCCCTGAATTTATATTGAAAGTGAGAGTTCCATATATTCGACATTCTTTTTGGTTACATTTGCTGCAGCCATCTGCGGCAGTATTGCCCAAAGTTCCCGTCACAAAAGCTTTGGCGGGTGCATTGCAGACAAATACTCAGATTTTAACGTAGAACAAATTGCCATTTAATTGAAGTCCATCAGATTGCAATGTTTTCATTTTTTTAACAAATGATTTCTAATATCTGTTAATATCGTTTGGTTTCGCTAGTCCCACGTAAGCACCAATAAGGAATGGTTTAATTTGTTCATACTAAGGCAAAGCACCTACTATGGGCTATAGGATAATATTCAAATTTTTAAGGCATTTCTTAGCTCCAAAGTAAAAATGATCACCGGGAAAAATCAAGTGCACAGCAATTTCATTTTCATTTGTGGCAAGCAGTGCTTTTTTCGATAATGGCAATTCATTTCCCCCCAAGCGTAAAATCCTTAAACGAGAATCACTTCCATCTCTTCTTATTCTATGTTCTACAATTAATTTCCTGATTTCGGAAGATATACCAAATCTAGAGTTGTGGGATTGATTTACAATTTTTGAAGCCAGAGGACTATACTCTAAATCGTTTTCAGATTCAGTATAAATTTCGGGATTAACATTGCATTATTTTTAAAACCAACGTTTTGAAGCTCCCCCTTGACAAGTCTTCTAAAATGTCGTTTATTTATGCCAGCAACCGTTTTGCTCATTTTCGGATCTACACGAGAAAATCAGAATGAAAATGGAACTAATTTCTAGCATTACACTTCAGAAATTAAAAATGATACCGTTATGGTTTATGATGAGTCAAGGATAAAACTATCAAGATAATACTGAACTTTGACTTTCTACTGGGTAGGAATTCGGTCGCGCAGTAATATCATTATCAACAAAAAGAAAAATATATAATTAAAAAAACAACGCTATTTATTTGTTTTCTGACAAATATATAAAAATTAGACACTGAAGAAGGGAGAACATTTACTCCCGAAATATATATATTTGTCAGAAAACAAATAAATAGCGTTATTTTTTTAATTATATATTTTTCTTTTTGTTTAAATTACAGCGCTAAAATATGGAGATTTTCAATAGATCATTATCAAGTTCCTGGTAATTTGCTTCTTATCTATGAATCAAATAATCATTGCATTTGAAAATACGCCAGTAACATTAAAAGCCAGATTTGATTAACGCAAATTATATTGTGAAAACTAAATGAATCTAGAAAATTGCAGTATTTCAACATTGCCTGCAATAAAAATATCAATTCGCTGGTATATATAATTATCGAATTTAAAAAAACTACCAGAAAAAAATTGATCAGCACAAAACTCAGGCACTCCGCAGAACAACCCCTGTTTTAATCATTTCAACTGACCGAATGTGTATGAGTCCCAGAACTGACGAAAATAAACATTCAAGAAATTTCTTGAAATTGTGGATGAAATTATTGTATGATATCCCAGTGCATCCAAACTGCATTCTGCTCGCTACTGCTTATGCGCTTCGTTATAACCTACATTTAGACAGAAGTATGAAGCGCTTCCTTTCTTACTGCCACAGGAAGCACTCCCAAATTTTCCTATTGGATAATGAGTGGGAATATGTACGCTTTTTTATTGATAACTTTTTGGTACGTGCTGAAAGAATGAAGCTAATATAGGAAAAAGTGAATGCGGTAAGTAATTGACATTAGGAGTTTGTTGGTATTATGTTATTATTCTTTGTTTAAGCCCAAAATGCAGGAACAAATATTTATAGCCCTATATGGTAGCATTATATGCATGCAGTAGATTGAATGAATTTTTATATTTGCTTTGAATCAGGTGTTGTTATTGTGGGTCTGGATTATTAAGTTTAGCTAGTTTCAAGAGTGTAAGTGCAATATAGAGTAAAAGGTTATTTTATGCTTGTCTCATATTCTTAACATCATGGTTTTAAGTATTGATAAATTATTTATGTACGGCTTGCTCCAGTATGATTTTTGCCATTTCCAAATTTCTTTAGCCATATCTTCAATGGGAACTTGTTGATGCTTTGATTATGAAAATCTCTAATTTGTTATCTCTTTGAGAAAATAAGGCATGTTTGAACGTTGTCATTATTTAATAATTTATGAGTGCATGTAATGATATGTAGTTCTAGTATATTTGTATCATACATAAGAATTTATAAATCTGACGTTTTGTATAATTATATTAAGCGTGGAATCATTGCTGCTATATCTGTATGTATTTTCGATAATTGATTATTAAGTAAAATACGTATTTATTACATTTTAAATATGCTAGATTGATCATCATAGGGGTTTTCAGATATGATTATTGACATGTTCAAGTATTTTTTTCACATAAATAAAGTATCTCCTTGCTGAGTTATTTCATATCAGAGTTTTTTGTCAGATATTTGTTTAATTTTTTTTAAAGGCTTGTATACTGTTTTATGAGGGGAAAAAATATTTCTTGTCTCTCAATCATATGAATGGCAAATGCATGTATCAGTGCCTGATATCGTATAAGAGTTGAACCATTCACAGATTGAATAGTGATTTCCTTGATTATTGGATACTTTCTCACTCATATTACCGTATTTGAGCGTATAATTCTCAATACGTATTCGGTATTCAGGAAAAATATCACAGAACTCTTCGAGGAAGTATTGGATGATCATTGTAATAAATATTATCGCGCTGAAAGTTTATTAACTTCTGTTCTATCAGTCTTAGTCATGTCATTCAGTCGAATTTTGATTTTGAATGAAGGACTTAGGACCACTGTAGCTATTGAAAAATATGCAGTTTAATTATAGATAAAAACGACACACTGACACCCCGCAGAAGGCTCTTTACGTTTAAATTAACATACTTTCATGTTCTCGTTTATTCAATGCAGCTTAGAAGAAGAACTGTTTCTCAATAACCTTTAGTATTTTATAGACTAAAGAGATTTTGTTTGGTTATCAAGCCTTTCACTATAGTGTGCAATAGAAACAGCTTACCAAGCCTCAATATACAATTTTCTGATGAAAAACTCCTTTTAGTGAAGTAAAACTTGTTTATAGTATAGGGTTATCCATTTTACGCTTGGGAAAGTAAAGCTAAAAAAATACATAAATTATTCAGATGGAAACAAAATTTTGTATTTAATATATAGATTAAAGCTTGCCATTATACATGAAATACAACGCCATTCAAATGTACTCCACGGGACCTCTTACAGGCCTCAATCCCTTTGAAGTCATTTTCAATGACTTTTCGGCCCATTTCCGGCAATATCTCGGCCATAACTTCACGAATATTGGTTTTCAATTGCTCAAGATTTTGAAGATTGTTCGCATAAACACGATCTTACGCAAAGCCCCATAAAAAGAAATCCAAAGGTGTTAGGTCGCAGGATCTTGCCGGCCAATTGACATCACTCAATCTCGAAACTACGCGTCCTGGAAATTTCTCTTGCAAAAGTGCTCGATTAGCCTGTGTTGCGTGGGCTGTGGCTCCGTCCTGTTGGAACCACATGTTCTCCAGATTATAATTTTCAATTTCTCTTCAAAAACAACCGGTTAACATCCATCCATAGCGGTCAGAATTGACTGTAGTGGCTCTTCCTTGATCGTTTTCAAAAAAATACGGGCCAATAACACCACCAGACCATCATGCGCACCAATAGGTCACTTTTCCCGGATACAAAGGCCTTTCTGCGATCACTTGAGGACTTTGAGAGCCCCATATGCGGCAATTCTGTTTATTTACGTAACCACTGAGCGAAAAATGAGGCTCATCACTTAAGAAAATATTGTTCGAAAAATCGTTATCAATGGCTTGTTGTTCAATCACCCAATTCGCATACATTCTGCGTTGTGTCTGGTCTTGAGGCTTAAGTTCTTGACTGAGTTGGATTTTATACGGAGGGAGATGCAACTCGAAATGCAAAACCCGCCACAATGAGGCGTAAGACAAGCCCAAATGTTGAGCACGTCGAGGAATCGACAAATTCGGGTCTTTCTCCACACTTTAAGGAACGACAGCGATATTTTCAGCAGAACGAATGTTGCCATGATGCACAGGCCTTGCAATATCAATAACCAATCCAGTCTCTTCAAATTTTTTCACTGTGCTTGAAATGTTTGCTGTGTAGGTCGATTATGTCGACCGTAATTGGCTTGTAAAGCCCTAAATGTTGATACAGCAAAATCACCATTTTTATAATAAAATTTAATAGTTTTAACGTGGTCGTCGACTGTTAAACGATCAATACTACTAAATGACAAACGTTCAACTAAAAAAAACATGCTTTGGACATTTAGTTTTGACAGATGTCAAATGGCAGGGTTATACTTTCCCAACCACGAAATGAATAACCCTGTATTTGTAATATTTTTATTACATCACATAGAACATGTATCAATACAAGGAACTGGTATTGCATAAAAAGCCTAGAGTAGTTTGATCAAATTAACGTATCGATGCCGTATGTCAAAGACAAATTCAGCTAAGACTAGACCCCAACAAAAACCTGACATCAGAAGGCTCCAAACGGCGTCTGTGGTAAAAAATTTCACGGAGACTCTGGACAACCAGCTAGCTCCCATTCTGTCAGTAACATCACCGAGAACAAGCAACGAGCTATCGATGGAAGTAGAAACGGCAACTGAGACCGTACCAAAACATTTAGCTGGCGTTGACCATTAAGCCAGATGCAAAAGAAATGATTGGTTTGATAACGAATGCCAGAAAGCAATAGATAAGAAGAGTCAGGTGTAATTTCAGAAGAGTAGCAAATAAGATAATTAGAACCAAAAAAGAAAATACTATAGAATTCAATTGAGAAGTATTGATGTAATTCAAGTGAGCAACAACATAATACAAGCACACAAGGTAGGGCTAAGGCTGAAACGATGATATCAGTGCAAGTCCACGTTCTATCATGACATCTTCAACATAACTGCTGATCGTAATAGGATTATAGAAAGATGGTCATCATATTTGAAAAATCTTTCACACATATCCAGAACATTGGAGCTTATAGATGTTTCTAAATGCTTCCATTGGCCCCACTGATTCTGCATGAAATTTTTTTTACCATCAAGGCCCAAAGGAATAATAAAACGCCGGGCGTCGAAGATATTCCAACGGAGCTCACCAAATATGGGGGCAGCGGTGTTTAGAAATTCATCCCCAAGGTAATCCAGCACATTTGCCAACAAGAACATATGTTGAACGAGTGCAACCAATCAATTATATACCCTATTTACGAAAAAAGCTGACAAATTACAGGGCGAAAACTAAAGAGGCATATCACTACTTTCTCGGGCGTGGAAAATATTTTCAAAGATTGTAGACAATAAACTCAGATCATATACGCCAAAAGCGTTACTAGGGAGTATCAAGATGACTTTAGTGCAGATAGATCGACGATAGACCAATTGTTTACAGTCAAGCGGGTACTTAAAAAATGCTGGGAATTAAACGTCGACGTAGAACAATTTTTCGGTGACTTTCGGTAAACATACAACAATATTGATCGTAACGTACTGTATCAAATAATGCTTTGCTTTGGTATTCCAGCTAAATTTATCTGTTGCGGCAAAATCACTAACACCTTTGACGCAAACATTGGACTAAAGCAGGGATATGGGGTGGCCCCATTACCATGCGATTTCGCGCTGGAATACGTCATCAGTAACTTACTTTTCGATACAAGAGTCGATCCAAGTAGTTGCGTATGCAGATAACATCAACATTTTGTCACGTTTGCTAACAACCGCCAAAAAAGTTTGCGTGAAACTCTACAGCGTAGCAAAACTATTGGGTTTGCAAATCAATGAGAATAAAATAAAGCTCGTGAATTAAACGAACAAAAATACCTCAAACACACCAAATATCACACTTGGCGAATACAATATCGTAAATGAGGACAAATTTGTGTATCTAGGAGACAAAATAATGAAACCACTAATGAAAGCCCGGAGAATACAGCTTGTCAAAAACAATTTTTTGGTAAGTTTTCATGATCTTGGAGACCAGCTGCATACCCACGGAAACGGAACTCCAAGTAAACAAATCTGTGACAAGATCTGTGCTGTACTATGGGTGTGAAATGTGGACCGTAACCACAGCATCCGCAAATATATTGAAGAGAATCAAGATGGGGGCCAATGGCGGATTCGATACAAATATAAGCTGTATGAAATTTTTGATAAGCTGGAGGCCTCAGCGATTGTAAGAGTGGAGAAGCTGAAATAAGCTGGCCATGTTTATATATAGATAGTTATTAATAGATATCCATATACACATACACCCAGCGCACATTCTTGGATGATACACGACGATTAAACCAGATCCAGCACGTAGCGAAAAGAATATCGCGGCTATAGCTAGGAGTGTGGCTTAAGACCGTGACGAATCGAACGTGTCGTCCAAAATTGGATCCTCAGGATCGGCCATTTAAGCGTGCTCACGATCAGCATTTAAACGGGGTAATCTTGGAAAAGTAACTGTTATAGATTGTTGTTTTTATTCACAATAAAGCTTTCACTGAAGAATTAGATTTTAAGCCTTCTATTTGCGACTAAAAACCAAACCTCAATATGAATCATACATATATGTATATATATATATATATATATATATATATATATATATATATATATATATATATATATATATATATATATATATATATATATATTATATATATATATATATATGTATATATATATATATATATATATATAAATATATATATATATATATATATATATATGTATATATATATACATATATATATATATATATATATATATATATATATATATATATATATATATATATATATACATATAGGTCTATTATATATATATATATATATATATATATATATATATATATATATATATATATACATATAGGTCTATTATATATATATATATATATATATATATATATATATATATATATATATATATATATATATATATATGCATATAGGTCTATTATATATATATATATATATATATATATATATATATATATATATATATATATACATACATATATATGTATAATATATATATATATATATATATATATATATATATATATATATATATATATATATATATATATATATATATATATATATATATATATAGGCATGTTCACATACATACCTACATATGCATACACAGTTACACATACATGGATATATATTAACTCGTAGGTATGTATATACGTCTAAATATATATACATAGACATAGATATATATGTATAGCTATAGATATACATATGTACATAAATACATATATATATATATATATATATATATATATATATATATATATATATATATATATATATATATATATATATATATATATATATGATATAAATATTGTTACATGTACAAATGATTCTACGAGCTACTGTCGCAATTTTAATTACAACCATTAAGATGATCATGATCAACAAAAGAATGTACTCGAAAGCAATAGAATCCTCCAAGCATGATCAACATCTGAAAGTGACGTCACTGCTTCATTCAGATGTTGATCATGCTCGAATATCCCAGGTAGCTCTCGGCAGAACATTTGCAAATGTACGAGAAATGAATTGAATGGCTAGAGACCGTATTTAAAGGCGGGCTGAATGAATGGGCGGGTTATTATTACAGCCGCGATATAGTAAAACTGCGATAGTGAGGAGTGCGAAGTAAAAGCGATATTGATTGTGATAGACAGTTGAAGTAAAACGTGATAGACGAGTAGTGAAATAGTTAAATTAAGAATTGTGCATTTTAAGTAAACAAACTCTTTTAACTTAATTTAAAAGACAGTGCGTTTTCACTTTCCCGGCACATTTAAATTATTAGCCGCGAACCGTAACACGCGACAGTGGTGTCAAGAAGTGAGAAGGAAACTTTGAAAGTGAAAACTTTTAAACATTGCGCACAAAAGTGAAATTTAACGTGGAAATTGGTCGAAAAAAAAAATAAATAAAAGGCGAACAATATAAATAAATAATAACCACGAAGCCAACATAAAAAAAAAATAGAATCACCATGGCGGAGCTTTAGGGAGACGCAGAAACGCCAAAATCAAGGAATCAGAAGATGCACTGATGCAAATGCTGATGCAGCAAGAGCTGCGACACCAGTCATCCAATTTAACTGCGAAGCTACATGAACAGGCATCCTGTTTAGCTGCAAAGCAAAATGAACAATCAGCGAAGTTAAATGAACAATTAGCGAAGCTAGACCAACAAGCGTTCGAAATCAAGGCAGAATCACACAGAATCTGGAGAAACAGTCAACCAAAATAAAAGCGGAGGTGGGTAGTCTGAACAACTAAATTAAATGCGTCAAGGAAAAGGTTTACCAGGTCGAGGAGAGAATCAACCTTGAGATCAGCCAAGTTGAGGAGAGAATCAACCATAAGATGGAAAAAGTGAAAAATGACTTGGAAGCAGCGAAGGCAGTAGTAACCACCTCACCAGCTCCGCTTATAACCGAAGCGCAAAGCACATCCAGAAATCTACAAGCACCAATATTCAATGGGCAAACGAGCTGGAGTATTTACAAAATCCAGTTTGAAACCGCCACTAGGATAAATCACTGGAATGAGCAAGAGCGAGCAACTGCATTAATTCTTGCTCTAAGAGTCCTAGCTGCTGACCTCTTGCAGACTATCCCCGTTGAGTTGCACTCAAACCCGGCTGCTATAATAAATTCGCTCGACATGCGTTATGGAGACGATTATCTAAAGCAGATTTATCGGTAACAGCTATGGCACTGGACTCAAAAGTCTGGCGAAACATTACAGCAGCTAGCACAAGACATTGAGCGACTGGCACTTTTGGCTTACCCAGCTTATGACCCAGAACATCGAGATGCCGCAGCAACAGAAGCATTCATCAGTGCATTAAAGGACCAGGAATTGCAACAAGCCGCGCGTTTAGCTCAAATGCAAATAGTTGAGGACCTATTGGCTTATAGTCTGAACTTTGAGGCAGCGAAAAATGTAACACGTACCACTGCCTGGGCTCGCGAGGAAGTGACAGACGAGTGCAAGTGTGAGCGCGCGGAAAATGAGTGAAAGCTACAGGTAAAGGGTGCGGCTAGATGCTAGAATTGTGGTGAGAAAGGGCACCTGCAAAGAGACTCTAAGAAGCGAAGAAAACGGAGCTATTGTCCAGAGTGGTGGAGATCCAGACCGAAATAGGAGCCGAAAATGTAAGCCCATCAAACTGAAGGGGCCAACTTCATGGGGCCAACATCGGGTCAAGTTAACGACAACATTTCACCATAACATTCGACACTAGTGCAACCCGATCGATTATCCGAACAGACCATGTGAGACAACAACTACTTCAAAAGGGCAGGATTTTCTCACTACGGGTAGCCACCAGAGAGGTCAACCTCCAGATACAGTTGGGAGACCTTGCGTTCCGGCATAATTTTCTGATCGCGAACATTATGGATGACTGCATTCTCGGAATGGATTTTCTGCGAATACTTGGAATCACGTTGTATTTAGGCGAACGGGTATTGACGGAGGATCCCAGCGTCCAAATTCCCAACATTAATGAAATAGTATGTACCGACACTGATGTACCGAGAGCATTTTATGGGCCAAGCTTGATGGTGATTCTGGAGACCACTGATCTTATCTGATAGAGCTAACGAAGACGTCCGCATTGCGCAGTTTAATTGTAGGACGCAGCCTTGTAAGATCTTTATGCCAGTTAGAGTCCTTAACACCGCAGACTCAACCACGGGCATCAAAGCAGGAGAAGTGATCGGCAGCTGCCAGCCTGTTTCCACCATCGCCTCTTTGGAAGCTACTCACGACCATCATGGAAAAAGGAGGCAAGACGCAGAAAAAACGAGGGGATTTCACGTCTGCAATATTGAAGCAGGTCAAATTGCCAGCGCAGCTATTCAAGCGAGCCTCTCATCTGGTCATCATGTACAATGACATCTTCTCAACAAGCCCGGATGACCAAGGCCGAACAAATATGGTAACTCACGTCATAGATACACAGGGAGCCAAGCCAATTCGACAAGCACCGAGACGTCTTCCTATAGCCAAACAAGGAGAAGTGAACCCACTGATCTCGGACATGGAAAAACATGGCGTCATCGAACCTTCTGTCAGTCAATGGACCGCGCCAGAAGTTCTAGTAAAGAAAAAGGATGGTAGCACTTGTTTTTGCGTCCACTATAGGCAGCTTAACGACGTCACTAAGAAAGATAGTTACCCGCTCCCACACATCGACGACATCATGGACACTTTAGCCGACGCAAAATGGTTTTCTACACTCGATCTCAAGAGTGGCTACTGGCAGGTAGAAATTGACAAGAAGGACCGAGAGAAGACCGCATTTTCAGTTGTGGCAATTTGTTGTGATTGTGGCAATTCGTGGTGATGCCATTTGAGCTTTGCAATGCTGCAGCCACTTTCGAACGCCTGATGGAATACGTGCTACGAGGCTTAGCCTGGAAAACCTGCTTGGTGTACCTAGATGACATCATTGTTATCGGGGGAACGTTCGAAAAGCATGTGCGAAACTTAGAAGAAGTTGTCTCCCGGTTGCGACTGGCGAATTTGAAACTTAGTCGCGACAAGTGTACCCTTTTCGCAGCTGAAGTAAAATACCAGGTACACGTCGTATCAGCAGAAGGGGTCGAAACAGACCCTGCAAAAATTGTAGCCGTGAAAACCTGGCCAAAACCAAACAACAAGCACCAACTACGAAGTTTTCTGGGTCTGGCAACCTACTATTGAAGATTAGTCAAAGACTTTGCCAAAATAGCTAAGTGTCTCCATCAGCTAACCGAGAAAAATCGTCCGTATGTCTGGAGTGAAGAATGCCAGGTAGCCTTTGAGACCTTGAAGGAGAAGCTGTGTGAACCACCCGTGCTGGCATATCCGTAACCTGAAAAAATGATTGTAGTCGACGCCGATGCGAGCAACGGCAAGATTGGAGCTATACTCTCCCAGCATATCGATGGCGAAGAAAGATTCCTCTCGTATTATAGTCGACTTCTCTCAAAAATTGAGAGGAACTTCTGCGTGACCAGGAAGAGGCTATTGGCTATAAAAGGGACCACAAAACAGTTCCAAAAGTGCCTATATGGCCAGAAGTTTGTTCTTCGAACAGATCATGCATCGTTGAGATGGCTGCTTAACTTCAAAAACCCCGAGGGACAAGTTGCGAGATGGATGGAAAGATTACAGTCATGCGACTACGAAATTGTTCATCCGAAGGGTGGAGCTCATGGAAATGGTGACGCCCTATCTCATCCTCCATATCCACCTTACTGCAAGCATTGCCAACAGATTGAGAAAAAAGAACCGCCCGTTGATCTGTGATTGATAACGGCAGAATTCCATGGAGGTTGGTCATCGGAGGAGATTCGAAATGCCCAGCTAGCCGAAGAAGATATCGGACCATTGCTCGTCTGGAAGGAGACAACTGGGGAACTTGAGTGGGGGAACGTTTCAATGCACCGCACAGTCCTGAAAAGCTATTGACCACAATGGAACTCCCTTCAGTTGGAGGATGGCGTACTCAAACGGAAATGGGAAACAGCGGATGGCAGCTCCTACAGGATGCAAACTACACTTTCCAAAAGCTGAATCCACAATGTGGTTAAGAAGATGCACGAAGGATCCTCGGGAGGCCACCTTGGTGTTAACAAGACCTTAGCGTAATCGCGGGAAAGGTTTTACTGGCTCCACGATCGAGAAGACGTAGAGGACTGATGCCGTAGATGCACAATTTACGCTTCCGTCAAAGGCCCAAAGCGACGACTGAGAGGACAAATGCAAACCTATAGCGTGGGCGTGCCATTTGAAAGAATTGCTGTTGACATCGCAGGAACCTTTCCTGAATCCGAATGAGGAAATCGATACACGCTGGTTGTGGCCGATTATTCCAGCAAGTGGCCCGAAGTCTACCCCATTCCCAACCAAGAAGCAACCACTGTCGCCGAACAGCTAGTATTAAATTGGGTCAGTAGGTACGGCGTATCTTGCAAACTACATTCAGATCAAGGCTGAAACTTTGAGTCACTAGTTTTGGCGAAATGTGCAAACTGCTGGGAATACGAAAAATGAGGACAACACCACAACATCCCCAATCCGATGGAATTGCCGAGCGTTTCAACGGCATACCCGAGATGATTGACGAGGACCAAAGGGACTGGGACCGACATATCCCACTATTTTTGATGGTGTACAGAGCTGCCGACCATGCATCGACGGGTCAAGCCCCAGCCAAAGTCATTTTTGGAAAGACTATTCGTCTGCCGGCTGATATAAGGTTCGGAACACCCCCTGAGAAACCCCAAACTATCTCGGAGTACGCAAGTGAGCTAAGACAACGGTTGAACCAGATACATCGGACGGTGCGAAAACACCTCGAATTGGCTACTGACCGCATGAAGACCAGGTATGATCTAAAGGAAAATTCAACTGGCTTCCAGCAAGATGACTCGGCGTGACTATATAACCCACAACGACGAAAGGGTAGGTCTCCAAAGTTGCAGCATAATTGGGAGGGACCATACTGAGTTACAAAGCGAATCAATGACGTCGTTTATCGCATACAGGAACACCGCAAGTCGAGAGCAAAAATGAAAATCGTGTACCTGGGCCGTCTTGCCCCATATTACACCCAGGGAGACTTGACGGCAACTGGCGACACATCTTTTCGGGGCGAAAAGAACTGAAGTGGGGGCAGTGTTACATGTACAAGTAATTCTGCGAGCTACTGTCGCAATTGTTTTCACAACCATTAAGAACATCATGAACAATAAAAGAATGTACTCGGAAGCAATAGAATCCACCATCCACGTCACTGCTCCATTCAGATGTTGATCATGCTCGAATATCCCAGGTAGCTCTCGGCAGAACATTCGCCAATGTACGAGAAATGGATTGAATGGCTAGAGACCCTATATAAAGGCGTCTAGGTTACGGATATGCCAGCACGGGTGATTCACACAGCTTCTCCTTCAAGGTCTCAAAGGCTACCTGGCATTGTTCACTCCAGACATACGGACGATTTTTCTCGGTTAGCTGATGGAGACACTTAGCTATTTTGGCAAAATCTTTGATGTATCTTCAATAGTAGGTTGACACACCCAGAAAACTTCGTAGTTGGCGCTTGTTGTTTGATGTTGGCCAGCTTTTCTCGGCTTCAATTTTCTCAGGGTCTGTTTTGAAAAGAGTACACTTGTCGCGACTAAGTTTCAAATTCGCGAGTCGCAACCGGGAGACAACTTCTTCTAAGTTTCGCACATGCTTTTCGAACGTTCTCCCGATAACAATGATGTCATCTAGGTACACCAAGCAGGTTTTCCAGGTTAAGCCTCGTAGCACGTACTCTATCAGGCGTTCGAAAGTGGCTGCAGCATTGCAAAGCCCAAATGGCATCACCACAAATTGCCACAATCACAACAAATTGCCACAACTGAAAATGCGGTCTTCTCTCGGTCCTTCTTGTCAATTTCTACCTGCCAGTAGCCACTCTTGAGATCGAGTGTAGAAAACCATTTTGCGTCGGCGAAAGTGTCCATGATGTCGTCGATGCGTGGAAGCGGGTAACTATCTTTCTTAGTGACGTCGTTAAGCTGCCTATAGTCGACACAAAAACGAGTGCTACCATCCTTTTTCTTTACTAGAACTTCTGGCGCGACCCAAGGACTGACAGAATGCTCAATAACGACTTGTTTTTCCATGTCCGAGATCAGTGGGCTCACTTCTCCTTGTTTGCCTATAGGGAGACGTCTCGGCGCTTGTTGAATTGGCTTGGCTCCCTGTGTATCTATGACGTGAGTTACCATATTTGTTCGGCCTTGGTCATCCGGGCTTGTTGAGAAGATGTCACTGTACTTGGTGACCAGATGAGAGGCTTGCTTGAATAGCTGCGCTGGCAATTTGACCTGCTTCAATATTGCAGACGTGAAATCCCCTCGTTTTTTCTGCGTCTTGCCTCCTTTTTCCATGATGGTCGTGAGTAGCTTCCAAAGAGGCGATGGTGGAAACAGGCTGGCAGCTGCCGATCACTTCTCCTGCTTTGCTGCTCGTGGTTGAGTCTGCGGTGTTAAGGACTCTATCTGGCATATAGATCTTACAAGGCTGCGTCCTACAATTAAACTGCGCAATACGGACGTCTTTGCTAGCTCTATCAGATAAGATCAGTGGTCTCCAGAATCACCATCAAGCTTGGCCCATAAAATGCTCTCGGTACATCGGTGTCGGTACATACTATTTCATTAATGTTGGGAATTTGGACGCTGGGATCCTCCGTCAATACCTGTTTGCCTAAATACAACGTGATTCCAAGTATTCGCAGAAAATCCATTCCGAGAATGCAGTCATCCATAATGTTCGCGATCAGAAAATTATGCCGGAACGCAAGGTCTCCCAACTGTATCTGGAGGTTGACCTCTCCATGGACAGGTGGAGTTTCTCTGGTGGCTGCCCGTAGTGAGAAAATCCTGCCCTCTTGAAGTAGTTGTTGCCTCACATGGTCTGTTCGGATAATCGATCGGGTTGCACTAGTGTCGAATGTTATGGTGAAATGTTGTCGTTAACTTGACCCGATGTTGGCCCCATGAAGTTGGCCCCTTCAGTTTGATGGGCTTACATTTTCGGCTCCTATTTCGGTCTGGATCTCCACCACTCTGGACAATAGC
>OZ017739.1:197134473-197171973 GCA_963969285.1 Odontomyia ornata
AAAATGTAGAGGACGTTAAAATCTACATTTTATGTCATTGGAGCAATGCTGTACGACAAGAAATGCACACGGTAGGTGGCGCCAAAGTCTCCAAAAAAGTGTTTTTCCACTTTTTCACCCTGAAAATGTTATTTTATCGCAAAGACGTAAATGCAAAAGTTGTTCCTTACTTTATTATCAACAACTTTTATTTAAACAATTTTTTCATATTACTTGCCGTTTTGAAGTTGCAGCTTGCAGAATTATGAAAATCCCAATAATACAGTTGCACGCAATGAGTGCACATCGGAGGTAAACGTTTTAATGAAGATTTTTTTTTTTTTAATGTATAACATTTTAATAATTATATTCAGGTATTGAGTGCAGTATGGGATGGTGCATTATCGTGGTGTAAAAACCAAGAATTTTCTTTTCACAATTCCGGCCTTTTTAGGCGGATAGCGCTACGCAAACGACGCATAACGTTCGAATGATATTCCTTGGTGACTGTTTGGCCCGGCGGAAGGAATTCATAATGCACAACACCACGATAATCGAAGAAGAGAAGAGGTTGATGGTCGCCCAGGACGCTCTTCGTCTTCGACATGTTCACGGCCGGCTTGGAACTCACTATACCACTTGTAAACATTTTTTTTAGACATAGCCTCATCACTAAAGGCTTTCTGCACCATCCTCAACGTATCCGCAGCAGAAAATTGATTCCGCAAACAAAATTTAATGCAAATTCAACAAATTTCGACATCGCTAAAAACGAAAAACTCACTTTTAGCAGCTAACAAAACGATGCGTATCTCAAACACTAATGAATATTTTGACATGTAAATTTGACATAGATGTCACTGACAGTACTACCAACCTAAAAAATTATAATTACTCTCCAAATCTGTCGACGCGCGCAGTTTAAATTCAAATGTCACCTTAGTTTTTTGGACACAGTAGTATATATATATCTATATATATATATATATATATATATATATATATATATATATATATATATATATATATATATATATATATATATATTGTCGCGTGTTATTGGTTCGCGGCCAATAATTTTAATGTTCCGGGAAAGTGAAAACGCAATGTCTTTTAATTTAAGTTAAAAGTGTTTATTTAATTCAAGAAAATGCACAATAATCACTTTAACACTTTCACTAATTTTAATTTTCACTATTAAAATAAAATCTAACACTTGTCCATAAATTTCTTATCGCAATTGTCTTCTAAATCACTTCACTATTACGAAACACACTTCCACACACTTTCGCAGTTCTTATCGCGGTCGAATGAATGATTCCCCCCATTCATTCAGCTCGCCTTTATATAGGGTCTCTACCTATTCACCCATTTCTCGCACATTGGCGAACGTTCTACCGAGAGGTACCTGGTAGATTCGAGCAAATTCATCAATGGAGTGACGTCACTTGCAGATGTTGATCATGCTTGTTGGGTTCTCGTGTTTTCGAGTGAATTCTTGTTCTTCATTGTTGTGAAAACAATTGCGACAGTAGCTCGCAGAATTATTTGTACATGTAATTATTTGTACATGTAACACTGCCCCCACCTCAGTTCTTTTTGCCCCGAAAAGATGTGTCGCTATTTGTAGTCAATTCTCCCTGGGTGTAATATGGGGCAAGACGGTCCAGATGCACGATTTTCATTTTAGCTCTCGGCTTACGATGTTCCTGTATTCGGTATACGACGTCGTTGATTCGCTTTGTAACTCGGTATGGTCCCTCCCAATTATGTTGCAACTTTGGAGACCTACCCTTTCGCCGTTGCGGGTTAAATAGCCACACCAAGTCATCTTGCTGGAAGCCAGTAGAATTAGCCTTTAGATCATACCTGGTCTTCATGCGGTCAGCAGCCGATTCGAGGTGTTTTCGCACTGTCCGATGTATCTGGTTCAACCGTTGTCTTAGATCACTTGCGTACTCCGAGACCGTTTGGGGTTTCTCAGGGGGTGTTCCGAACTTTATATCGGCTGGCAGACGAATAGTCTTTCCAAAAATGACTTTGGCTGGGGCTTGGCCCGTCGATGCATGTTCGGCAGCTCTGTACGCCATCAAAAATAATGGGATATGTCGGTCCCAGTCCCTTTGGTTCTCGTCAACCATCTTGGCAAGGTGTTTATTGAGCGTGCCGTTGAAACGTTCGACCATTCCATCGGACTGGGGATGCAGCGGTGTTGTCCTCGTTTTCCGTATTCCGAGCAGCTCGCACATTTCGCCAAAAACTAGTGACTCAAAGTTTCGGCCTTGATCCGAATGTAATTCGCAAGGTACGCCGTACCTACTGACCCAATTTAACACTAGCTGTTCAGCTACGGTAGTTGCTTCCTGGTTGGGAATGGGGTAGACCTCAGGCCACTTGCTGAAATAATCGGCTACAACCAGCATATATCGATTTCCCCAATCGGACTCAGGAAAGGGTCCTGCGATGTCAACAGCAATCCTTTCGAATGGCACGCCTACGTTATAGGTTTGCATTTGTCCTCTCAGGCGTCGCTTTGGGCCTTTGACGGAAGCGCAAATTGTGCATCTGCGACACGAGTCCTCTACGTCTTCTCGAGCGTGGAGCCAGTAGAACCGTTCCCGCAATTTCGCTAAGGTCTTGTTAACACCAAGGTGGCCTCCCGAGGATCCTTCATGCATTTCCTTAACCACATCGTGGATTCGGCTTTTGGGAAGTATAGTTTGCATCCTATAGGAGCTGCCATCCGCCGTTTCCCATTTCCGCTTGAGTACGCCACCCTCCACCTGAAGGGAGTTCCATTGTGCCCAATAGCTTTTCAGGGTTGCGCCATGCATTGAAACGTCTTTCCACTCAGGTCTCCCAGTCGTCTCCTTCCATACGAGCAATGGTCCGATGTCTTCATCGGCTAGCTGGGCGTTTCGAATCTCCTCCGATGACCAACCTTCATCGAATTCCGCCGTAATCAATCGCAGATCAACGAGCGGTTCCTTTTCCTCAATCCGTCGGCAATGCTTGCAGTTAGCTGGACATGGACGGCGGGATAGGGCGTCAGCATTTCCATGAACTCCGCCCTTCCGATGAACAATTTCGTAGTCGTATGACTGCAATCTTTCGATCCATCTCGCAACTTGTCCCTCGGGGTTTTTGAAGTTGAGCAACCATCTCAGTGATGCATGGTCCGTTTGAAGAACAAATTTCTGGCCATATAGATACTTGTGGAACTGCTTGGTGGCCTCTATTATAGCCAATAGCTCCTTCCTGGTCACGCAGTACTTCCTCTCACTTTTTGAGAGAACTCGACTGTAATAAGAGAGGACTCTTTCTTCGCCATTGATCTGCTGGGAGAGTACAGCTCCAATACCGCCGTTGCTTGCATCGGTGTCAACCACAAACATTTTTCCGGGTTTTGGATACGCCAGTACGGGTGATTCACATAGCTTTTCCTTCAGGGTCTCAAAGGCTGTCTGGCATTGTTCATTCCAGACATACGGACGATTTTTCTCGGTTAGCTGATGAAGACACTTAGCTATTTTGGCAAAGTCTTTGACGAATCTTCGATAGTAGGTTGCCAGGCCCAGGAAACTTCGTAGTTGGCGCTTGTTGTTTGGTGTTGGCCAGCTTTTCACGGCTTCAATTTTCTCAGGGTCTGTTTTGACCCCTTCAGCTGATACGACATGTCCCAGGTATTTTACTTCAGCTGCGAAAAGGGTACACTTGTCGGGACTAAGTTTCAAATTTGCCAGTCGCAGTCGGGAGAAGACCTCTTCTAAGTTCCGCACATGCTCTTCGAACGTTCTCCCGATGACGATGATGTCATCTAGGTACACCAAGCAGTTTTTCCAGGTTAGATCACGTAGCACGTATTCCATCAAGCGTTCGAAAGTGGCTGGAGCATTGCAAAGCCCAAACGGCATCACCACAAATTGCCACAATCCGGTCCCAACTGAAAATGCGGTCTTCTCTCGGTCCTTCTTGTCAATTTCTACCTGCCAGTAGCCACTCTTGAGATCGAGTGTAGAAAACCATTTTGCGTCCGCTAAAGTGTCCATGATGTCGTCGATGCGTGGGAGCGGGTAACTATCTTTCTTAGTGACGTCGTTAAGCTGCCTATAGTCGACACAAAAGCGAGTGCTACCATCCTTTTTCTTTACTAGAACTACAGGCGCGGCCCATGGACTTACAGAAGGTTCAATAATGCCTTGTTTCTCCATGTCCGAGATCAGCGCGCTCACTTCTCCTTGTTTGGCTATAGGGAGACGTCTTGGGGCTTGTCGAATCGGCTTGGCTCCCTGTGTGTCTATGACGTGAGTTACCAAACTCGTTCGGCCTTGGTCATCCGGGCTTGTTGAGAAGATGTCACTGTACTTGGTGACCAGATCAGAGGCTCGTTCGAATAGCTGCACCGGCAATTTGACTTGCTTCAATATTGCAGACGTGGATTCCCTGGC
The DNA here is from genome assembly GCA_963969285.1 of Odontomyia ornata. NCBI lineage: Eukaryota > Metazoa > Arthropoda > Insecta > Diptera > Stratiomyidae > Odontomyia > Odontomyia ornata. Next base: position 197,138,901 of record OZ017739.1, read on the forward strand.
TTTTTCTGTGTCTTGCCTCCTTTTCCAATGATGGTTGTGAGTAGCTTCCAAAGAGGTGATGGTGGAAACAGGCTGGCAGCTGCCGATGACTTCTCCCGCTTTGATGCTCGTGGTTGAGTCTGCGGTGTTAAGGACTCTAACCGGCACATATCCGTTCCTTAAAGATCTTACAAGGCTTCGTCCTACAATCAAACTGCGCAATGCGGATGTCTTCGTTGGCTCTATCAGATAAGATTGGTGGTCTCCAGAATCACCATCCAGCTTGGCCCATACAATGCTTTCGGAAGAATTCGGTACATCAGTGTCAGTACATACCACTACATTCATCTTGGGGATTTGGACGCTGGGATCCTCCATCAGTACTTCGACATTCTGCCATTTCAAGACACGTTTTCCCAAGTCCAACGTGATTCCATGTGGTCGCAGAAAATCCATTCCGAGAATGCAGTCATCCATAATGTTCGCGACCAGAAAATTATGTCGGAACACAAGGTCTCCCAACTGTATCTGGAGGTTGACCTCTCCATGAACAGGTGCAGTTTCTCCCGTAGCTGTCCGTAGTGAGAAAATTCTGCCCTTGTGAAGTTGTTGCTGTCTAACTAGGTCTGGTCGGATAATCGATCGGGTTGCACCAGTGTCGATTGTTATGGTGCAGTGTTCTCCGTCAATTTGACCCGGAAGGCATAAGTCCGCTTCTCCACGATGTAGTCTTGACACGGTGATGGTGGTGCTGGGGACATCGATCCTCCTAGCCAACCTCTGCCCCACAAATTTGGCTCTTGCAGTTTGATGGTCCTCCATTCTAGGCTCCTGACACGGTCTGAATCTCCACCATCCTGGACAATAGCTCCATTTTCTTCGCTTCTTACAGTCTCTTTGCAGGTGCCCTTTTTCTCCGCAATCCCAGCATCTAGGCGCACCATTACCCTGCGGCTCTCGCTCATTTTCCACGCGCTTACACCTGCACTCGTCTGCCGCCACTTCACGGACCCGGGCAGCGGTACGAGTCGCATTTTTCGCTGCCTCATAGTTCAGACTATAAACCAATGCGTCCTTAACCGTTTGCTTTTGAGCTAATCGCACGGCTTGTTGCAATTCCTGGTCCTTTAACGCACTGATGAATGCTTCTGTTGCTGCGTCATCTCGATGTTCTGGGTCGTAGGCTGGATAAGCCAAAAGTGCCAGTCGCTCAATGTCTTGGGCTAGCTGCTGTAGGGTTTCACCAGACTTCTGCATTCGACGCCTTAGCTGTGACCGATAAATCTGCTTTAGATGATCGTCTCCATAACGCATGTCGAGCGCATTCATTAGAGCATTCGGGTTTGAGTGCAATTCAACGGGGATCGTCTGCAACAGCTCGGCAGCTGGGCCTCTTAGAGCAAGAATCAGCGCAGTTGCTCGTTCCTGCTCATTCCAGTGATTTATGCGAGCGGCTGCTTCAAACTGGGTTTTGTAAATACTCCAGACCGTTTGCCCATCGAATATTGGTGCTTGCACATTTCTGGATGTGCTTTGCGCTGCGGTTATAAGCGAGGCTGGTGAGGAGGTTACTACTGCCTTTGCGGCTTCCAATTCCTTTTTCATGTTTCGCATCTCATGGTTGATTCTCTCCTCTACCTGACTGATATCATGGTTTATTCTCTCCTCGACCTGGCTGATCTCATGGTTAATTTTCTCCTCGACCTGGTAAACCTTTTCCTCGACCTGGTCAACCTTTTCCTCGACGCCTTTAATTTGTTTGTTCAGATGACCGAGCTCGTCTTTTATTTCGGTTGACTGTTTCTCCAGCTTCGGTGTGATGTCTGCCTTGATTTCGATCGCTTGTTGGTCCAGCTTCACTGATTGTTCATTTAGCTTCGCAGTTAAACTAGATCCCTGTTCATCTAGCTTCGCAGTCAGACTGGATGACATCAGCATTAACATTTGCATTAGCGCATTTTCTGGCTCCATTGATTTTGGTGTTTCTACTTCTCCACCTTCTGCGCCTTTTTCCGCATCTGAGAGCTCACCCGAATTCAGATTCCCGCCTTCCGACTCGATCGCGTCACGCAAGCGTGCAATTAGTATGGCCTTTGTACCTTGCATGGCCAGATTTCGCTGTTCCAACTCCTCTTTGAGCTCCGATATGCTCAATTGATTAATTTTTAGATGTAAGTTTCCTGGCATTTTTATTGTTTTGGCTATTTTTCCACCAGTTTTCACGTTAATTTACACTATTGTGCACTTTAAAAATGTTTAATCGTTTTCACTTCCAAAATTCTCTTTCTCACTTCTTGACACCATTGTCGCGTGTTATTGGTTCGCGGCCAATAATTTTAATGTTCCGGGAAAGTGAAAACGCAATGTCTTTTAATTTAAGTTAAAAGTGTTTATTTAATTCAAGAAAATGCACAATAATCAGTTTAACACTTTCACTAATTTTAATTTTCACTATTAAAATAAAATCTAACACTTGTCCATAAATTTCTTATCGCAATTGTCTTCTAAATCACTTCACTATTACGAAACACACTTCCACACACTTTCGCAGTTCTTATCGCGGTCGAATGAATGATTCCCCCCATTCATTCAGCTCGCCTTTATATAGGGTCTCTACCTATTCACCCATTTCTCGCACATTGGCGAACGTTCTACCGAGAGGTACCTGGTAGATTCGAGCAAATTCATCAATGGAGTGACGTCACTTGCAGATGTTGATCATGCTTGTTGGGTTCTCGTGTTTTCGAGTGAATTCGTGTTCTTCATTGTTGTGAAAACAATTGCGACAGTAGCTCGCAGAATTATTTGTACATGTAATTATTTGTACATGTAACAATATATATATATATATATATATATATATATATATATATATATATATATATATATATATATATATATATATATAGATATATATATATATATATATATATATATAAAAATATGTATATATATATATATATATGTATATGTATATATATATATATATATATATATATATATATATATATATACGTATAAATTTCTATGGTTATATATAAATATATATATATATATATATATATATATATATATATATATATATATATATATATATATATATATACATATATATATATATATATATATATATATATATATATATATATATATATATATATATATATATATATATATATATATATATATATATATATATACTTCTATATATATACATACGCAAAAAATGTCTATGTATATATATGTAAATATATAATATTGTTACATGTACACATAATTCTGCGAGCTACTGTCGCAATTGTTTTCACAACAATGAAGAACACGAATTCACTCGAAACCACGAGAACCCAACGAGCATGATCAACATCTGCAAGTGACGTCACTCCATTCATTAATTTTCTCGAATCTACCAGCTAGAACATTCGCCAATAAACGAGAAATGGGTGAATAGGTAGAGACCCTATATAAAGGCGAGCTGAATGAATGGGGGGATCATCATTCATTCGACCGCGATAAGAAAACTGCGATATAGTGGAACGCGAAGTAAAGACAATTGATTGTTTGAGTGCAAAGTGTGTTTTGTAATAGTGAAGTGATTTGGAAGACAATTGCGATAAGAAATTTATGGACAAGTGTTAGATTTAAAAATTAAGTGAAAATTAAAATTAGTGAAAGTGTAGATTGATCATTGTGCAATTAAATAAACTCTTTTAACTTAAATTAAAAGACATTGCGTTTTCACTTTCCCGGAACATTAAAATTATTGGCCGCGAACCAATAACACGCGACAATGGTGTCAAGAAGTGAGAAAGAGAATTTTGGAAGTGAAAACGATTAAACATTTTTAAAGTGCACAATAGTGTAAATTAACGTGAAAACTGGTGGAAAAATAGCCAAAACAATAAAAATGCCAGGAAACTTACATCTAAAAATTAATCAATTGAGCATATCGGAGCTCAAAGAGGAGTTGGAACAGCGAAATCTGGCCATGCAAGGTACAAAGGCCATACTAATTGCACGCTTGCGTGACGCGATCGAGTCGGAAGGCGGGAATCTGAATTCGGGTGAGCTCTCAGATGCGGAAAAAGGCGCAGAAGGTGGAGAAGTAGAAACACCAAAATCAATGGAGCCAGAAAATGCGCTAATGCAAATGTTAATGCTGATGTCATCGAGTCTGACTGCGAAGCTAGATGAACAATCAGCGAAGTTAAATGAACAATCAACGAAGCTAAACGAACAATCAGCGAAGCTGGACCAACAAGCAATCGAAATCAAAGCAGACATCAAGGCAGACATCACACAGAAGCTGGAGAAACAGTCAACCGAAATAAAAGCGGAGCTCGGTAGTCTCAACAAGCAAATTAAAGGCGTCGAGGAAAAGGTTGACCAGGTCGAGGAAAAGGTTTACCAGGTCGAGGGAAAGGTCAGCCAGGTCGAGGAGAGAATCAACAATGAGATGGAAAACATGAAACAGGAATTGGAAGCAGCAAAGGCAGTAGTAACCGCCCCACCAGCCCCAATTATAACCGCAGCGCAAAGCTCATCTAGAAATGTACAAGCACCAATATTCGATGGGCAAACGGTCTGGACTATTTACAAAACCCAGTTTGAAGCAGCCGCTCGCATAAATCACTGGAATGAGCAGGAACGAGCAACTGCATTGATTCTTGCTCTAAGAGGCCCAGCTGCCGAGCCATTGCAGACGATCCCCGTTGAATTGCACTCAAACTCGAATGCTATAATGAATGCGCTCGACATGCGTTATGGAGATGATCATCTAAAGCAGATTTATCGGTCACAGCTAAGGCATCGGGTGCAGAAGCCTGGTGAAACCCTACAGCAGCTAGCCCAAGACATTGAGCGACTAGCACTTTTGGCTTACCCAGCCTACGACCCAGAACATCGAGATGATGCAGCGATAGAGGCATTCATCAGCGCACTAAAGGACCTGGAATTGCAACAAGCCGTGCGTTTAGCTCAAAAGCAAACGGTTAAGGACGCATTGGCTTACAGTCTGAACTTTGAGGCAGCGAAAAATGTGACTCGTACCACTGCCCGAGTTCGTGAAGTAGTGACAGACGAGTGCAGGTGTGAACGCGTGGAAATCGAGCGAGACCCGCATGTAAATGGTGCGCCTAGATGCTGGAATTGCGGAGAGAAGGGGTACTTGCAAAGAGACTGCAAGAAGCGAAGAAAACCGAGCTATTGTCCAGGGCGTGCAGCTAGGCGGAGATCCAGACCGAGTCAGGAGCCCAAAATGGAAGCCCTTCAAACAGAGGGGTCGGGAAACATGTAAGAGCCAACTTCGTGGGGCATAGGTTGGCTAGGAGGATTGGCGTCCCCAGCACCACCATCACCGTGTCAAGACTACATCGTGGAGAAGCGGACTTATGCCTTCCGGGTCAAATTGACGGATAACACTGCACCATAACAATCGACACTGGTGCAACCCGATCGATTATCCGACCAGACCTAGTTAGACAGCAACAACTTCACAAGGGCAGAATTTTCTCACTACGGACAGCTACGGGAGAAACTGCACCTGTTCATGGAGAGGTCAACCTCCAGATACAGTTGGGAGACCTTGTGTTCCGACATAATTTTCTGGTCGCGAACATTATGGATGACTGCATTCTCGGAATGGATTTTCTCAGACCACATGGAATCACGTTAGACTTGGGCAAACGTGTCTTGAAATGGCAGAATGTCGAAGTACTGATGGAGGATCCCAGCGTCCAAATCCCCAAGATGAATGTAGTGGTATGTACTGACACTGATGTACCGAATTCCTCCGAAAGCATTGTATGGGCCAAGCTTGATGGTGATTCTGGAGACCACCGATCTTATCTGATAGAGCCAACGAAGACATCCGCATTGCGCAGTTTGATTGTAGGACGAAGCCTTGTAAGATCTTCAAGGAACGGATATGTGCTGGTTAGAGTCCTTAACACCGCAGACTCAACCACGAGCATCAAAGCGGGAGAAATCATCGGCAGCTGCCAGCCTGTTTCCACCATCACCTCTTTGGAAGCTACTCACAACCATCATTGGAAAAGGAGGCAAGACACAGACAAAGCCCGGGAATCCACGTCTGCAATATTGAAGCAAGTCAAATTGCCGGTGCAGCTATTCAAACGAGCCTCTGATCTGGTCACCAAGTACAGTGACATCTTCTCAACAAGCCCGGATGACCAAGGCCGAACGAGTCTGGTAACTCACGTCATAGATACACAGGGAGCCAAGCCGATTCGACAAGCACCCAGACGCCTCCCTATAGCCAAACAAGGAGAAGTGAGCGCGCTGATCTCGGACATGGAAAAACAAGGCGTTATTGAACCTTCTGTCAGTCCATGGGCCGCGCCTGTAGTTCTAGTAAAGAAAAAGGATGGTAGCACTCGTTTTTGTGTCGACTATAGGCAGCTCAACGACGTCACTAAGAAAGATAGTTACCCGCTCCCACGCATCGATGACATCATGGACACTTTAGCCGACGCAAAATGGTTTTCTACACTCGATCTCAAGAGTGGCTACTGGCAGGTAGAAATCGACAAGAAGGACCGAGAGAAGACCGCATTTTCAGTTGGGACCGGATTGTGGCAGTTTGTGGTGATGCCATTTGGGCTTTGCAATGCTCCAGCCACTTTCGAACGCTTGATGGAATACGTGCTACGTGGTCTAACCTGGAAAACCTGCTTGGTGTACCTAGATGACATCATCGTCATCGGGAGAACGTTCGAAGAGCATGTGCGGAACTTACAAGAGGTTATCTCCAGACTGCGACTGGCAAATTTGAAACTTAGTCCCGACAAGTGTACTCTTTTCGCAGCTGAAGTAAAATACCTGGGACATGTCGTATCAGCAGAAGGGGTCAAAACAGACCCTGAGAAGATTGAAGCCGTGAAAAGCTGGCCATCACCAAACAACAAGCGCCAACTACGAAGTTTCCTGGGTCTGGCAACCTACTATCGAAGATTCGTCAAAGACTTTGCCAAAATAGCTAAGTGTCTCCATCAGCTAACCGAGAAAAATCGTCCGTATGTCTGGAAAGAACAATGCCAGACAGCCTTTGAGACCCTGAAGGAAAAGCTGTGTGAATCACCCGTACTGGCGTATCCGAAACCCGGAAAAATGTTTGTAGTTGACACTGATGCAAGCAACGGCGGTATTGGAGCTGTACTCTCCCAGCAGATCAATGGCGAAGAAAGAGTCCTCTCGTATTACAGTCGAGGTCTTTCAAAAAGTGAGAGGAACTACTGTGTGACCAGGAAGGAGCTATTGGCTATAATAGAGGCCACCAAGCAGTTCCACAAGTACCTATATGGCCAGAAATTTGTTCTTCGAACGGACCATGCATCGCTGAGATGGCTACTTAACTTCAAAAACCCCGAGGGACAAGTTGCGAGATGGATCGAAAGATTGCAGTCGTACGACTACGAAATTGTTCATCGAAAGGGCGGAGTTCATGGAAATGCTGACGTCCTATCTCGTCGTCCATGTCCAGCTTACTGCAAGCATTGCCGACGGATTGAGGAAAAGGAGCGGCCCGTTGATCTGCGACTGATAACGGCCGAATTCGATGAAGGTTGGTCATCGGAGGAGATTCGAAATGCCCAGCTAGCCGATGAAGACATCGGACCATTGCTCGTGTGGAAGGAGACGACTGGGCGACCTGAGTGGAAGGACGTTTCAACGCATGGCGCAACCCTGAAAAGCTATTTGGCACAATGGAACTCCCTTCGGGTGGAGGGTGGTGTACTCAAGCGGAAATGGGAAACGGCGGATGGCAGCTCCTATAGGATGCAAACTTTACTACCCAAAAGCCGAATCCACGATGTGGTTAAGGAAATGCATGAAGGATCCTCGGGAGGCCACCTTGGTGTTAACAAGACCTTAGCGAAATTGCGGGAACGGTTCTACTGGCTCCACGCTCGAGAAGACGTAGAGGACTGGTGTCGCAGATGCACAATTTGCGCTTCCGTCAAAGGCCCAAAGCGACGCCTGAGAGGACAAATGCAAACCTATAACGTAGGCGTGCCATTCGAAAGGATTGCTGTTGACATCGCTGGACCCTTTCCTGAATCTGAATGGGGAAATCGATACACGCTGGTTGTAGCCGATTATTTCAGCAAGTGGCCCGAGGTCTACCCCATTCCCAACCAGGAAGCAACTACTGTAGCTGAACAGCTAGTATTAAATTGGGTCAGTAGGTACGGCGTACCTGGCGATCAAGGCCGAAACTTTGAGTCACTAGTTTACCTGGCGGATCAAGGCCGAAACTTTGAGTCACTAGTTTTTGGCGAAATGTGCGAGCTGCTCGGAATACGGAAAACGAGGACAACACCGCTGCATCCCCAATCCGATGGAATGGTCGAACGTTTCAACGGCACGCTCAATAAACACCTTGCCAAAATGGTTGACGAGAACCAAAGGGACTGGGACCGACATATCCCACTATTTTTGATGGCGTATAGAGCCGCTGAACATGCGTCGACGGGCCAAGCCCCAGCCAAAGTCATTTTTGGAAAGACTATTCGTTTGCCAGCCGATATAAAGTTCGGAACACCCCCTGAGAAACCCCAAACGGTCTCGGAGTACGCAAGTGATCTACGACAACGGTTGAACCAGATACATCGGACCGTGCGAAAACACCTCGAATCGGCTACTGACCGCATGAAGACCAGGTATGATCTAAAGGCTAATTCTATTGGCTTCCAGCAAGATGCCTTGGTGTGGCTTTATAACCCGCAATGGCGAAAGGGTAGGTCTCCAAAGTTGCAACATAATTGGGAGGGACCATACCGAGTTACAAAGCGAATCAACGACGTCGTATACCGAATACAGGAACATCGTAAGCCGAGAGCTAAAATGAAAATCGTGCATCTGGACCGTCTTGCCCCATATTACGACCAGGGAGAATTGACTACAACTGGCGACACATCTTTTCGGGGCGAAAAGAACTGAGGTGGGGGCAGTGTTACATGTACAAATAATTCTGCGAGCTACTGTCGCAATTGTTTTCACAACAATGAAGAACACGAATTCACTCGAAACCACGAGAACCCAACGAGCATGATCAACATCTGCAAGTGACGTCACTCCATTCATTAATTTTCTCGAATCTACCAGCTAGAACATTCGCCAATAAACGAGAAATGGGTGAATAGGTAGAGACCCTATATAAAGGTGAGCTGAATGAATGGGGGGATCATCATTCATCCTACCGCGATAAGAAAACTGCGATATAGTGGAACGCGAAGTAAAGACAATTGATTGTTTGAGTGCAAAGTGTGTTTTGTAATAGTGAAGTGATTTAGAAGACAATTGCGATAAGAAATTTATGGACAAGTGTTAGATTTAAAAATTAAGTGAAAATTAAAATTAGTGAAAGTGTAGATTGATCATTGTGCAATTAAATAAACTCTTTTAACTTAAATTAAAAGACATTGCGTTTTCACTTTCCCGGAACATTAAAATTATTGGCCGCGAACCAATAACACGCGACAATATATTATATATATATATATATATATATATATATATATATATATATATATATATATATATATATCATATATATATATATATATATATATATATATATATATATATATATATATATATATATATATATATATTTATATATATATATACATATATATATATATATATATATATATATATTGTATATATATATATATATATATATACATATATATATAAATATATACATATATATATATATATATATATATATAAATATATATATATATATATATATATATATATATATATATATATATATATATATATATATATATATATATATATATATATATATATACTCTTCTTTATATTTACATTTGTGTATATATACAGGTATATATATATTGTCGCGTGTTATTGGTTCGCGGCCAATAATTTTAATGTTCCGGGAAAGTGAAAACGCATTGTCTTTTAATTTAAGTTAAAAGAATTTATTTAATTACAAAAATGCACAATAAACAATTTAACAATTTAACACTTTCACTTATTTTAATTTTCACTATGAAAAAAATCTAACACTTGTCCGTAAATTTCTTATCGCAATTGTCTGCTAAATCACTTCGCACTCAAACAATCAATCGTCTTTACTTCGCGTTCCACTATATCGCAGTTTTCTATCGCGGTTGTAATGAATGAACCCCCCCATTCATTCAGCTCGCCTTTATATAGGGTCTCTACCTATTCACCCATTTCTCGTACATTATCGAATGTTCTACCGAGAGGTACCTGGTAGATTCGAGCAAATTAATGAATGGAGTGACGTCACTTGCAGATGTTGATCATGCTTGTTGGGTTCTCGTGGGTTCGAGTAAATTCATTTGTTGACGTTGATTATGAAAGCAATTGCGACAGCAGCTCGCAGAATTATTTGTACATGTAATTATTTGTACATGTAACACTGCCCCCACCTCAGCTCTTTTCGCCCCGAAAAGATGTGTCGCTATTTGTAGTCAATTCTCCCTGGGTGTAATATGGGGTTAGACGGTCCAGATGCACGATTTTCATTTTAGCTCTCAGCTTACGATGTTCCTGAATTCGGTATACGACGTCGTTGATTCGCTTTGTAACTTGGTATGGTCCCTCCCAATTATGTTGCAACTTTGGAGACCTACCCTTTCGCCGTTGCGGGTTAAATAGCCACACCAAGTCATCTTGCTGGAAGCCAGTAGAATTAGCCTTTAGATCATACCTGGTCTTCATGCGATCAGTAGCCGATTCGAGGGGTTTTCGCACTGTCCGATGTATCTGGTTCAACCGTTGTCTTAGATCACTTGCGTACTCCGAGACCGTTTAGGGTTTCTCAGGGGGTGTTCTGAACTTTATATCGGCTGGCAAACGAATAGTCTTTCCAAAAATGACTTTGGCTGGGGCTTGGCCCGTCGATGCATGTTCAGCGGCTCTATACGCCATTAAAAATAGTGGGATATGTCGGTCCCAGTCCCTTTGGTTCTCGTCAACCATTTTGGCCAGGTGTTTATTGAGCGTGCCGTTGAAACGTTCGACCATTCCATCGGATTGGGGATGCAGCGGTGTTGTCCTCGTTTTCCGTATTCCGAGCAGCTCGCACATTTCGCCAAAAACTAGTGACTCAAAGTTTCGGCCTTGATCCGAATGTAGTTCGCTAGGTACGCCGTACCTACTGACCCAATTTAACACTAGCTGTTCGGCCTGGTTGGGAATGGGGTAGACCTCAGGCCACTTGCTGAAATAATCGGCTACAACCAGCATATATCGATTTCCCCAATTGGACTCAGGAAAGGGTCCTGCGATGTCAACAGCAATCCTTTGGAATGGCACGCCTACGTTATAGGTTTACATTTGTCCTCTCAGTCGTCGCTTTGGGCCTTTGACGGAAGCGCAAATTGTGCATCTGTGACACCAGTCCTCTACGTCTTCTCGAGCGTGGAGCCAGTAGAACCTTTCCCGCAATTTCGCTAAGGTCTTGTTAACACCAAGGTGGCCTCCCGAGGATCCTTCATGCATTTCCTTAATCACATCGTGGATTCGGCTTTTGGGTAGTAAAGTTTGCATCCTATAGGAGCTGCCATCCGCCGTTTCCCATTTCCGCTTGAGTACGCCACCCTCCACCCGAAGGGAGTTCCATTGTGCCCAATAGCTTTTCAGGGTTGCGCCATGCACCGAAACGTCCTTCCACTCCGTTCGCCCAGTTGTCTCCTTCCATACGAGCAATGGTCCGATGTCTTCATCGGCTAGCTGGGCATTTCGAATCTCCTCCAATGACCAACCTTCATCGAATTCCGCCGTTATCAGTCGCAGATCGACGGGCGGTTCCTTTTCCTCAATCCGTCGGCAATGCTTGCAGTTAGCTGGACATGGATGACGAGATAGGGCGTCAGCAATTCCATGAACTCTGCCCTTGTGAAGCAATTGGGGCCTCACTAGGTCTGGTCGGATCGTCGATCGGGTTGCACCAGTGTCGTTTGTTAGGGTGCATTGTTCTTCACCAACTTGACCAGGAAGGCATCTGTCTGCTTCTCCACGATGTTGCCTTGGCACGGTGCTGGGGATGTCGATACTCCTAGCCAACGTTCGCCCCACGAAGTTGGCCCTTGCAGTTTGATGGGCCTCCATTCTAGGCTCCTGGCACGGTCTGGATCTCCACCACCCTGGACAATAGCTCGGTCTTCTTCCCTTCTTGCAGTCTCTTTGCAGGCGCCCTTTTTCCCCGCAATTCCAGCATCTAGGCGCACCATTCACCTGCAGCTCTCGCTCAATTCCCACGCGCTCACACCTGCAATTATCTGCCAGTACCTCACGAACCCGGGCAGTGGTACGGGTCACATTTTTGGCTGCCTCAAAATTTAAACTATAAGCCAATGCATCCCTGACTGTTTGCTTTTGAGCTAGCCGCACGGCTTGTTGCAATTCCTTGTCCTTTAAGGCGCTGATAAATGCTTCTGCTGCTACGTCATCTCAATGTTCTGGGTCGTACGCTGGGTAAGCCAAAAGTGCCAGTCGCTCAATATCTTGTGCTAGCTGCTGCAAGGTTTCGCCAGACTTCTGCATCCGATGCCGTAGCTGTGCCCGGTAAATCTGCTTCAGATGATCGCCTTCGTAACGCATGTCCAGCGCATTCATTATAGCAACCGGGTTTGAATGCAGCTCAACGGGGATAGTTTGCAAAAGCTCGGCAGCTGGGCCTCTTAAAGCAAGAATTAATGCAATTGCTCGTTCCTGCTCATTCCAGTGATTTATCCTAGCGGCTGCTTCAAACTGGATTTTGTAAATACTCCAGACCGTTTGCCCATCGAATATTGGTGCTTGCACATTTCTAGATGAGCTTTGCGCTGCGGTTATAATTGGGGCTGGTGAGGCGGTTATTACTGCCTTCACTGCTTCCAAGTCCTTTTTCACTTTTTTCATCTCATCGTTCATTCTTTCTTCGACCTGGCTGACCTTTTCCTCGACCTGGTAAACCTTTTCTTCGACCTGGTCAACCTTTTCCTCGACGCCTTTAATTTGCTTGTTAAGACTACTGAGCTCCGCTTTTATTTCGGTGGACTGTTTTTGAAAATTTGCCTTGATTTCGATCGCTTGTTGATCCAGCTTCACTGATTGTTCATTAAGCTTCGCTGATTGTTCATTAAGCTTCGCTGATTGTTCATTAAGCTTCACAGTTAAATTAGATGACTGTTGTCGCTGCTCTTGCTGCATCAGCATTAACATTTGCAATATCGCATTTTCTGGCATTTTTATTGTTTCGGCTGTTTTTCTACCAGTTTCCACGTTAATTTTCACTATTGTGCACAAAAATGTTCAAAAGTTTTCACTTCCAAAATTTTTCTATCCCACTTCTAACACCATTATCGCGTGTTATTGGTTCGCGGCCAATAATTTTAATGTTCCGGAAAAGTGAAAACGCAATGTCTTTTAATTTAAGTTAAAAGAATTTATTTAATTACAAAAATGCACAATAAACAATTTAACAATTTAACACTTTCACTAATTTTAATTTTCACTATGAAAAAAATCTAACACTTGTCCATAAATTTCTTATCGCAATTGTCTTCTAAATTACTTCGCACTCAAACAATCAATCGTCTTTACTTCGCGTTCCACTATATCGCAGTTTTCTATCGCGGTTGTAATGAATGAACCCCCCCATTCATTCAGCTCGCCTTTATATAGGGTCTCTACCTATTCACCCATTTCTCGTACATTATCGAATGTTCTATCGAGAGGTACCTGGTAGATTCGAGCAAATTAATGAATGGAGTGACGTCACTTGCAGATGTTGATCATGCTTGTTGGGTTCTCGTGGGTTCGAGTAAATTCATTTGTTGACGTTGATTATGAAAGCAATTGCGACAGCAGCTCGCAGAATTATTTGTACATTTAATTATTTGTACATGTAATTATTTGTACATGTAACACTGCCCCCACCTCAGTTCTTTTCGCCCCGAAAAGATGTGTCGCTATTTGTAGTCAATTCTCCCTGGGTGTAATATGGGGCAAGACGGTCCAGATGCACGATTTTCATTTTAGCTCTCAGCTTACGATGTTCCTGAATTCGGTATACGACGTCGTTGATTCGCTTTGTAACTCGGTATGGTCCCTCCCAATTATGTTGCAACTTTGGAGACCTACCCTTTCGCCGTTGCGGGTTAAATAGCCACACCAAGTCATCTTGCTGCAAGCCAGTAGAATTAGCCTTTAGATCATACCTGGTCTTCATGCGGTCAGTAGCCGATTCGAGGTGTTTTCGCACTGTCCGATGTATCTGGTTCAACCGTTGTCTTAGATCACTTGCGTACTCCGAGACCGTTTGGGGTTCCTCAGGGGGTGTTCTGAACTTTATATCGGCTGGCAAACGAATAGTCTTTCCAAAAATGACTTTGGCTGGGGCTTGGCCTGTCGATGCATGTTCAGCGGCTCTATACGCCATCAAAAATAGTGGGATATGTCGGTCCCAGTCCCTTTGGTTCTCATCAACCATTTTGGCCAGGTGTTTATTGAGCGTGCCGTTGAAACGTTCGACCATTCCATCGGATTGGGGATGCAGCGGTGTTGTCCTCGTTTTCCGTATTCCGAGCAGCTCACACATTTCGCCAAAAACTAGTGACTCAAAGTTTCGGCCTTGATCCGAATGTAGTTCGCTAGGTACGCCGTACCTACTGACCCAATTTAACACTAGCTGTTCGGCTACAGTAGTTGCTTCCTGGTTGGGAATGGGGTAGACCTCAGGCCACTTGCTGAAATAATCGGCTACAACCAGCATATATCGATTTCCCTAATCGGACTCAGGAAAGGGTCCTGCGATGTCAACAGCAATCCTTTCGAATGGCACGCCTACGTTATAGGTTTGCATTTGTCCTCTCAGTCGTCGCTTTGGGCCTTTGACGGAAGCGCAAATTATGCATCTGCGACACCAGTCCTCTACGTCTTCTCGAGCGTGGAGCCAGTAGAACCTTTCCCGCAATTTCGCTAAGGTCTTGTTAACACCAAGGTGGCCTCCCGAGGATCCTTCATGCATTTCCTTAATCACATCGTGGATTCGGCTTTTGGGTAGTAAAGTTTGCATCCTATAGGAGCTGCCATCCGCCGTTTCCCATTTCCGCTTGAGTACGCCACCCTCCACCCGAAGGGAGTTCCATTGTGCCCAATAGCTTTTCAGGGTTGCGCCATGCACCGAAACGTCCTTCCACTCCGTTCGCCCAGTTGTCTCCTTCCATACGAGCAATGGTCCGATGTCTTCATCGGCTAGCTGGGCATTTCGAATCTCCTCCGATGACCAACCTTCATCGAATTCGGCCGTTATCAGTCGCAGATCAACGGGCGGTTCCTTTTCCTCAATCCGTCGGCAATGCTTGCAGTTAGCTGGACATGGATGACGAGATAGGGCGTCAGCAATTCCATGAACTCTGCCCTTGTGAAGCTGTTGGGGCCTCACTAGGTCTGGTCGGATCGTCGATCGGGTTGCACCAGTGTCGTTTGTTAGGGTGTATTGTTCTTCACCAACTTGACCAGGAAGGCATCTGTCTGCTTCTCCACGATGTTGCCTTGGCACGGTGCTGGGGATGTCGATACTCCTAGCCAACGTTCGCCCCACGAAGTTGGCCCTTGCAGTTTGATGGGCCTCCATTCTAGGCTCCTGGCACGGTCTGGATCTCCACCACCCTGGACAATAGCTCGGTCTTCTTCCCTTCTTGCAGTCTCTTTGCAGGTGCCCTTTTTCCCCGCAATTCCAGCATCTAGGCGCACCATTCACCTGCAGCTCTCGCTCAATTCCCACGTGCCCACACCTGCAATTATCTGCCAGTACCTCACGAACCCGGGCAGTGGTACGGGTCACATTTTTGGCTGCCTCAAAATTTAAACTATAAGCCAATGCATCCCTGACTGTTTGCTTTTGAGCTAACCGCACGGCTTGTTGCAATTCCTTGTCCTTTAAGGCGCTGATAAATGCTTCTGCTGCTACGTCATCTCAATGTTCTGGGTCGTACGCTGGGTAAGCCAAAAGTGCCAGTCGCTCAATGTCTTGTGCTAGCTGCTGCAAGGTTTCGCCAGACTTCTGCATCCGATGCCATAGCTGTGCCCGGTAAATCTGCTTCAGATGATCGCCTTCGTAACGCATGTCCAGCGCATTCATTATAGCAACCGGGTTTGAATGCAGCTCAACGGGGATAGTCTGCAAAAGCTCGGCAGCTGGGCCTCTTAGAGCAAGAATTAATGCAGTTGCTCGTTCCTGCTCATTCCAGTGATTTATCCTAGCGGCTGCTTCAAACTGGATTTTGTAAATACTCCAGACCGTTTGCCCATCGAATATTGGTGCTTGCACATTTCTAGATGAGCTTTGCGCTGCGGTTATAATTGGGGCTGGTGAGGCGGTTATTACTGCCTTCACTGCTTCCAAGTCCTTTTTCACTTTTTTCATCTCATCGTTCATTCTTTCTTCGACCTGGCTGACCTTTTCCTCGACCTGGTAAACCTTTTCTTCGACCTGGTCAACCTTTTCCTCGACGCCTTTAATTTGCTTGTTAAGACTACTGAGCTCCGCTTTTATTTCGGTGGACTGTTTTTGAAAATCTGCCTTGATTTCGATCGCTTGTTGATCCAGCTTCACTGATTGTTCATTAAGCTTCGCTGGTTGTTCATTAAGCTTCGCTGATTGTTCATTAAGCTTCACAGTTAAATTAGATGACTGTTGTCGCTGCTCTTGCTGCATCAGCATTAACATTTGCAATATCGCATTTTCTGGCATTTTTATTGTTTCGGCTGTTTTTCTACCAGTTTCCACGTTAATTTTCACTATTGTGCACAAAAATGTTCAAAAGTTTTCATTTCCAAAATTCCCACTTCTGACACCATTATCGCGTGTTATTGGTTCGCGGCCAATAATTTTAATGTTCCGGGAAAGTGAAAACGCAATGTCTTTTAATTTAAGTTAAAAGAATTTATTTAATTACAAAAATGTACAATAAACAATTTAACAATTTAACACTTTCACTAATTTTAATTTTCACTATGAAAAAAATCTAACACTTGTCCATAAATTTCTTATCGCAATTGTCTTCTAAATTACTTCGCACTCAAACAATCAATCGTCTTCACTTCGCGTTCCACTATATCGCAGTTTTCTATCGCGGTTGTAATGAATGAACCCCCCCATTCATTCAGCTCGCCTTTATATAGGGTCTCTACCTATTCACCCATTTCTCGTACATTATCGAATGTTCTACCGAGAGGTACCTGGTAGATTCGAGCAAATTAATGAATGGAGTGACGTCACTTGCAGATGTTGATCATGCTTGTTGGGTTCTCGTGGGTTCGAGTAAATTCATTTGTTGACGTTGATTATGAAAGCAGATGCGATAGCAGCTCGCAGAATTATTTGTACATGTAATTATTTGTACATGTAACAATAACAATATATAGATATATATATATATATATATATATATATATATATATATATATATATATATCCATATATATATACATATATATGCATTTATATATACATATATATACAGTGCAACCGCGATAATTTCAACTTGCGATAATCTCAACCTTTGATAATTTCAACCTTGATCCTTACATGTTATTCTTCTTTAATTTAAATTCATTGAAACAGTGACTTCGATGATATCAATTTCGCGAGAAATGCATATGTTTAGTTTACTTCTAAGTGAATTTTGTTCGTGTGCCGTACGGGATTTTCGATATCAATATCACAAGAAATCCGTTGGTTATTCGTTGTATGTGGATATAATTGCTTAGTTTGGCTCGAAGTGTGTTTTCTGTGTGTTCTTAAACGTAATGACGCCCAGAAAGCTTCATAAGTTTTCATCGATAAAACATAAAGTTGTTATAATTAATCAAACTGAAATGTGCGTATGCGGCAAAACGTTAGCGTTGCAATACTGAGTAGAAAAATCTACTATCAGTCAAATGAAACGAAATGAGCGAAAAATTCGGCAATTCGCAGCTAATGCTGAAAGCGGTCCCGGTTGGATAAGAACGCTTAAAACCATAAAATTACCAAAAATGGAACAAGCATTATACCTTTGGTTTCTAAAGCAAAGGAAACGCTGTTTCAGCAGAATGAAAAATTTAAATAGTGCCCCAATTTTAATGCAAGTTCAGGTTGGATTGATAATTTTAAGAAACGTCATGGAATATGCCCGTCAAAAATTTGTAGCGAATAACTATCTAATAAGCCTGAGCAGGTAGAGGAATTTGTTGAAAGTTTTGAAAAACAAATAGCCTAAATGAATTTAACTTTTGAACAATGCTACAATGCCAATGAATCAGGAACCGTCGTTCATTTTAAAGAAACTATCGCTCCCGGTCGGAAAACCAGCAAAGAGCGCATAACCTTTATGGTATGTACTAATGCTTCTGGTAGCCATGAGCTCAAACTTTTAGTCATTGGAAGAGCACGAAACCCACGAGCTTTCAAAAATATGAATTCGAGTCTCGTAGAGTACCACCACTTGAAAAATGCGTGGATGAACAAAGGAATTTTTAAGCTTTGGTTCCATGACAGTTTTGTTACTCAGGTAGGCACAAATATGATTGAACATATTCATATTAAATCACATACATATGGTCTTTTTAATTTGTCAGGTGCGGCAGTTCACGCCATCACGAGGTTTACCAGAAACAACCATTTGGTTGCTCCAGCTCATCCGAATACCATAGAACTTAAAACTGTTGATGGTCTCATTGTTAAAATGTTTTCACCACCCAACTGTACAGCCCTTATCCTGCCAATGGATCAAAACGCAATTAATTCGGTCAAATTAAATTACAAAAAAGTTCTATTGTCAAGTATAATTGAACTGATTCTGATATTTAAACTTATTCTGATATTTAAACTTTAGGAGCAGTTATGCTCCTTTCAAAGGCGTGGAATTAACTTTCTCCTGAAAGCATAAAAAATGTTGGAAAAACATCATATAAACAAGTTGGGTAGACAGACCTATGCTAATGTCAGAAGGGTTTTGTACTCTACTTACAAAACGCAGTAACCAGTTACGAATAAAATCAAGAAACGTGTCATGTTCGAGGATCATACTTTTGTTATCAAAGTTGAAGGAATTTGGACTTCTGAGGTTTTTGTTATAGTTATACCCATAAATATCTCCCTTGATAATTTTTTCAGATTTTTTAGATCACGGGTGTCCATTCGCGAGGGAGGAAACACATTTTTCATATATTCCCCCCCCCCCCTGTGCCCCCACTGAAGCAAAAACTGTCAGTTTAAGAACTGTTTTGAAAAGCTTTCATAGAGAAGTTGATACTCATATCGGCTACCTTTCATGAAATTTTTTTCAGGGGCCTCTCCTCTGTACTCTAATCATCGATTCATGGCCTATTTTTTCGAATATTAGAATGGTTGCAAAGCCCTTTGGCTAGGAGCTCTCTCCTGCCTCTTCAACTTGTTTCAATTGTATGTACTCATCTTCATGATACCTATCATTCCTGAAATTTTCATGCAATCCTAGCAAAGCTGTAGTGTCTAAGTCGGTAAAAAGCTCCATAGCCATATGCTTCCATAGTAATACAGGGCATATTGTTCCATAGTAATACAGGAAAATTCAAATTGCTATAACTTCGGTAAATACTATTCGATCTTTATAAAACTTTCAGAAAAGATCAATCTGTAGTAATCGTCATCAATGAATGATATAGAAATGAACAACAGTATGCACATGATCTTATCCGAATTATAATAAATTCCAAACATCAGAAAAATGAGGAAGGATAACGTGAGCGAGAGAGAGAGAGGGACAATATACTTGTACATCGTGTATACTCCAAGACTTTAAAACATCCATTATTCAAAGAAATAATAATAGAAATTGCATTCTTTTACCAACCGCGAACTCGCTCTGAAAGATTAAATAAATGGATTCTAATAAAGTGGCGAGTTCCGCAAACGACCATTGAAAAGTTGTAAATTAACAAGAGATTTCATGCATTGAAAACTTAGTGGATGAATTATTTGAAAAGCTAATTGACCTTGAAAAGCAATCAAACGACGAGGAGGAAACATTCATAAATCATCAATTGCCGTCCTCAATAAAATCGTTAGACAGTAACAACAAGCAATCGCCGCCCCTACCACTTCCTCCATCATCTGCTACCTTCCCGTTTCAATCATAAACCAAACAATTCATCAACACTGAGCCACACAGAAATGCATATAGGTAAAGTGCGATGCAACAAAATGAAACTATATGCAATCGTTGTTTCTGAAATGAAAGTGTTTTAACTATTTTATCATTGAAAATTCGTCATGTAGTCAAATAAATCTTAATTGTTCGTATGTTTTGTGTAAACGAGACAGGCAACACGTAGTCACTTATTATGTCCATACATTTTAAACTAAATGTATATTTATTTTGCGTTTAAGAAATAGTGACACACGATTACACAAATTTAAATTACGACGAAAAGAAAACATACAAGAAAAATAGAATTGTTGAATATCTTTTTATAAATTAACACAACAATGAATTGAGAAGACATCACGAACAAGAAATGGATTTAAATAATGCTCGCGGAGTGTGGCTGAAACGGAAAATTTAAGCGGAACGATATTGTTGAACTGGATTAGGTTGGATGAAACAGATCCCGTGAAGATGAAAGTGGATAGGAAGAGGGTCTGCGATTGACTTTGGCGGTGAGCACGTTGGACGCGAAAGAAAAAAAAAGAAAAAAAAGGAACAGATTATTCGGAGAGTGGAGTGTTTTTACAGTGTGTTGAAGGACGGTAATAAAAAGCATTATAACCGCCACAGCACCTTGAAAAGAAATAAACTTTTTCCAATTTCATCCTTGCGCGATATCGAATTGTGAAGTGTTTGTCATTTGACATTTTGAACGGAAGAAAAGCAAACGCCCGCGCATGCAGCGATTAATTCGGGATTAGTGAAAGTCAGTGGTCACCAAGAACAACGGGTTCAATACAGTGCGCTATTTCGGGGATGTTGGAGAAAACGGTTGTGTGAATAGCGTTTGCACTATTTTGTTCGCGAGAAACGCTTGCAAAGTCCGACGAGATAAGAGGTGTCGCTTGCTTTTGAAGTGAAAGATGCAATTCGGTGTTTTGTGGTGCTCGCCTGCTCTGTGTGCGGAAATTTCGAGATTTTCAAGTGTACGCTTCGCTTGTGGCTGTTTTGTTGCCAATTAATGTAGACAAATTATCTCCACGCGCTTTGTGCTTTAATTGCCATACACATTTCGTAGAGTTCGCATGGATGTTGCAACCACTTTTCCTTTCGCATTGGCTACCACGCACCCTATGCTTGCTTTCGCAGCCTTGGGACACTTAATCTTGTGAATACTATACCAAAATTTCGGTTTTTGGTTCTCATTCAGCAAGGACTTTGGTGTATTTGATGGTCTGCTTGGCAATTTATTGGTGTGGACTTCATCGCGTAACAACGGCCGGTGCTAAACGAGGAACGCCAGTTGGGATTTGGTGCGTGCGCTCAAGTCAAGGACATGACGAATATTACGCTGGGGATGAAAAATGGACAATAGAATACGGAACTAGAGGCTAAAAGGAAAGGCGAAAAGGTAAAGTTTTAACTTATTTACTGAGTGAGCAATATTTCGCGCGAAATCCCAGCGTAAAGTGAAAATCGTGGTGCGTGCAGTTTCGTGGAGATTCAGAGACCGCCGAAGAATCGTTAAATTCGAAAACAAAATTCAAGCATCGTTGAAAGAAGTGTATGGGGCCGTTGGCTAGAAAGGAAACATGCAATTTATTGCTATTAGATAATTATCTTTTTTTTCACCAAGAGGAAATTTACTTGATGGACGATCAAAAATCTTAAATAGAAACCATATGACAGACTAAGCAAAATAAATAAAACGCGAACGATTTGAAGACATTTTTTTCATATTTAAAATTAAATTTTTTTTTATAATTTCGGGATTTCTCTTAATAGCCTAGATAGGTAAACAAAGAAAAAGAAAAAATATATGAATTTTTCGGAATTTACATATGGGGAAAACATTAGGTTTTGATGAGTGGTACCACGTATCGAACCCAAATTTTTTCTTTTTTATCCATTGAATACAGAATAGAGCTCATGCATGCGGATTTCTAATGAATCGCAGTTACGTGCTAAGTCGTATAAATATTTTTGCATGTTCATAACGGAACGCGACGTGACGATTGTCCAACTCTTTCTGTTTCAGGTGACTTTTTGGGTTGAGTGGCCCAAGCAGAGTGCCTCTTTATGGCATAGAGTTATGCAATCAAATTGTATAATTCTATGGCATAAATTGGTCACCGGGGTACTCCCCTTCTGATGGGAAAAGTCATACAATTCAAGTTGTATGAGTATTCCACTCAGAAGAGGAATACCTGGCCACTTCAACAAGATATATATGGATTTATTCCGGTTGGGTGGGTACGAAGGGGCTCCACCACCACCCGGTTGCCCCTGACTATCCATGACAAGACACGCGCTGCTTGTGGATTAGAATCCAACCCTGGGCTAACAAGTTGTAACTTGAGAAAATTTGCGGATGAGGGATCACTTCTGAACCCTGATTTTCATGGTGCCACAAGAGAGTGTCCCTGAAACGCTATAGAAGGATTGTGCCATTGGTGTCCATACTTGGGAAGAAGGACGGAAAGGAAAGACCGGTTGTTTTTGTCGATATTTCGATTTTGATATTTCGATCTCAACTAAACTTTTCCATACACTTTGTTTTTTTTTGAGGTTCGAGTATAGTTCGCCACTGACGGCCACATAAACGTTATATATTTGTCATAATATTTTTTTTTTACATTTTTCCATTATTTATATATATATATATATACACTCATCTAGGTATTTAGCTAAAAAAATAAATTTTTTAGGATGTCGACCAAACGCACGCCAGACAAGCGCAGGTTGCGTTCGGAAGCAGGGCCCACGGCATTGTGTGTCATCTGTCAGCAAGCACGAAATGATGGAACGTCCGTACAAACGTTGGCGTGCGGACATGAGTTCCATGAAGCCTGCGTGACCCAGCATTTACTAGTCAGCCGGACTTGCCCTCTATGCCGACAACCAGCCGCCTCAGCGGAGCGACCTTCCAGCCACCTAGAGCTTCCAGCTGCTCAAGGGGCGGTGCCCAAAACAAAGGACCGGCGGGAGCAGGTTCCAACAGCGGCTGATGAGCCTGACTTAATGGGCCGAGCCGAAGCAGTTCCGCCTGCGGAAGAGGCGAGACCCACTGTGGCTGTGGAGGCGACAGTTTTACAAGACTTAATGGCGCTCATGCAGGAACTGACCATCCGGGTAGCCTCGCTGGAAAGCCAGAAGGAGAATCCAGTACCACCCCGGCCAAGAACGCCTCTGATGTGGGATTCGGACCCAAATCCGTGGGATTTTCCGATAGACTCGCGGCGCGATCACGAACGAATCTGGCCCGGTGCGGCAATGAATCCGTTGGCTTCAGTGTACCGGCCCCAACTGAGCCAAGCACCGCCACCAAATCAGGCTCCAGTGATTCCGCCGGACCAACGCATCCATCCACACGCTACGTATCGGCTGAAGCCGACGCAGATTCCCAGCATCATCCAGGGCTGGAATCTGCATTTCAGCGGGGAACCCAATACTATAACGGTGGAAGTCTTCATTAGTCGGGTGGAGTCGCTGACTGAGCAGATGCTAGCAGGAGACCACACGGCGCTCGCAGGATACTTGCCAATGCTGCTTAGGGGAGCAGCACTTGAGTCATATTGGCGACTACATTCGGCCCCACCATCAATACGCTGGTCACGGTTGAAGGAGGTACTCCGCATGGAATACCCTACGGTAGACATGGACGAATTAGCACTGGACAAGATGAATGCTAGATGGCAGCGTCCGGACGAGTCTTTCCATCAATATCGAGCCGATATCTTTCGGCTGAATGACCAGTTGTCAGAGCCGATGTCTGCTACCCAATTGCTGCGTCTGCTGAAGCGCAATCTAAGGCCGGAGCTTCGTCGCCATACTGTGAACTCCGATCCACAGAGTATGGAGGCACTGCTGAGAACTGTGCGTCGCTTAGAAGGGTTTGAGGAAGACCTCCGGGACCGGCCATACTTACTAGCTAGGACGGGTCCTCGACGAGGAGTCGCGGAATTGGCCCCAGATTATACCACCATGGATCTGGAGGAAGATTTGGATCAGGACCAGCTTGCTGTAGCAGCAGTGGGAAGTCTTACGACCTGCTGGAATTGCCATCAAACCGGACACCGGTTCATTTCATGCCGAGCAGAGCGTAAGGTTTTCTGCTACGGTTGCGGCAAGCCGGACACTTACTTCCCGGACTGTTCTGAATGTGCCGCGCGAAAAAACGGCCAAAAGAGTACCCGACTACCTCAGCGGTACTCGAAGCCCCCGCAGTAGCTCCTCAGCCAGCTGCTCACCCCAGCAAACCTGACGTTAACCCACCAGCCATGACCACTATGACTGCGGATGTTCACTCTCTTCCGGAGACCTCGCCAACGGCAATATTGAAGCGACCACCGCAGTCACTGCCAGAAGAACCCCGGCAGCCTCTAATACGCACTTTAAAACCTTATCATGTTCGACTGCAGGACTATCGGGTGGCTCGAGAGCGAATATTTGCTTCCGAAGTAGTCACTTCCCACCCGCGCACGACAAAATGGTCAAACCGTCGTTGGCGGAATTTTCGCAAGAGAGTGCGCACCTGCCGTCAAACCTTAAACTCTTGTAAACTCTCAGAGGTTGCTGAGAATGAGATCAGGCCTTATCATCCAATTAAAGTGTTGGGCGGGACCGTGTTTGCATTGATCGACACGGGTGCCAGTATCAGTTGTCTTGCCTCGAGCTTTGGCTCGAAGGTGCTCCAAGACTATCCGAACTTGATTAAATCCTGGCGCACTGAAATCAGTACAGCTGATGGCACCAAACACCCTATACGAGGTAAACTAACCACACCCGTGACGTTCAGGGGTCAGACGAAGGATATTACTTTCTACATTATTCCGTCTTTGACTCAGAATGTGTACCTTGGCGTCGATTTCGTCCTTCGCTTTGGACTGGCCTCCGATTTATTCACAGATTTGTCTCTAAATACGAGATATGTCAACGAAATCACTTCTATTCCCGATAGGCATGACCTGACGCCTAACCAACGGCAACGCCTGGAAGCATCCATCGCTGCTTTCCCATCTTACGCTACCCAAGGTCTTGGCCGCACCACCCTAGTCTCACACGCCATCGACGTTGGCGATAGTAAACCGATTAAACAGAGACACTACGCCATCTCACCGGCCATGGATAAATTGGTGTATGCGTAGCTGGATAGGATGCTCGAGTTGGGGGTCATAGAGGAGTCCCAAAGTGCCTGGTCATCACCGGTAACCTTGGTGGTGAAGCCAGGTAAAGTCCGCCTCTGTCTTGATGCCCATAAGGTAAACGCGGTTACCATCAAGGACGCGTACCCTCTTCCACTCATCGATGGAATACTAGGGAGACTGCCGAAAGCCAATTATATCACCAGTCTCGACCTAAAAGACGCTTTCTGGCAAATTCCACTCGCTGAGGGATCGAGGGACAAAACCGCCTTCACAGTGCCTGGACGGCCATTATATCAGTTCGTCACAATGCCCTTTGGCCTGTGTAACGCGCCGCAAATGATGACTCGGTTGATGGACAAGGTCATCCCACCTCACCTGAAACACCAAGTGTTCGTGTACCTTGATGATCTGTTACTCATCACGGAAACGTTCGATCAACACCTCCTACTTCTACAAAAAGTAGCCCTGCACATCAGTAAGGCGGGACTCACCATCAACGTACAGAAAAGTAAGTTTGTCATGAAAGAAGTCCGATACCTAGGACATGTCATAGGACATGGCACTATCAAAACGGATCCAGACAAAACTCGTGCGATTGATGAGTTCAACTTACCAAAAACAGTGAAGCAGCTACGACATTTCCTTGGGGTGTGTGGTTGGTACCGAAGGTTTGTTCGGAACTATGCAACAGTTTCAGCGCCCCTGTCAGACATGTTGCGGAGAGGGAAGTTCGTTTGGACCGAACTCAGCCGAAAGGCATTTGAAGAGCTAAAACAAGCCCTCACATCAGCTCCTGTCTTGCACAGCCCCGACTTCACGAAGCCCTTCTCCATTCATTGTGACGCAAGTCAACATGGAGTAGGAGCCGTGCTGGTGCAATTGACCGACGAAGGAGAGGAAGCTCCCATCGCCTTCATGTCCAATAAGCTGAATTCGGCCCAAAGAAACTATACTGTTTCCGAGCAAGAATGTTTGGCAGCGGTAATGGCTGTGAAGAAATTCCGAGCTTATATCGAGGGCCACCAATTCAAGATCATCACGGACTACGCGTCACTACAATGGTTGATGAATCAGGCAGATTTAAACGGACGCCTAGCAAGATGGGCTCTTAAACTGCAAGGGTTCAAGTTTTCCATCAAACATCGGAAAGGGACCCAGAACATCGTACCCGACACTCTCTCACGGATGTTTTCCCCTGAGGGAGCCGAATTGACAATAAATTACGAGGACCCCATCGAAATAGATTTGGACAGCTCACATTTTGAATCAGACAGCTACAAAGAGTTGAGGCAAACCATAGCGACCCAACAATCGCAGCTGCCTGATTTGAAGGTAATAGACGGCTACGTGTATAGACGAAATGAATACGCCACTGGTGAGCCATGGCAGGAAGAAGAGTCCTGGAAACTCTGGGTACCGGAGAAAATGACACAACATCTGATCCTCCGCGCACATGACCATCCTTTGAGTGCCCACGGAGGTTACGGTCGGACGTTACGGCGACTCAAGAAATACTTCTTTTGGCCTAAAATGGCATCGCAGGTCAAAGACTACGTGAGCGCCTGTGAGACCTGTAAAGGCACCAACGCGCCCAACCATCCTCTTCGACCTCCTATGGGTCAACTCAACGTCCCAGAACGCGTATTTCAACGTCTATACATCGATCTACTCGGTCCATATCCTCGGTCTTCCATGGGACACATCGGAGCTATAGTCGTTCTAGACCAGCTTTCAAAGTTCCCACTGGTGAAACCTATCCGTAAATTCACAACTCCATCGATCGTGAAATTCTTAGAGAACCGGGTATTCCATGTGTTCGGGGTTCCAGAGAGTGTGTGAGTGCCTACTCGAGCAGTATGGCGTTGAACACCAACTGACGCCCATATACTCTCCTCAGTCTAACGCATCAGAACGGTTGAACCGCACCCTATTGGTCGCGATCCTACGTCCACCCATCTCAAAAGGATTGGGATCGTCGATTGTCTGCCATCACATGCGCCCTGCGATCCTCGTATCATACCGTCACCGGTGTCGCCCCTTACTTTGCCGCCTTTGGACAGCACATGATTTGCCACGGTAAATCATACCGGCTGTTACGGCAATTGAAGTGTTTGGGAGACCCCGTCGTTGCGCTGGAGCCCCACGAACATTTAGGAGACCTCCGGCAACAAATCGGACGGAAGATTTAGGCCGCGGGACGGGCAAATGAGACGCAGTACAATCTCAGATCCCGATCTGCTAATTTCAAAGAAGGAGATGAAGTTTTCCGGCGAAACTTCCGCCAAAGTGACGCCGCGGGGCATTACAACGCCAAGCTGGACAGGCGATTCTTGAAAAGCCGCATAAAGAAGGTAATGGGACCTAACCGTTACCTGATAACGAATCCATCGGAAAAAGAAGTGGGGATATACCACGCGAAAGACCTGCGCCGGCAGAAAATTAGTCACGTCTGTTTGTCCGTCCGCATATATTTTCAAAAAACGCGCAAGGGTTGTATACTTCCAGCCAAAGATAAACATAAGTCAGTCCGTCCGTCTGTCAATTGTGTTTTTCTTTTATTGTTCGACATTTCTAGTCCCGACGCCGAAGCAACCCATGGTACACAGAAAGATCCTTCAGCTCCGTTTTCGCAATCCGCATCGCCTTGGGATCGCGAAAAAATTAGCTGCCCTGTAGTAATCGTCATCAATGAATGATATAGAAATGAACATCAGTATGCACATGATCTTAACAGTATGCACATGATCTTCATGAAATTTTTTTCAGGGGCCTCTCCTCTGTACTGTAATCATCGATTCATGGCCTATTTTTTCGAATATTAGAATGGTTGCAAAGCCCTTTGGCTAGGAGCTCTCTCCTGCCTCTTCGACTTGTTTCAATTGTATGTACTCATCTTCATGATACCTATCATTCCTGAAATTTTCATGCAATCCTAGCAAAGCTGTAGTGTCTAAGTCGGTTAAAAGCTCCATAGCCATATGCTTCCATAGTAATACAGGGCATATTGTTCCATAGTAATACAGGAAAATTCAAATTGCTATAACTTCGGTAAATACTATTCGATCTTTATAAAACTTTCAGAAAAGATCAATCTGTAGTAATCGTCATCAATGAATGATATAGAAATGAACAACAGTATGCACATGATCTTATCCGAATTATAATAAATTCCAAACATCAGAAAAATGAGGAAGGAAAACGTGAGCGAGAGAGAGAGAGGGACAATATACTTGTACATCGTGTATACTCCAAGACTTTAAAACATCCATTATTCAAAGAAATAATAATAAAAATTGCATTCTTTTACCAACCGCAAACTCGCTCTGAAAGATAAAATAAATGGATTCTAATAAAGTGGCGAGTTCCGCAAACGACCATTGAAAAGTTGTAAATTAACAAGAGATTTCATGCATTGAAAACTTAGTGGATGAATTATTTGAAAAGCTAATTGACCTTGAAAAGCAATCAAACGACGAGGAGGAAACATTCATAAATCATCAATTGCCGTCCTCAATAAAATCGTTAGACAGTAACAACAAGCAATCGCCGCCCCTACCACTTCCTCCATCATCTGCTACCTTCCCGTTTCAATCATAAACCAAACAATTCATCAACACTGAGCCACACAGAAATGCATATAGGTAAAGTGCGATGCAACAAAATGAAACTATATGCAATCGTTATTTCTGAAATGAAAGTGTTTTAACTATTTTATCATTGAAAATTCGTCATGTAGTCAAATAAATCTTAATTGTTCGTATGTTTTGTGTAAACGAGACAGGCAACACGTAGTCACTTATTATGTCCATACATTTTAAACTAAATGTATATTTATTTTGCGTTTAAGAAATAGTGACACACGGTTACACAAATTTAAATTACGACGAAAAGAAAACATACAAGCAAAATAGAATTGTTGAATATCTTTTTATAAATTAACACAACAATGAATTGAGAAGACATCACGAACAAGAAATGGATTTAAATAATGCTCGCGGAGTGTGGCTGAAACGGAAAATTTAAGCGGAACGATATTGTTGAACTGGATTAGGTTGGATGAAACAGATCCCGTGAAGATGAAAGTGGATAGGAAGAGGGTCTGCGATTGACTTTGGCGGTGAGCACGTCGGACGCGAAAGAAAAAAAAAGAAAAAAAAAGGAACAGATTATTCGGAGAGTGGAGTGTTTTTACAGTGTGTTGAAGGACGGTAATAAAAAGCATTATAACCGCAACAGCACCTTGAAAAGAAATAAACTTTTTCCAATTTCATCCTTGCGCGATATCGAATTGTGAAGTGTTTGTCATTTGACATTTTGAACGGAAGAAAAGCAAACGCCCGCGCATGCAGCGATTAATTCGGGATTAGTGAAAGTCAGCGGTCACCAAGAACAACGGGTTCAATACAGTGCGCTATTTCGGGGATGTTGGAGAAAACGGTTGTGTGAATAGCGTTTGCACTATTTCGTTCGCGAGAAACGCTTGCAAAGTCCGACAAGATAAGAGGTGTCGCTTGCTTTTGAAGTGAAAGATGCAATTCGGTGTTTTGTGGTGCTCGCCTGCTCTGTGTGCGGAAATTTCGAGATTTTCAAGTGTACGCTTCGCTTGTGGCTGTTTTGTTGCCAATTAATGTAGACAAATTATCTCCACGCGCTTTGTGCTTTAATTGCCATACACATTTCGTAGAGTTCGCATGGATGTTGCAACCACTTTTCCTTTCGCATTGGCTACCACGCACCCTATGCTTGCTTTCGCAGCCTTGGGACACTTAATCTTGTGAATACTACACCAAAATTTCGGTTTTTGGTTCTCATTCAGCAAGGACCTTGGTGTATTTGATGGTCTGCTTGGCAATTTATTGGTGTGAACTTCATCGCGTAACAACGGCCGGTGCTAAACGAGGAACGCCAGTTGGGATTTGGTGCGTGCGCTCAAGTCAAGGACATGACGAATATTACGCTGGGGATGAAAAATGGACAATAGAATACGGAACTAGAGGCTAAAAGGAAAGGCGAAAAGGTAAAGTTTTAACTTATTTACTGAGTGAGCAATATTTCGCGCGAAATCCCAGCGTTAAGTGAAAATCGTGGTGCGTGCAGTTTCGTGGAGATTCAGAGACCGCCGAAGAATCGTTAAATTCGAAAACAAAATTCAAGCATCGTTGAAAGAGGTGTATGGGGCCGTTGGCTAGAAAGGAAACATGCAATTTATTGCTATTAGATAATTATCTTTTTTTTCACCAAGAGGAAATTTACTTGATGGACGATCAAAAATCTTAAATAGAAACCATATGACAGACTAAGCAAAATAAATAAAACGCGAACGATTTGAAGACATTTTTTTCATATTTAAAATTAAATTTTTTTTTATAATTTCGGGATTTCTCTTAATAGCCTAGATAGGTAAACAAAGAAAAAGAAAAAATATATGAATTTTTCGGAATTTACATATGGGGAAAACATTAGGTTTTGATGAGTGGTACCACGTATCGAACCCAAATTTTTTCTTTTTTATCCATTGAATACAGAATAGATCTCATGCATGCGGATTTCTAATGAATCGCAGTTACGTGCTAAGTCGTATAAATATTTTTGCATGTTCATAACGGAACGCGACGTGACGATTGTCCAACTCTTAATATCTCTTATCGAGCTTATAATACTTTGAGAATGTATGATACCTGTAAATTAGACAATAAACGGCAAAGCATGAAATGTTAAATGTAAAAGTCGGTCTTTCCTTTCTTCAACTTCTAACCGGGTATAGGACTCGGTACGGTGGCAGGCTGACCCCTAAAACCATGAGCCAGCCACCAGGTACTTATCAATCCTTTTTCTGTTTCAGGTGACTTTTTGGGTTGAGTGGCCCAAGCAGAGTGCCTCTTTATGGCATAGAGTTATGCAATCAAATTGTATAATTCTATGGCATAAATTGGTCACCGGGGTACTCCCCTTCTGATGGGAAAGTTCATACAATTCAAGTTGTATGAGTATTCCACTCAGAAGAGGAATACCTGGCCACACTTCAACAAGATATATATAGATTTATTCCGGTTGGGTGGGTACGAAGGGGCTCCACCACCACCCGTTTGCCCCTCTTTCATTTGTGGGCCAGTAACTTCGTCGGGTAATGACGAGGTCACCCCAAGTCCGCCTTTCTTTTCAGGTTCCCCTTGTTCTCATGACAAGCTCTCATTCCCTCGGTGTAGTTCTCTACACTTTTTGCGACTTTGGTCGCCTCTTGATCTGAAATCAATTTCGTGAATGCGAAATATCTTTGTAGTGGGTCCTCGTGCTGGGGAAATGAACCCGCCCCACGACACCGCAATGCTAGCCTGCCAGCGCATTCACGCGTCTCCAGACGAGGGCATTCTCGGCAGATACAGACACCTTCTTCTGCCGAGGCAGCAGAACATCGCTGCAGTCCTTTACGGACTTTATGAAAGCATCTTATTCACTACAAATCTTATAAATAATCATCTGTTTGCTAAATTTTATTGAATTTAAGGGTACCGTTTAGATTTTATTCAAGAAGACATAAAATCGATAAATCATACTATTACTAACAAAGTTGAGTGAATTTCGACTTCTCATGTATTTGTTGTTGTTGTACTCATAAAGGCCTACGTTCATGATTTTTTTCAGATTTTTCGGATGGAAGGTGTCCAATCGCGAGGGGGGGTACGCGAAAAGTTCGTATATTTCCCCTTCCTCTGCCCCCCTCGGTACCGATAAGGCAATTTTAAGACTTGCTTTGAAAATATCTCATTGAGACCTTTCCAATGACACCCTACTCGACTATCAATGGTGAAATTTTTTTTTGAGGGGTCACCTCCCTATATGGGGAGACCCCCCTTAAACCCCTTTGAAAAAATTTTCTCCCCTTGAACTTTCAAGAAGTCACCACTTTTGACCTTTCCACAAAGTTTCATGGCTGTAGTCTCTATAGTTTCGGAGAAAAAGTGCTGTGATATACAGACGGACGGACGGACGGACGGACGGACGGACAGACGGACACAGGTCGTGATTGCAATAGGGTTTTGTATTTTAGTACAAAGCCCTAAAAACGGAAGACTATTCGTCTGAAGATGATTTGCCCTTGCAGACTCTATAATTGTTTGCATTTACTTAGAAAAACAAAGCTGAGTCAGTATCGATTATGCTGACACGTATAACGCCATCAGAAACATTTAATAGTAATGAAATTGAAAATTGGCTATCAGAAATGGATGTTGAAAGCTGCGAAAATAACTTGTCGGAGGAGGAGATCCCAAATCAACTAAATTAAAATATTATTGAGGAACCAAAGGAGAAGGACGATGATGCTATTTGATGTTTTGATGTTGTCTTAAAGTGGGCTGTGCAAAACTCAACTTTTATAGACAAAGTTGAGACACTTCAAGAACTACGGAGGATGGCCATAAACAGGTGCTCTCAACGTGCTTCTAAGCAATCTAAAATCAGCGCTTTCTTTCAAACACGAATTGAATTTAACGTTTTAAAAATGTGTATAGAATGCACGCCTTTTTTGAGTTCAATTAAATGTTCGAATAGCAAGTTTATAAGTGTTCAATGATTTCACCTTGCCAATGGTTTTAACAATGCTGGTTTTTATTAGTTGAAATTATCGCAATTGTCTTCTTCCTCTTCTGTCCACTACAGCCCCTCACAGGCCTTCGCTCCCTGCAAATAGTCGTCCTCCAATTTTGAAATGCGAGCAGCGCTGAACTGTCTTCATCGAACGAGTCATACCAGCGTTTCATCGGT
>OZ017739.1:197176973-197206973 GCA_963969285.1 Odontomyia ornata
TGGGGATACCGGATGGTTGTGGTGCCCCCTCGCAACCACCGAACCGGATCTAGATCCAAAAAAAATTGTTGCAGTGGCCATATATTTCCCTTTGGAGTGGAAAACCCATACAAACATACGTTGCTTGAGCCTTCCCATCAAAAGAGAAATATAAAGATTACCAATTTATGTCATAGAGTCATGGGATCGAATCACATAACTCTACGCTATAAGGACAAACTTAGACTGGAGGCCAGCCAACCTGCGAGAGTCCCTAAAACTAAAAAGCATTCGGAGCGCGCCCGATGGCTAGCTCATTTGTTTTTTTTTGGGGGAAAAAGCCTTCCACCGTGCCAAGTCCTTACCCGGTCAAAAGGAGCCAAAATGAAAAGACCGACGCGTATTATTTTAATGCATCATTTTTTCTCCAAAGAAAATACGGGATTTTTCTCCATTTCAAATAAAGTGTATTATCCTTTTTTATGTGGTAGGGAAGTGAAGGCATTTACGCCCGCCGAGTCTGGCAGTGTGGGACTTCCATCAAGGATACCCTTGGACTACCCACTAAACACCTCCCCTATCAATGTGAGAACCTAGCCTGGAACCGTTTGACACATTACTTCGGGCCAGGTCTCGTTTTGTTACGCCGTGGGGCGGCTTCAAGCTGGGGAGTCCCTTTCCTAGCGGGAGGAGAGAGGGGAAGAGGAAATGCCAGAAGAGTGATCCCCCAACCCCAGCGCCTCCGGCTGCTGTGAGTCCCTTTTATATTTTAGGACTGCCCGAGCATAATGTGCCACCTGGTTCCATTTGTCAACCGCAACCGAGCATAATGTGCCACCTGGTTCCATTTGTCAACCGATTTGAGCATCACCGCAACTATATTATCCGGAGTGAGCTCTCCCGTCTCCCTGTAGAGTTCCCTTCGCAGCCTGGCCCCTTTGGTACACGCAAAAAATGTGTGACAGGCATTGTCCTCCTCTCCTGGGCAAAACCGACAATCGGGAGACCGTGACTTACCGATCTTGTGCAGGTAAGACTGAAAACACCCGTGCCCGCTCAAAAGCTGGGTCAGACAGAAGTCAGTCTCTTCATGCCTTCGATTCAGCCATGGTCTCACATCCGGGATGAGGCGCGCAGTCCACCTTCCCTTCGTGCGATTCCCCCAAGACTGCTGCCAATCGTTGAGCGAGCGTTGTCTCTCCTCTCGGACAACCATCTCCCTCATATCCTCGTTTCGGTGCAGGTAAATAGCGTGGCGCTCTCTAGCAAGGAGGGCGACAGGTATCACGCCTGCAATCACTCTCACCGCCGAGTCGGAGACTGTTGGATACGAAGATGCAATTCTCAGTGCTCCTCTTCTCTGTACCTGTGCCAATCATTTTCGGTATACCTCCTTGCTGAGAGCGTCGCCCCATACCTCTGCTCCGTACATTAGCACTGACCCTACAGCATTCATCAAGAGGCGTCTTCTTGATGGGCTGGGTCCCCCTACGTTGGCCATAAGTCGACTCAGGGCCGATATTCCCGAAGCAGCCTTCTCAGCCGTTGCCCTGATTTGCTCAGAAAAACTCATCTTCGAGTCGATCAGTAGCCCCAGGTACTTCACCGCTGGCTTCGATTCAATTTGTATATCTCCAATACTGATCATCCTTACTCTAGGGATTCTCTTTTTTGTCAAGATGACCACTTTGGTTTTCTCCAGTGCTAAACTGAGCCCGCGAGCAGTCATCCAGTCCCTCACTCGGCGCATTAGCATACCTAGTCTAAGTTGCGCTTGTTCAACGGTGCGTCCGGCGACCAGAGCCGCAACATCATCCACATAGCCGACCAAGCGCGACTCATCTGGCATCTCAAGTCTCAGTAGCTCGTCGTAAGACACGTTCCACAGGTCCGGACCAAGGATAGATCCCTGGGCAACACTCTATGTAATTTTCATCCTTCGTTGGCCCTGTGTCGTGTCGTAGAGCAGGCTTCGGTCCTTAAGTTAGTTCCTCAAAAGCCGCATTAGATATTCTGGAACTTGAAAAGAGTTTTCCAGCGTGTCCAGAATATCCACCCATCTAGCGGAATTGAAGGCATTCCTGACGTCGAGTGTCACCAACAGGACGATCCGTCGCTTGGTGCGACTGTATGCCTCTGCCTTTTGGACCGCGTTCACCACCTCTGCAATCGCATCAATGGTAGAACGTCCTGCTCTAAAGCCGTACTGCCGAGGAGATAGGTCCCCAGCAGCACGAATCGCGTCAGTGAGTCTTCCCTTGATGAGTTTCTCTAGCACTTTCCCAGCCGTGTCTAGCATGCATAACGGGCCGTATGCAGGTGGCGATTCAGGATTTCCCTTCCCCTTGCTGATCAGCACGAGCCTCGCCACCTTCCATCGTACCGGGAAAACCCCGTCCCATAGGCAAGCGTTAAATGTGCTGAGCAGCAAGTTAGGACAATGGTGATAGACGAACCGCAACACCTCAGCTGGAACACCATCTGGACCTGGTGTTGCGAGTGAACACATAAAACATGCTCGGATATATTCCCGCTTCATAACTGCAATAGTAGCGAGCAAACAACACCTATGTACTTGCACTTCGCCAATGAAAATTAGCCACAGAAACTCATGCGCAAGTAAATAAGCGAGCAGTTAAGTAAACGAGAAAGTTCAACCCGCAATGATATTTACATCATGAACGAACGGGGTGCTTCGAAGAGAGGTAAGCGGAAAGGAAAACCGAAAGTTCCGGCATAAACACTCTTTCGCTCAATGTCCCCAGTTTCGCGATTTCACCTCAAGAGATCGTGGGAAAGCCGAAAGCTTAAGCTGAAAGCACTCTTTTGGAGTCGAAAGCTTAAGCGAAAAACACTCTTTCGCTCAATTTCCCCAGTTTCGCATATTCACCAGCCGAGCAAGCGAGACGAAGCGGGTAGGAAAAACTTTCGTGGAACGAGAGCGCACGTGTTCGGCTACTCAGCACCTTTAAAGAGAATTTAGGTTGAAAGCTCACGAAAGAATGGTATTTAATGTTCTTGGGCAGTCTTATACCAGTGAGTCTTGTTCAAATCCAAAAGGGAGCGTGCTGCTACCCATTCTTTATCTACATCGTTGCAAGTATTCGCGTTTAAGTTTAAGTTGAAAGTGCTGTCCAGTCTCCGACAAAATGGTGAGGGGTGAGGTGTTGGCTTGCGCCGCGATCCTCAACCGGCCCTTTGCCGCTTCACGCCGTGTGGCCACCCCGAACCATTAATACGACAAGTTGGTTCCCTCTTCAGGCTGGCTGATATACAGTGTTTTAAAATAATTTGGAAATTCTAATGTAATGTAAATGTTTTTAGAAAATAACATTAATACAATAAAAGTAATGCTTTAAAGTGAACTCTTGCCTTTGCTGATTTTGTTTTGATGGTCAGAGTAGCAGGTAAGTGGTGTTACAGTGAGTTCTTTCCCCGGGAGCCTTGATATTGTATATAGGATACGCATCAAGTTGAGCTCCCAGTTCTTACCAGTATACATAGGGTATACTGGTTTGTAACACTGGAGCCTTTCTGGCTTTCAAGGAGAGGACTGCCTCCTCCAGTTCCAGCTGTGTGAAGAGTGGGCACTCTACTGCTGTTCCACCATGGACAGCGTCAAAACGGACGGGATGGGCGGAGAAGAGTCCCCGCACTATCGTGTTCATCTTTTCCGCGTCATGTATACAAGGCTTCCGTAGGGCACCAAGTTTCCCCATGACCAGCTTGTAGCCAAGGCCCCACGGATATTATCTTAATGATATACAAACTATCAATGAACCTAATCTGGTATGATCCTATTAATGTAGATATAAGAGATAAATTTTCTTTTTTTTCACAAAATATGCCACATTCTGTACTTAAGCAATTTTTCTGTTTAAAAAAAAAGATAACAAATATTCGTGCAATCTTTCTTTCAAATATTTTAATCAAAAAGCAAGTTAAACTTTAAATATATGAAAAATTAGCCGTAAACGGTAACATGCAATTAAATATTAAATTCTGT
Organism: Odontomyia ornata; assembly: GCA_963969285.1. Lineage (NCBI taxonomy): Eukaryota > Metazoa > Arthropoda > Insecta > Diptera > Stratiomyidae > Odontomyia > Odontomyia ornata. The sequence continues at coordinate 197,180,959 of OZ017739.1, forward strand.
ACTCACCGACACCTACGCCGGGCGCCCGCTGTTGATGTGGTGTACATTTTCGTCTTTATATTCCTAAAATATTTTAATGCTCCTAGCACTATTGCAAATATAAAGATCGTTATTTTCCGAACCGAACAAATATTCAAATCTAAAGTTCCGTGATTACACAAAATGTCGGAAACTTCACTTCACTTATTATTTCTCGGTCATCACGAAGCTTGATTTATTAGAAAATCGACTCATAAACAATCAATCAAAGCAGTTATTTTTGTTAATATCGACCAAATATATATCTTTTTGATTTTGTAACACAAAGTCGACAAAAGCATGTATGGGTGCTACTTCTTCTAGGGACATTTGATTATCTCTTGCCCAACTAGGTTTGGGCCAAAAACTATGGCCAGATTGGAGGATGTCGTCTTAGTGAGGTCCGTACATTCCATAACCTTGACTAAGAATTCAACTAGATATTTTGTTGCTTTTATTGGGAATCACCTTCTGGAACATTTTCGGGACGCTTTTCCCCGGTCGAGATTCAAGATTTGTATCACTTTTTCCCTTATTTATTGGCAAAATTTTTTCCCGCAATTTTTGAATACGACTTTATCTGGTTCAAAGAAACGTCCAACCTGTTCGGTGTGAATTCTTCCACATATCTTTTGAATTGTTTTTTTTTGACTGATATATTTTTATTCTTCTTTACTTGGGGTTCCAGTTTTATTGGCTTTCTTTTCTTATCCCGCTTTGCTTTTGGCTCCAAAATTTTCGAATCTTTAACTTCTAAACTTGCTGTACCTTTGCATATTTTCATTTGATTCGTATGTTTTTTTGTTATATTTTCCTCATTAGCCAGATGCTTACTTTTCGTCGGGACATTAAGCTTATGTTCTTTCTTAAATTCTCGATTCTTTTGTAGTTTGGGTTGATCGATCCACTTTTTGTTTCAGTTCATTGATCTTAGCGTATTTGCCTAATCGTTGAAAGATCCCTTCGGTGACTATGATTCCACTCAACGATAACGAGTCTACACACTTCCTAACAATTGGTGGAATATAGTTCAAGCAAGGGTTATTTTCAATTATGAAATTTAAGGATACACCGAATTGCGTTGTGCTCGGCAAATTATTCTCATCGATTTCAAGATGTGCCAGTCTTGGTTCTATATTCCTAGATTCATCTACCTCTATTATAACATCAGGTGGTTTGACAAAGATAATCCAAGAATTTGACGCAGTTCACTTATGCTTGATAAATAGCTCAACTTCTTTGTGACTTTTTCACTAATGAAAGGACGATAGCATCTCCAAACGATTTTAATAAAAGCGTGGGATGCACTACATATAAACTTTGAAGATTTTTTCTAAAACTTCGGTCCAATTCCTTGTATGAATTCCAAAGGAATGTAATTGCTTGCTTTGAGACCTTGATGGAAATAAACTATGTTGTAATCATGTTGGACATATGATCCCATAAGTCATTTGCTCAATTCCACGACTAGTTGTAGATCGCTGGTAGATAGCAAGCATATATTGCAAATGTGTGAATTCCTTGTCGATCAGTTCCTAAGAATTCTATAAACGTAGTCTTTAGGTACAACACTTTCTTCGAAATAAAAGGCTTGCACTCATTGATGTCTCTGTCGCACGGCGAGTCTTATAATATTCTTAAATACTTTTCGTATCTTTTCAAAAGAATGAATCCGTTTCTGTCACCTTAGCTCTTTCTTTGTCGCACAAATAAGGTGTTTACCCCAAATTTTCCTTCACTTTCCAAATGACACGATGCACAGGAACTCGTTTTGTTAGTGTTTAAGTATCCACCTAATGGCTCGACTAGCTATTAGCTAACCGGAAATTCTGACCCGTCTCAACTGAATGTACAATAAATCATTAGCGTCCAAGTCGTCTCTTGCTTCATTTCTTGTTATCAAAAATCATTTCCATTCAGTTGCAATCCTTCAGTATTTGATTTGTTTTTTTTTCTTTTTCTATTGCTTAAAAAAAATCTTGTCTGTTTTCTACCTTTCTCCCAAACGCATACTCAGCCTTTCGTTAATCATCAATTTTCGTTGAAATCAGATTCTGTCTCATTTATATGATTTCATTGCCGATTTATTTTTAATTTAAACTAAAAGTTTACCTTTTCCGTTCCCATTATTTGTTTTGTTTTTGTTTCTTAGAGACTCATAATGTTCCATTAGCATGCACCTGTACAATTTTTATACATTTCTAATTTCTATGTTTGTGGACTAATTGCCTGCCGCCACCGCGACTGGTTGCTACTGCTGTTGTGGTGGTTGTACAATTGCTTAATGTTGTCCTGACTGCGTTTGTTGTAAATTCGGCTTTAGGTTGTTTCTCATGTTCCACGAATTACGGCACTTCCTGACGAAACTCAATAGCTCCTGCACAATCACAGGTTTTCAACTAAACCAGCAAATATCACTTTCCTCGTCGATTTTCTTTTCCCTCGTCGTCTTGAAGGTACAGGTTATGAGCAATTGACCCACACTCACAGATATTAAAAGTTTGCAACTCACAATCGTTTCAATCTTCCCGATGCCCGGATGAAATTCGCAAGACCCACAAAGAAAAAACCGGTACATTGAAGGTACAGGTTATGAGCAGTTGACCCACACTCACAGATATTAAGAGTTTGCGGCTCACAACCGTTTCAATTTCCCCGATGCCCGGATGAAATTTCCAGGACATACAAAGGAAAACCCGGTACATTGAAGGTACAGGTTATGAGCAATCGACACACACCCACAGATATTAAGAGCTTGCAGCTCACAGCCGTTTCACCTTGTACACTAAAAGGAACCTGCCCTCACCTGTTTTCCAAACATGGTGCCTCATCCGTATGAAGGGGCTACTCCAATGTCCAGAGAATTTCTTTCCTTGATGATCGGTTAGATTTCAATCCCACGAAGTAAATTTAAGTCAGCAGTGGGCAACGTTACGCAGCAAAAACTTCTACACAGTAAAATTAAACACCTTTTTTTTCTACGCACCACAGCACTTTTTATGTCGCCACAGCTTTCCCAACTGTGATAGTTGCTCATTTATGGGTTGCTATAAATTAAAATTTGGATAAGAGATAGGTGGGTTTTCGAGCAGTTTGATATTGTGACTGCTTGGAAACAAAGTTAACTGAAGTTAGAAAAAAAAAGAAAAATGAAAAAATTTCATGACGAATACAATCAAAGGGAAATGTTAAAATTTCATATAAAGGAAAATTGATATAAAATTACGTTTAATAAAAGTAAGAAAAAAAAAAACAAGTTTATAAATTACATGAATGGAAGTTCAATAATAATAAAAAAAACAATTTTATAAATTACAATTATAAATGGAAGTAATGAAATCTTCCTTTTTTTCTGTCTAAATCTGCAATCAATTTCGGCTAACGGTTAGGAAGGTTTTCGAGCAGTCTGCGTGTGTGACTGCTCGATTATTACATATCCATCATCATACAGTCTTGAACCATTTGCGTAAGGCTGGATACACAAAGAAGCTTGACGTTAGGGTGCCGCATGAATTAACACAAAAAAATTTGATCGACCGAAATTGCATTTGAGAAATGCCAATAAAACGCAACGAAATCGAGCCATTTTTCAAGCAAATCATTATGGGCGATGAAACATGGGTCAGTTAGGAAAATGTTGTTCGAAAAAATCATGGTCAAAAAAAGTGAATCATCACGAACGACTTCAAGGCAAGGATTGACCTGGCTACACACTCAATTTGGCTCTGTACTGTCAGCAATTAACTAGGTGGCAACAAGCGATTCGAAAAAACCGGCCAGAAGTGATCAATAGAAAGGGCGTCGTCTTCCATCATAGCAATGCCAGACCACACACATCTTTGATGGCCCGGCGAAAATTGACAGAGCTTGGCTGAGAAGTTTTGATGCCTTCACCCTATAGTCCAGACCTTGCACCATCAGAATACCATTTGTTTCGGTCTCTGCAGAACTTCCTTAATGAAAAAAAATTCACTTCAAAAAGGGACTGTCTTGGCCAAGTTTTTCGCCAACAAACCACAAAATTTCTATGCAGATGAAATAATGGCTCTACCCAAAAACAAAAAAAGGTCATAGATAATAATGGACAATATGTATTGACATAAAATCCATTTTAAATGAAAGTAATATTCAGTGGAAAAATGGCAAACAAGGCTAAACACTTTTTAGACTTGCCGGATATACATACATATATCTATAAAGGGTGGCCCAACCAAAACGCACGATGTTAATTGTAAATAAAACAAAAAGTTTTCAGAGAATTGTTATTAAAATAGAAGGATCTATGAAAATGATATGTGTAACAAAATATCGCCGAAATGCCCGCCAAGTCTACCATGGCATACTTCTATCCGATGGTCCATATTTTCAATGACTCTGAGATATAATTGAGGCTCAATGTCGTTAGTGTGCTGAATTACCTTATCTTTTTGCTCTTGAATTGTTTTCAGTTTATTAACGTAAGAGAGAAAGAAGTCCAACGGTGTCAAATCACATGATTGTGGTGGCCAATTAACATTGCCACAACGTGCGATAACACGGCCATTGCATTCCTCGCGCAAAAGAGCCATCCTGTTGAAACTACACATCGTTCAGGTCCATAACCTCGATTTCTGGCCACAAAAAGTCCGTTATCATCTCGCAATAGCGAACACCATTCAAGCTAATTGTTTGGCCGTCCTCATTTTCGAAGAAGTACGGCCCGATGACACCACTAGCCCAATAACTGCACCAATCAGTCACTCCTTTTGGATGCATCGGCTATTCAACAATTACTCATGGATTCTCATTTGCCCAAATGCGGCATTTCTGCTTGTTAGCAAATCCACTATATATAACATATCGTTCAATAATTCCCGAGACTAACAACGAAGACAACATTTTTTTTTCAAAATGATTTTTATTCATCAATATAATCTTCTTTTAGGGTGATACGATCTTTCCAACGCCTTTCCAACATTTTTATACCATGTTTATAGAAAGATTTATCCTTTGCTTCAAAATAGGCTTCAGTTTCGGCAATGACCTCCTCATTCGAGCCAAATTTTTGTCCCTGGAGCATTTTTTTGAGATCAGCAAAGAGCCAGTAGTCACTGGGGGCTAAATCTGGCAAAAACGGGGGATGAGAAAGCAAATCAAAGCCCAATTTGTTCAATTTTTGCCATTGTTTTCAAGCCAATTTTGCCATTGCTTTCAAGCAATCGCGGCACCCACTTGGAAAAAACCTTCTTCATGCTCAATTTTCATGTAGGATTATAAATACGCTGTGTCATTTCTGCAATCTGACGGACCTTCACTTTGCGATTTTTCATTACAATTTTTAACACTTCGCTGACATTTTCCTGTGTAACGGCTTCCAATGGCCTACCCGAACCATCGTTTGTGTCCGTACGATCACGTTTAAACTCAGCATACCAACGACAAATCGTTGGTTTCGATGGAGAGGAGTCCGGGTAATGTTTTTCAAGCCATTTCTGGACTTCTGCGGTGCTTTTACCCATTAAAAAACAATGTTTTATCAACACGCGAAACTCGCTGTTTCCATTTTTCTAAAAATTACAAAGTGACATTACTCTTACCTCGATAACTCTGCTGTCTGTGATTCAATCGACGTGAAATTTTTACACGTTTCATGTAAAGGTTTGGACTCTATGTAAGTTTGGTACTACTAGCACCATCTGGGTTAGTCTCGGGAGTTATTGAACGATGTGTTATATTTATGTATATATATATATATATATATATATATATATATATATATATATATATATATATATATATATGTACACATATATACATATCCTCAAACTATATCTCCACGCGTGCATATATATATATATATATATATATATATATATATATATATATATATATATATATATATATATATATATATATATATATGTATATATATATATATATATATATATATATATATATATATATATATATATATATATATATATATATATATACAGGGTTTTCCATTTCATGGTTGGGAAAGTATAACCCTGCCATTTGACATCTGTCAGAATTAAATGTCATCCGAAGTGTGTTTTTTTTAGCTGAAGGTTTGCCATTTAGAAATGTGGATCGTTCAACAGTCAAAGAATGCGTTAAAATTATTAAGTTTTATTATAAAAATGGTGATTCTGCTGTGCATTTAGAGCTTTACGAGCCGATCACGGTCGACATAATCGACCTACACAGCAAACAATTTCGAACACGATGAGAAAATTTGGAGAGACTGGATCAGTTATTGATATTGCAAGGCCTGTTCATCATCGCAACATTCGTTCTGCTGAAAATATCGCTGTCGTTGCTCAAAGTGTGGAGGAAGACCCGAATTTGTCGATTCCTCGACGTGCTCAATATTTGGGCTTGTCTTACGCCTCATTGTGGCGGATTTTGCATCTCCATCCGTACGAAATGCAACTCAGTCAAAAACTTAAGCCTCAAGACCATACACAACGCAGAATGTATGCGAATTGGGTGATTGAACAACAAGCCATTGATAAGCAATTTTCGAAAAAATTTTCTTTGGTGACGAGGCTCATTTGTTTGGCTCAGCGGTTACGTAAATAAACAGAATTGCCGCATATGGGGCTCTCAAAATCCTGAGGTGATCGCAAAAAAGCCCGTATTGTTTTTGAAAACGATCAAGAAAGAGCCATTACAGTCAATTTTGACCGCTATGGACGGATGTTAACCGACTACTTTTGGAGAGAAATTGAATATTATGATCTGGAGAACATGTGTTTCCAACAGGATGGAGCCACAAGCCACACAACACTGGCTAATCAAGCACTTTTGCAAGAGAAATTTCCAGGACACGTAGTTTCGAGATTGAGTGATGTCAATTGGCTGGCAAGATCCTGCGACCTAACACCTTTGGATTTCTTTTTATGGGGCTTTGCGTAGATCGTGTTTACGCGAACATTCCTCAAAATCTTGATCAATTGAAAACCAATATTCGTGAAGTTATGGCCGAGATATTCCCGGTGAATGTGCCGAAAAGTTATTGAAAATGACCTCAAAAGGATTGAGGCCTGTAAGAGGTCGCGTGGAAAACATTTGAAGGATGTTGTGTTTTAAGTAAAATGGCAAGGTTCAATCTTTATATGGAATAAAAATTTTTGTTTCCATCTGAATACTTTATGTTTTATCTACAGCTTTATTTTCCCCAGCGTTAAAATGGATAAACCTATATATATAGATAGATATATATATGTATGTATATATATATAAATATATATATATATATATATATATATATATATATATATATTTATGTATATATATCTATGTATATGTATGTATATATATATATATATATATATATATATATATATATATATATATATATATATATATATATATATACACAAGGAGGTTTCCAAAATAAACGAGTCTTTTGTCATAAAAGTTTTTTTGGTGGCGCTATCTGTGAATGAGATAGTGCTTTGGATAATTACATCCCTTCTTAACTTTCAATGGCAATTTGGTGACATTTGGTTCAGTGGAAGCGAAGTTATCGCGTCTAAACCGACAGTATGTTTGTCTCATCGGTACAAAAATGAGTTTCGAACCAAGAACTATTATCAAATTCTGTTTTAAAATCGGTAAAACGTTTACCGAAACATTTAAATTGATGAAAAAAGTTTATGGCGATGATTGTTATCTCGTTCCAGAGTTTATGAGTGGTCTACAGGTTTCACAGATGGTCGTGAGGACTTAAATGACGATGAACATACGGGCCTCCCAAAATCGGTGATCACCGAAAACTCCATGGAAATTGTGCGTTAATTTATCAAAAATGAGCCAAAATCATCGTTGAAATTCATGGAATCGGAGTTGAATATCTCCAAAACATCAATTTATCGCATTTTAACCGATTATTTGGGCTTACAAAAGGTCTGTGCACGTTTTGTTCCGCACAAGTTAACTGATGACCAAAAATTGCGCAGAATTCAACATTCGAAAGACATCATTAAAGAGGCAAGAAAAGAAGAGAACTTCCTTTACAACATTGTAACTAGTGAAAAAACGTGGTGTTTCTAATATGAACGCGAAACCATGCGTCTAAGTGCCGAATGAAACGCCCCAGACGAGCCTTCACCCAAAAAAATCGTGTTTGGAGAAGTCACAAATCAAGTCGATCCTCATTTGTTTTTACGATTCCAAGGGAATCGTCCACAGGGAGTTCGTGCCAACGGGCCAAACCGTCAGTGCAATTTTTTATCCGGCGTTTTGAAGCGATTGTTGCGTCGCATTCGTTGATTTTGCCTGAACACCGCAAAAGAGGAAGCTGGCGCTTATTGCATGATAACGAATCATCTCATCGATTCACTCTCGTGACTGATTTTTTGGCTAGAAATCGCATTTTAACCATTAATCACTCACCGTATTCGCCTGATATGGCTCCCTGTGACTTCTACCTATGCGAAAATTGCATTTGCCTATGAAAGGAAAACGCTTTGCGTCCGTAAAGGGCATCCAAAAGGCTTGTACCGACATCCTGAAGGACATTCCGATCAATAACCTGAAACACTGTTGGGTCGCGCAAAACAGTGTATCGAGGACGGAGGAGACTATTTTGAATAAATAAAAACGAAATTATCAGAACAAAGCTCGTGTCGTTTCTATATTAGCTCAGTCTCGTTTACTTGGGAAAACACCGATATATATATATATATATATATATATATATATATATATATATATATATATATATATATATATTTATTAATATTTTTTTTACCTCTGAGAGCTGTTTACGAATCGGACATGAAAAGATTAACAGGATGACTTCACATATTTTTTGTGTGCCCCCTTATACCGATATTTTAAACATTGTCTGGGTGGCACACCTGTAGAAACGACGAAATGTGAAGTGCAGATCGCACGAGCGTTGTGCGACAAAGAAAGTGTGATGGAGAGAGTGGAAGGGAAGGAGGTATTAAAAAAATATATGTATATATATATATATATATATATATATATATATATATATATATATATATGTATATATATATATATATATATATATATATATATATATATATATATACATATATATATATATATATATATATATATATATATATATATATATATATATATAGGTATATATATATATATATATATATATATATATATATATATATATATATATATATTTATATTAATATATCTATATATATTTATATATATATATATATATATATATATATATATATATATATATATATATACATATATATATATAAATATAAATAAATAAATAAATATATATATATATAAATATATATATATATATATATATATATATATATATATATATATATATATATATATATATATATATATATATATATATATATATACATATATATATATATAAATATTGATATTGATAAGCAATTTTCGAAAAAATTTTCTTTGGTGACGAGGCTCATTTGTTTGGCTCAGCGGTTACGTAAATAAACAGAATTGCCGCATATGGGGCTCTCAAAATCCTGAGGTGATCGCAAAAAAGCCCGTATTTTTTGAAAACGATCAAGAAAGAGCCATTACAGTCAATTTTGACCGCTATGGACGGATGTTAACCGACTACTTTTGGAGAGAAATTGAATATTATGATCTGGAGAACATGTGTTTCCAGCAGGATGGAGCCACAAGCCACACAACACTGGCTAATCAAGCACTTTTGCAAGAGAAATTTCCAGGACACGTAGTTTCGAGATTGAGTGATGTCAATTGGCTGGGAAGATCCTGCGACCTAACACCTTTGGATTTCTTTTTATGGGGCTTTGCGTAGATCGTGTTTACGCGAACATTCCTCAAAATCTTGATCAATTGAAAACCAATATTCGTGAAGTTATGGCCGAGATATTCCCGGTGAATGTGCCGAAAAGTTATTGAAAATGACCTCAAAAGGATTGAGGCCTGTAAGAGGTCGGGTGGAAAACATTTGAAGGATGTTGTGTTTTAAGTAAAATGGCAAGGTTCAATCTTTATATGGAATAAAAATTTTTGTTTCCATCTGAATACTTTATGTTTTATCTACAGCTTTATTTTCCCCAGCGTTAAAATGGATAAACCTATATATATAGATAGATATATATATATGTATGTATATATATATAAATATATATATATATATATATATATATATATATATATATATATATATATATATATATATATATATATATATATATATATATATATATATATATATATATTTATGTATATATATCTATATATATGTATGTATATATATATATATATGTATATATATATATATATATATATATATATATATATAAATATATACACACAAGGAGGTTTCCAAAATAAACGAGTCTTTTGTCATAAAAGTTTTTTTGGTGGCGCTATCTGTGAATGAGATAGTGCTTTGGATAATTACATCCCTTCTTAACTTTCAATGGCAATTTGGTGACATTTGGTTCAGTGGAAGCGAAGTTATCGCGTCTAAACCGACAGTATGTGTGTCTCATCGGTACAAAAATGAGTTTCGAACCAAGAACTATTATCAAATTCTGTTTTAAAATCGGTAAAACGTTTACCGAAACATTTAAATTGATGAAAAAAGTTTATGGCGATGATTGTTATCTCGTTCCAGAGTTTATGAGTGGTCTACAGGTTTCACAGATGGTCGTGAGGACTTAAATGACGATGAACATACGGGCCTCCCAAAATCGGTGATCACCGAAAACTCCATGGAAATTGTGCGTTAATTTATCAAAAATGAGCCAAAATCATCGTTGAAATTCATGGAATCGGAGTTGAATATCTCCAAAACATCAATTTATCGCATTTTAACCGATTATTTGGGCTTACAAAAGGTCTGTGCACGTTTTGTTCCGCACAAGTTAACTGATGACCAAAAATTGCGCAGAATTCAACATTCGAAAGACATCATTAAAGAGGCAAGAAAAGAAGAGAACTTCCTTTACAACATTGTAACTAGTGAAAAAACATGGTGTTTCTAATATGAACGCGAAACCATGCGTCTAAGTGCCGAATGAAACGCCCCAGACGAGCCTTCACCCAAAAAAATTGTGTTTGGAGAAGTCACAAATCAAGTCGATCCTCATTTGTTTTTACGATTCCAAGGGAATCGTCCACAGGGAGTTCGTGCCAACGGGCCAAACCGTCAGTGCAATTTTTTATCCGGCGATTTGAAGCGATTGTTGCGTCGCATTCGTTGATTTTGCCTGAACACCGCAAAAGAGGAAGCTGGCGCTTATTGCATGATAACGAATCATCTCATCGATTCACTCTCGTGACTGATTTTTTGGCTAGAAATCGCATTTTAACCATTAATCACTCACCGTATTCGCCTGATATGGCTCCCTGTGACTTCTACCTATGCGAAAATTGCAATTGCCTATGAAAGGAAAACGCTTTGCGTCCGTAAAGGGCATCCAAAAGGCTTGTTCCGACATCCTGAAGGACATTCCGATCAATAACCTGAAACACTGTTGGGTCGCGCAAAACAGTGTATCGAGGACGGAGGAGACTATTTTGAATAAATAAAAACGAAATTATCAGAACAAACTCGTGTCGTTTCTATATTAGCTCAGTCTCGTTTACTTGGGAACACACCGATATATATATATATATATATATATATATATATATATATATATATATATATATATATATATATATATATATTTATTAATATTTTTTTTACCTCTGAGAGCTGTTTACGAATCGGACATGAAAAGATTAACAGGATGACTTCACATATTTTTTGTGTGCCCCCTTATACCGATGTTTTAAACATTGTCTGGGTGGCACACCTGTAGAAACGACGAAATGTGAAGTGCAGGAAAAAAAAATATATATATATATATTTATATATATATTGTTACATGTACAAATAATTCTGCGAGCTACTGTCGCAATTGTTTTCACAACAATGAAGAACACGAATTCACTCGAAACCCCGAGAACCCAACAAGCATGATCAACATCTGCAAGTGACGTCACTCCATTCATTAATTTTCTCGGTAGAACATTCGCCAATAAACGAGAAATGGGTGAATAGGTAGAGACCCTATATAAAGGCGAGCTGAATGAATGGGGGTAGATCATTCATTCGACCGCGATAAGAACTGCGAAAGTGTGTGGGAAGTGTGTGTGTGTGAAGTGATTTAGAAGACAATTGCGATAAGAAATTTATGGACAAGGGTTAGATTTTTTGTAATAGTGAAAATTAAAATTAGTGAAAGTGTTAACTGATTATTGTGCATTTTATTTAATAAACTCTTTTAACTTAAATTAAAAGACATTGCGTTTTCACTTTCCCGGAACATTAAAATTATAGGCCGCGAACAATAACACGCGACAGTGGTGTCGAGAAGTGAGATAGAAAATTTCGAAAAGTGAAAACATTTAAACATTTTTAAACTGCACAGTTGTGAAATCTAACGTAAAAACTGTTGAAAAAAAAAAAACAACAAAAAGCCAATACAATAAAAATGCCACGAAACTTGCATCTAAGAATCAATGAATTGACCATGTCGGAGCTCAAGGAAGAGTTAGAACAGCGAAATCTGGCTACGCAAGGTACAAAGGCCACACTGATTGCACGCTTGCGCGACGCGATCGAGTCGGAAGGCGTGAATCTGGATTCGGGTGAGTTCTCAGATGCGGAGAAAGGCGCAGAAGGTGGAGGAGTAGAAACCCCCAAATCGAAGGAGCCAGAAAATGCGCTAATGCAAATGTTAATGCTGATGTCATCGAGTCTGACTGCGAAGCTAGATGAACAATCAGCGAAGTTAAATGAACAATCAACGAAGCTAAACGAACAATCAGCGAAGCTGGACCAACAAGCAATCGAAATCAAAGCAGACATCAAGGCAGACATCACACAGAAGCTGGAGAAACAGTCAACCGAAATAAAAGCGGAGCTCGGTAGTCTCAACAAGCAAATTAAAGGCGTCGAGGAAAAGGTTGACCAGGTCGAGGAAAAGGTTTACCAGGTCGAGGGAAAGGTCAGCCAGGTCGAGGAGAGAATCAACAATGAGATGGAAAACATGAAAAAGGAATTGGAAGCAGCAAAGGCAGTAGTAACCGCCTCACCAGCCCCAATTATAACCGCAGCGCAAAGCTCATCTAGAAATGTACAAGCACCAATATTCGATGGGCAAACGGTCTGGACTATTTACAAAACCCAGTTTGAAGCAGCCGCTCGCATAAATCACTGGATTGAGCAGGAACGAGCAACTGCATTGATTCTTGCTCTAAGAGGCCCAGCTGCCGAGCTGTTGCAGACGATCCCCGTTGAATTGCACTCAAACTCGAATGCTATAATGAATGCGCTCGACATGCGTTATGGAGATGATCATCTAAAGCAGATTTATCGGTCACAGCTAAGGCATCGGGTGCAGAAGCCTGGTGAAACCCTACAGCAGCTAGCCCAAGACATTGAGCGACTAGCACTTTTGGCTTACCCAGCCTACGACCCAGAACATCGAGATGATGCAGCGACAGAGGCATTCATCAGCGCACTAAAGGACCTGGAATTGCAACAAGCCGTGCGTTTAGCTCAAAAGCAAACGGTTAAGGACGCATTGGCTTACAGTCTGAACTTTGAGGCAGCGAAAAATGTGACTCGTACCACTGCCCGGGTTCGTGAAGTAGTGACAGACAAATCCAGGTGTGAGCGCGTGGGAATTGAGCGAGAGCTGCAGGTGAATGGTGCGCCTAGATGCTGGAATTGCGGGGAAAAAGGCCACCTGCAAAGAGACTGCAAGAAGGGGAGAAGACCGAGCTATTGTCCAGGGTGGTGGAGACCCAGACCGAGTCAGGAGCCTAGAAGGGAGGCCCATCAAACTGCAAGGGCCAACTTCGTGGGGCGAACGTTGGCCACGAGTATCGACATCCCCAGCACCGTGCCAAGGCAACATCGTGGAGAAGCTGACAGATGCCTATCTGATCAAGTTGATGAAGAACAATGCACCCTAACAAACGACACTGGTGCAACCCGATTGACGATCCGACCAGACCTAGTGAGGCCCCAACTGCTCCACAAGGGCAGAGTTCATGGAATTACTGACGCCCTATCTCGTCATCCATGTCCAGCTAACTGCAAGCATTGCCGACGGATTGAGAAAAAGGAGCCGCCCGTTGATCTGCGAATGATAACGGCTGAATTCGATGAAGGTTGGTCATCGGAGGAGATTCGAAATGCCCAGCTAGCCGATGAAGACATCGGACCATTGCTCGTATGGAAGGAGACGACTGGGCGACCTGAGTGGAAGGACGTTTCGGTGCATGGCGCAACCCTGAAAAGCTATTGGGCACAATGGAACTCCCTTCAGGTGGAGGGTGGTGTACTCAAGCGGAAATGGGAAACGGCGGATGGCAGCTCCTATAGGATGCAAACTATACTACCCAAAAGCCGAATCCATGATGTGGTTAAGGAAATGCATGAAGGATCCTCGGGAGGCCACCTTGGTGTTAACAAGACCTTAGCGAAATTGCGGGAACGGTTCTACTGGCTCCACGCTCGAGAAGACGTAGAGGACTGGTGTCGCAGATGCACAATTTGCGCTTCCGTCAACGGCCCAAAGCGACGCCTGAGAGGACAAATGCAAACCTATAACGTAGGGGTACCGTTTGAAAGGATTGCTGTTGACATCGCTGGACCCTTTCCTGAATCTGAATGGGGAAATCGATACACGCTGGTTGTAGCCGATTATTTCAGCAAGTGGCCCGAGGTCTACCCCATTCCCAACCAGGAAGCAACTACTGTAGCTGAACAGCTAGTGTTAAATTGGGTCAGTAGGTACGGCGTACCTGGCGAACTACATTCGGATCAAGGCCGAAACTTTGAGTCACTAGTTTTTGGCGAAATATGCGAGCTGCTCGGAATACGGAAAACGAGGACAACACCGCTGCATCCCCAATCCGATGGAATGGTCGAACGTTTCAACGGCACGCTCAATAAACACCTTGCCAAAATGGTTGACGAGAACCAAAGGGACTGGGACCGACATATCCCACTATTTTTGATGGCGTATAGAGCCGCTGAACATGCGTCGACGAGCCAAGCCCCAGCCAAAGTCATTTTTGGAAAGTCTATTCGTTTGCCAGCCGATATAAAGTTCGGAACACCCCCTGAGAAACCCCAAACGGTCTCGGAGTACGCAAGTGATCTAAGACAACGGTTGAACCAGATACATCGGACAGTGCAAAAACACCTCGAATCGGCTACTGACCGCATGAAGACCAGGTATAATCTAAAGGCTAATTCTACTGGCTTCCAGCAAGATGACTTGGTGTGGCTATTTAACCCGCAACGGCGAAAGGGTAGGTCTCCAAAGTTGCAACATAATTGGGAGGGACCATACCGAGTTGGAAAGCGAATCAACGACGTCGTATACCGAATACAGGAACATCGTAAGCCGAGAGCTAAAATGAAAATCGTGCATCTGGACCGTCTTGCCCCATATTACACCCAGGGAGAATTGACTACAACTGGCGACACATCTTTTCGGGGCGAAAAGAACTGAGGTGGGGGCAGTGTTACATGTACAAATAATTCTGCGAGCTACTGTCGCAATTGTTTTCACAACAATGAAGAACACGAATTCACTCGAAACCCCGAGAACCCAACAAGCATGATCAACATCTGCAAGTGACGTCACTCCATTCATTAATTTTCTCGAATCTACCAGCTAGAACATTCGCCAATAAACGAGAAATGGGTGAATAGGTAGAGACCCTATGTAAAGGCGAGCTGAATGAATGGGGGATGATCATTCATTCGACCGCGATAAGAACTGCGATAGTGTGTGGGAAGTGATTTTCGTAATAGTGAAGTGATTTAGAAGACAATTGCGATAAGAAATTTATGGACAAGTGTTAGATTTTTTGTAATAGTGAAAATTAAAATTAGTGAAAGTGTTAACTGATTATTGTGCATTTTATTTAATAAACTCTTTTAACTTAAATTAAAAGACATTGCGTTTTCACTTTCGCGGAGCATTAAAATTATAGGCCGCGAACAATAACACGCGACAATATATATATATATATATATATATATATATATATATATATATATATATATAGGTATATATATATATATATATATATATATATATATATATATATATATAGGTATATATATATATATATATATATATATATATATATATATATATATATATATATATATATATATATATATATTTATATCAATATATCTATATATATTTATATATATATATATATCTATATATATATATATATATATATATATATATATATATGTATATATATATATATATATATATATATATATATATATATATATATATATATATATATATATATATTGTTACATGTACAAATAATTACATGTACAAATAATTCTGCGAGCTACTGTCGCAATTGTTTTCATAATCATTAAGAACGTCAACAAATGAATTTACTCGAACCCACGAGAACCCAACAAGCATGATCAACATCTGCAAGTGACGTCACTCCATTCATTAATTTGCTCGAATCTACCAGGTACCTCTCGGTAGAACATTCGATAATGTACGAGAAATGGGTGAATAGGTAGAGACCCTATATAAAGGCGAGCTGAATGAATGGGGGGATTCATTTTCATTCGACCGCGATAAGAACTGCGATAGTGTGTGGGAAGTGATTTTCGTAATAGTGAAGTGATTTAGAAGACAATTGCGATAAGAAATTTATAGACAAGTGTTAAAATTTTAATAGTGAAAATTAAAATAAGTGCAAGTGTTAAACTGATTATTGTGCATATCTGTGATCAAATAAACTCTTTTAATTTAATTTAAAAGATATTGCGTTTTCACTTTCCCGGAACATTAAAATTATAGGCCGCGAACCAATAACACGCGACAGTGGTGTCAAGAAGTGCAAAAGAAAAATTTTGAAAGTGAATATTTGAACATTTTCATAGTGCACAATAGGAAAATTTAAAGAAACATTAAAAATGCCACGAAGCTTAAACTTAAAAATTAATGAATTGAATATGTCGGAGCTTAAGGAAAAGTTGGAACAGCGAAATCTGCCTACGCAAGGTACTAAGGCCACACTGATTGCACGCTTGCGTGACGCAATTGAATCGGAAGGCGCGTATCTGGATTCGGGTGAGCCCTCAGATGCAGAAAAAGGCGCAGAAGGTGGTGAAGCAGAAACAAAAAAACCAAAGGAACCAGAAAATGCGCTGATGCAAATGTTAATGCTGATGCAGCAAGAGCAGCGACAACAGTCGTCCAATTTAACTACGAAGCTAGATGAACAATCAGCGAAGTTAAATGAAAAATCAGCGAAGTTAAATGAACAATCATCGAAGCTAAATGAACAATCAGCGCAGCTAAATGAACAGACATCCAGTTTAGCTGCGGAGCTAAATGAACAATCAGCAAAAATGGACCAACAAGCGATTGAAATCAAGGCGGATTTGCAAAAACAGTCAACCGAAATAAAAGCGGAGCTCAGTAGTCTCAACAGCCAAATTAAATGCGTCGAGGAAAAGGTATACCAGGTCGAGGAGACAATCAACCTTGAGATCAGCCAGGTTGAGGAGAGAATCAACCATGAGATGGAAAAAGTGAAAAAGGACTTGGAAGCAGTGAAGACAGCAGTAACCGCCTCACCAGCCCCGCTTATAACTGCAGCGCAAAGCTCATCTAGAAATGCGCAAGCACCAATATTCGACGGGCAAACGGTCTGGACTATTTACAAAACCCAGTTTGAAGCCGCCGCTCGCATAAATCACTGGAATGAGCAGGAACGAGCAACTGCATTGATTCTTGCTCTAAGAGGCCCAGCTGTCGAGCTGTTGCAGACGATCCCCGTTGAATTACACTCAAACCCGAACGCTATAATGAATGCACTTGACATGCGTTATGGAGACGATCATCTAAAGTAGATTTATCGGTTGCAGCTAAGGCGTCGGGTGCAGAAGACTGGTGAAACCTTGCAGCAACTAGCCCAAGACATCGAGCGACTGGCACTTTTGGCTTACCCAGCGTACGACCCAGAACATCGAGATGATGCAGCGACAGAAGCATTCATCAGCGCCCTAAAGGACTCGGAATTGCAACAAGCCGTGCGTTTAGCTCAAAAGCAAACGGTTAAGAATGCATTGGCTTACAGTCTGAACTTTGAGGCAGCGAAAAATGTGACTCGTACCACTGCCCGGGTTTGTGAGGTAGTGACAGACAAGTGCAGGTGTGAGCGCGTGGAAATTGTGTGAGACCCGCATGTAAATGGTGCGCCTAGATGCTGGAATTGCGGAGAGAAGGGGTACTTGCAAAGAGACTGCAAGAAGCGAAGAAAACCGAGCTATTGTCCAGGGCGTGCAGCTAGGAGGAGATCCAGACCGAGTCAGGAGCCCAAAATGGAAGCCCTTCAAACAGAGGGGTCGGGAAACATGTAAGAGCCAACTTCGTGGGGCATAGGTTGGCTAGGAGGATCGACGTCCCCAGCACCACCATCACCGTGTCAAGACTACATCGTGGAGAAGCGGACTTATGCCTTCCGGGTCAAATTGATGGAGAACACTGCACCATAACAATCGACACTGGTGCAACCCGATCGATTATCCGACCAGATATAGTTGGACAGCAACAACTTCACTACGGGAGAAACTGCACCTGTTCATGGAGAGGTCAACCTCCAGATACAGTTGGGAGACCTTGTGTTCCGACATAATTTTCTGGTCGCGAACATTATGGATGACTGCATTCTCGGAATGGATTTTCTGCGACCACATGGAATCACGTTGGATTTGGGCAAACGGGTATTGAAATGAGAGAATGTCGAAGTACTGATGGAGGATCCCAGCGTCCAAATCCCCAAGATGAATGTAGTGGTATGTACTGACACTGATGTACCGAATTCTTCCGAAAGCATTGTATGGGCCAAGCTGGATGGTGATTCTGGAGACCACCGATCTTATCTGATAGAGCCAACGAAGACATCCGCATTGCGCAGTTTGATTGTAGGACGAAGCCTTGTAAGATCTTTAAGGAACGGATATGTGCCGGTTAGAGTCCTTAACACCGCAGACTCAACCACGAGCATCAAAGCGGGAGAAGTCATCGGCAGCTGCCAGCCTGTTTCCACCATCACCTCTTTGGAAGCTACTCACAACCATCATTGGAAAAGGAGGCAAGACACAGACAAAGCCCGGGAATCCACGTCTGCAATATTGAAGCAAGTCAAATTGCCGGTGCAGCTATTCAAACGAGCCTCTGATCTGGTCACCAAGTACAGTGACATCTTCTCAACAAGCCCGGATGACCAAGCCCGAACGAGTTTGGTAACTCACGTCAAAGTTACACAGGGAGCCAAGCCGATTCGACAAGCACCAAGACGTCTCCCTATAGCCAAACAAGGAGAAGTGAGCGCGCTGATCTCGGACATGGAGAAACAAGGCATTATTGAACCTTCTGTAAGTCCATGGGCCACGCCTGTAGTTCTAGTAAAGAAAAAGGATGGTAGCACTCGTTTTTGGGTCGACTATAGGCAACTGAACGACGTCACTAAGAAAGATAGTTACCCGCTCCCAGGCATCGATGACATCATGGACACTTTAGCCGACGAAAAATGGTTTTCTACACTCGATCTCAAGAGTGGCTACTGGCAGGTAGAAATTGACAAGAAGGACCGAGAGAAGACCGCATTTTCAGTTGGGACCGGATTGTGGCAATTTGTGGTGATGCCGTTTGGGCTTCGCAATGCTCCAGCCACTTTCGAACGCTTGATGGAATACGTGCTACGTGATCTAACCTGGAAAATCTGCTTGGTGTACCTAGATGACATCATCGTCATCGGGAGAACGTTCGAAGAGCATGTGCGGAACTTAGAAGATGTTTTCTCCCGACTGCAACTGGCAAATTTGAAACTTAGTCCTGACAATTGTATCCTTTTCGCAGCTGAAGTAAAATACCTGGGACATGTCGTATCAGCAGAAGGGGTTAAAACAGACCCTGAGAAAATTGAAGCCGTGAAAAGCTGACCAACACCAATTAACATGCGCCACCTACGAAGTTTCCTGGGTCTGGCAACCTACTATCGAAGATTCGTCAAAGACTTTGCCAAAATAGCTAAGTGTCTCCATCAGCTAACCGAGAAAAATCGTCCGTATGTCTGGAATGAACAATGCCAGACAGCCTTTGAGACCCTGAAGGAAAAGCTATGTGAATCACCCGTACTGGCGTATCCGAAACCCGGAACAATGTTTGTAATTGACACCAATGCAAGCAACGGCGGTATTAGAGCAGTACTCTCCCAACAGATCAATGGCGAAGAAAGAGTCCTCTCGTATTACAGTCGAGTTCTTTCAAAAAGTGAGAGGAACTACTGTGTGACCAGGAAGGAGCTATTGGCTATAATAGAGGCCACCAAGCAGTTCCACAAGTACCTATATGGCCAGAAATTTGTTCTTCGAATGGACCATGCATCGTTGAGATGGCTACTTAACTTCAAAAACCCCGAGGGACAAGTTGCGAGATGGATGGAAAGATTGCAGTCATACGACTACGAAATTGTCCATCGGAAGGGCGGAGTTCATGGAAATGCTGACGCCCTATCTCGTCGCCCATGTCCAGCTAACTGCAAGCATTGCCGACGGATTGAGGAAAAGGAACCGCCCGTTGATCTGCGACTGATAACGGCCGAATTCGATGAAGGTTGGTCATCGGAGGAGATTCGAAATGCCCAGCTAGCCGATGAAGACATCGGACCATTGCTCGTATGGAAGGAGACGACTGGGCGACTTGAGTGGAAAGACGTTTCAACGCATGGCGCAACCCTGAAAAGCTATTGGGCACAATGGAACTCCCTTCAGGTAGAGCGTGGCATACTCAAGCGAAAATGGGAAACGGCGGATGGCAGCTCCTATAGGATGCAAACTATACTACCCGAAAGCCGAATCCACGATGTGGTTAAGGAAATGCATGAAGGATCCTCGGGAGGCCACCTTGGTGTTAACAAGACCTTAGCGAAATTGCGGGAAAGGTTCTACTGGCTCCACGCTCGAGAAGACGTAGAGGACTGGTGTCGCAGATGCACAATTTGCGCTTCCGTCAAAGGCCCAAAGCGACGACTGAGAGGACAAATGCAAACCTATAACGTGGGGGTACCGTTTGAAAGAATTGCTGTTGACATCGCAGGACCCTTTCCTGAATCTGAATGGGGAAATCGATACACGCTGGTTGCAGCCGATTATTTCAGCAAGTGGCCCGAGGTCTACCCCATTCTCAACCAGGAAGCAACTCCTGTAGCTGAACAGCTAGTGTTAAATTGGGTCAGTAGGTACGGCGTACCTGGCGAACTACATTCGGATCAAGGCCGAAACTTTGAGTCACTAGTTTTTGGCGAAATGTGTGAGCTGCTCGGAATACGGAAAACTAGGACAACACCGCTGCATCCCCAATCCGATGGAATGGTCGAACGTTTCAACGGCACGCTCAATAAACACCTTGCCAAAATGGTTGACGAGAACCAAAGGGACTGGGACCGACATATCCCACTATTTTTAATGGCGTATAGAGCCGCTGAACATGCGTCGACGGGCCAAGCCCCAGCCAAAGTCATTTTTGGAAAACTATTCCTTTGCCAGCCGATATAAAGTTCAGAACACCCCTGAGAAACCCCAAACGGTCTCCGAGTACGCAAGTGATCTAAGACAACGGTTGAACCAGATACATCGGACAGTGCGAAAACACCTCGAATCGGCTACTGACCGCATGAAAACCAGGTATGATCTAAAGGCTAATTCTACTGGCTTCCAGCAAGATGACTTGGTGTGGCTTTATAACCCGCAACGGCGAAAGGGTGGGTCTCCAAAGTTGCAACATAATTGGGAGGGACCATACCGAGTTATAAAGCGAATCAACGACGTCGTATACCGAATACAGGAACATCGTAAGCCAAGAGCTAAAATGAAAATCGTGCATCTGGACCATCTTGCCCCATATTACACCCAGGGGAATTGACTACAAATAGCGACACATCTTTTCGGGGCGAAAAGAACTGAGATGGGGGCAGTGTTACATGTACAAATAATTACATGTACAAATAATTCTGCGAGCTACTGTCGCAATTGTTTTCATAATCATTAAGAACGTCAACAAATGAATTTACTCGAACCCACGAGAACCCAACAAGCATGATCAACATCTGCAAGTGACGTCACTCCATTCATTAATTTGCTCGAATCTACCAGGTACCTCTCGGTAGAACATTCGATAATGTACGAGAAATGGGTGAATAGGTAGAGACCCTATATAAAGGCGAGCTGAATGAATGGGGGGATTCATTTTCATTCGACCGCGATAAGAACTGCGATAGTGTGTGGGAAGTGATTTTCGTAATAGTGAAGTGATTTAGAAGACAATTGCGATAAGAAATTTATGGACAAGTGTTAGAATTTTAATAGTGAAAATTAAAATAAGTGCAAGTGTTAAACTGATTATTGTGCATATTTGTGATCAAATCAACTCTTTTAATTTAATTTAAAAGATATTGTGTCTTCACTTTCCCGGAACATTAAAATTATAGGCCGCGAACCAATAACACGCGACAATATATATTATATATATATATATATATATATATATATATATATATATATATATACATATATATATATATATATATATATATATATATATATACGAGTATATACGTATATATATATTTATATAGATATATCCAGACATACCTGCATATATATACGTTTATATTTACATATATATATATATATATATATATATATATATATATATATATATACATCCACATATATATATATATATATATATATATATATATATATATATATATATAAATATATATATATATATATATATATATATATATATATATACATAGATAGATATATCCATATATATATATTTATATTTATATAGATATATCCATACATACCTGTATATATATATACACTTATATTTACATATATATATATATATATATATATATATATATATATATATATATATATATATATATATACAAGTGTATGTATATATTCATATATATATATATACATATATATATATATATATATATATATATATATATATATATATATATATATATATATATATAAATATCCACATATATATATACATTCATATATATATATATATATATATATATATATATATATATATATATATATATATATATATATACATATATATATATATATAAATATATATATTTATATATGTCTATATATATATATATATATATATATATATATATATATATATATATATGTATATATATATCTATATATATATATATATATATATATATATATATATATATATTTATATATATATATGTATAGATATATCCATACATATATATACATAAATATTGATATATGTATATATATCTGTATATATATATTTATATATATATATATATATATATATATATATATATATATATATATATATATATATATATATATATATTGTTACATGTACAAATAATTACATGTAAAAATAATTCTGCGAGCTGCTGTCGCAATTGCTTTCATAATCAACGTCAACAAATGAATTTACTCGAACCCACGAGAACCCAACAAGCATGATCAACATCTGCAAGTGACGTCACTCCATTCATTAATTTGCTCGAATCTACCAGGTACCTCTCGGTAGAACATTCGATAATGTACGAGAAATGGGTGAATAGGTAGAGACCCTATATAAAGGCGAGCTGAATGAATGGGGGGGATTCATTCATTACAACCGCGATAGAAAACTGCGACATAGTGGAACGCGAAGTAAAGACGATTGATTGTTTGAGTGCGAAGTGATTTAGAAGACAATTGCGATAAGAAATTTATGGACAAGTGTTAGATTTTTTTCATAGTGAAAATTAAAATTAGTGAAAGTGTTAAATTGTTAAATTGTTTATTGTGCATTTTTGTAATTAAATAAATTCTTTTAACTTAAATTAAAAGACATTGCGTTTTCACTTTCCCGGAACATTAAAATTATCGGCCGCGAACCAATAACACGCGACAATGGTGTCAAGAAGTGAGAAAGAAAAACTTTGGAAGTGAAAACTTTTGAAAATTTTTGTGCACAATAGTGAAAATTAACGTGGAAACTGGTAGAAAAACAGCCGAAACAATAAAAATGCCAGAAAATGCGATATTGCAAATGTTAATGCTGATGCAGCAAGAGCAGCGACAACAGTCATCTAATTTAACTGTGAAGCTTAATGAACAATCAGCGAAGCTTAATGAACAATCAGTGAAGCTGGATCAACAAGCGATCGAAATCAAGGCAGATTTTCAAAAACAGTCCACCGAAATAAAAGCGGAGCTCAGTAGTCTTAACAAGCAAATTAAAGGCGTCGAGGAAAAGGTTGACCAGGTCGAAGAGAAGGTTTACCAGGTCGAGGAAAAGGTCAGCCAGGTCGAAGAAAGAATGAACCATGAGATGGAAAAAGTGAAAAAGGACTTGGAAGCAGCGAAAGCAGTAATAACCGCCTCACCAGCCCCAATTATAACCGCAGCGCAAAGCTCATCTAGAAATGTGCAAGCACCAATATTCGATGGGCAAACGGTCTGGAGTATTTACAAAATCCAGTTTGAAGCAGCCGCTAGGGTAAATCACTGGAAATAGCAGGAACGAGCAACTGCGTTAATTCTTGCTCTAAGAGGCCCAGCTGCCGAGCTTTTGCAGACTATCCCCGTTGAGCTGCATTCAAACCCGGTTGCTATAATGAATGCGCTGGACATTCGTTACGGAGAGGATCATCTGAAGCAGATTTACCGGGCACAGCTACGGCATCGGATGCAGAAGTTTGGCGAAACCTTGCAGCAGCTAGCACAAGACATTGAGCGACTGGCATTTTTGGCTTACCCAGCGTACGACCCAGAACATTGAGATGACGTAGCAGCAGAAGCATTCATCAGCGCCTTAAAGGACAAAGAATTGCAACAAGCCGTGCGGTTAGCTCAAAAGCAAACAGTCAAGGATGCATTGGCTTATAGTTTAAATTTTGAGGCAGCCAAAAATGTGACCCGTACCACTGCCCGGGTTCGCGAGGTACTGGCAGATAATTGCAGGTGTGAGCGCGTGGGAATTGAGCGAGAGCTGCAGGTGAATGGTGCGCCTAGATGCTGGAATTGCGGGGAAAAAGGGCACCTGCAAAGAGACTGCAAGAAGGGAAGAAGACCGAGCTATTGTCCAGGGTGGTGGAGATCCAGACCGTGCCAGGAGCCTAGAATGGAGGCCCATCAAACTGCAAGGGCCAACTTCGTGGGGCGAACGTTGGCTAGGAGTATCGACATCCCCAGCACCGTGCCAAGGCAACATCGTGGAGAAGCAGACAGATGCCTTCCTGGTCAAGTTGGTGAAGAACAATGCACCCTAACAAACGACACTGGTGCAACCCGATCGACGATCCGACTAGACCTAGTGAGGCCCCAACAGCTTCACAAGGGCAGAGTTCATGGAATTGCTGACGCCCTATCTCGTCATCCATATCCAGCTAACTGCAAGCATTGCCAACGGATTGAGGAAAAGGAACCGCCCGTTGATCTGCGACTGATAACGGTGGAATTCGATGAAGGTTGGTCATCGGAGGAGATTCGAAATGCCCAGCTAGCCGATGAAGACATCGGACCATTGCTCGTATGGAAGGAGACAACTGGGCGACCGGAGTGGAAGGACGTTTCGATGCATGGCGCAACCCTGAAAAGCTATTGGGCACAATAGAACTCCCTACAGGTGGAGGGTGGCGTACTCAAGCGGAAATGGGAAATGGCGGATGGTAGCTCCTATAGGATGCAAACTATACTACCCAAAAGCCTAATCCACGATGTGATTAAGGAAATGCATGAAGGATCCTCGGGAGGCGACCTTGGTGTTAACAAGACCTTAGCGAAATTGCGGGAAAGGTTCTACTGGCTCCACACT
>OZ017739.1:197211973-197264473 GCA_963969285.1 Odontomyia ornata
AGTTGCTCATTACTGCTCATTCCAAAGATTTATCCTAGCGGCGGCTTCAAACTGGATGTTGTAAGTACTCCAGACCGTCTGCCCGTCAAATATTGGTGCTTTCATATTTCTGCAAACGCTATGCGCTGCGGTTACAAGTGGGGCTAGTGAGATGGTTACTATTGCCTTCGCTGCTTCCAATTCTTTTTTCACTCTTTCCATCTCATGGTTCATTCTCTCTTCGACCTGCCTGATCTCATAGTTGATTCTCTCCTCAACCTGGCTGACCTTCTCTTCGACCTGGTAAACCTTTTCCTCGACGCATTTAATTTGATTGCTCAGGCTACCGGGCTCCACTTTTATTTCGGATGACTGTTTTTTACTTCCTTGATTTCGATCGCTTGTTGCTCCAGCTTCACTGATTGTTCATTTAACCTCGCTGATTATTCATCTGTTGTCGCTGTTCTTGCTGCATCAGCGTCAACATTTGCATCAGTGCATTTTCTGGTTCCTTTGGTTTTGTTGTTCCTGCTTCACCACTTTCTGCGCCTTTTTCAGCAAAAGACGGCTCACCCACCATGGTAAATTCATTAATTTTTCACTGTTAGCTTCGTTTTTTTTTATTATTTCGACTTACATTTTTTTCACCAGTTTCCAAGTTAATTTTCACTATTGTGCACTTTAAAAATGTTTAAACGTTTTCACTTCCAAAATTTTCTTTCTCACTTCTTGACACCACTGTCGCGTGTTATGGTTCGCGGCCCATAATTTTAATGTTCCGGGAAAGTGAAAACGCAATGTCTTTTAAATTAAGTTAAAAGAGTTTATTTATTTATAAATGCACAATCATTAATTTAACACTTTCACTAATTTTAATTTTCACTTTGTCTATAAATTGTTCACTTTAACTGTCTTATCTAACACGAAAATGACTTTACTATTACTCGATCAATATCGCTTTCCGATTCGCACCCCACACTGTCGCAGTTTTTACTATCGCGTCTCTAGCCATTCAACCCATTTCTCGTACATTGGCGAATGTTCTGCCGAGAGGTACCTAGTATATTCGAGCAGCTTAATGAATGGAGTGACGTCATTTTCAGATGTTGATCATGCTTGGTGAGTTCTCGTGGTTTCGAGCAAATTCACTTTGTTGATCATGAGGTTCTTAATGGTTGTGAAAACGATTGCGACAGTAGCTTACAGAATTATTCGTAGATGAAACAATATAAATATCAAAATATATACATGTATATATATATATATATTTATATATATATATATATATATATATATATATATATATATATATATATATATATATTTATATATATACATATATATATATATATATATATATATATTCGAATACATATATATATATATATATATATATGTATATATATATATATATATATATATATATATATATATATATATATATATATATATATATATATATATATATACCCAATATATATTGTGTATATATATATGTGTGTATATATATATATATATATATATATATATATATATATATATATATATATAAACATATATATATAAACATATATATATATATATGTACAATATATATCGGTTTGTTCGATAATTAATATTGTTTTTGTTTGATCTTTACAAAGTTAATTTACTTATATTAGCAACAAACATTAATCAGAGTGATATATTGACAATTTTGTTGGATTACCTTTGCCATCTCTCGGTAAATTGAAAAACTCTACATTCAAAGAAACCTTGGTTTTGTAAACAAAGAACTTTTCCAACTCATTTGGAATAGCCAGACTAGAATCGAAAGTACAGGGCTATCCATTTCGTGGCTGGGAAAGTATAACCCTGCCATTTGACAATTATCAAAATTAAATGTCATGGTTTTTTTAGTTGAAGGTTTGCCATTTAGAAAGATGGATCGTTTAACCGTCAAAGAACGCGTTAAAATTATTAAGTTTTATTATAAAAATTGTGATTCTGCTGTATCAACATTTAGGGCTTTACGAGCCGATTACGGTCGACAAAATCGACCTACACAGCAAACAATTTCGAGCAGAGTGAGAAAATTTGAAGAGACTGGATTGTTCATCGATATTGCAAGGCCTGTGCATCATTGCAATATTCGTTCTGCTGAAAATATCGCTGTCGTTGCTCAAAGTGTGAAGAAAGACCCGAATTTGTCGATTCCTCGACATGCTCAACATTTGGGCTTGTCTTACGGCTCATTGTGGTGGATTTTGCATTTGGATTTGCATCTCCATCCATACAAAATCTAACTCACTCAAAAACTTAAGCCTCAAGACCATACACAACGCAGAATGTATGCGAATTGAGTGATTGAACAACAAGCCATTGATAACGATTTTTCGAACAAAATGTTCTCTAGTGATAAGGCTCATCTATCGCTCAGCGGTTACGTAAATAAACAGAATTGCCGCATATGGGGCTCTCAAAGTCTCAGGTGATCGCAGAAAGGCCTTTGCATCCGGAAAAAGTGACCGTTTGGTGTGCATTATGGTCTGGTGGTGTTATTGGCCCGTATTTTTTTTAAAACGATCAAGGAAGAGCCATCACAGTCAATTTCGACCGCTATGGACGAATGTTAACCGATTATTTTTGAAGAGAAATTGAAGATTTTGATCATGTGGTTCCAACAGGATGGAGCCACAAGCAATCCAACACATAGATTCTCATAGATGACGTGAACCCCATTGTTATTGCGTAGCTTATATTATTGTATATACTATTTCAACGATGAGGTTTTACACTATCTTCGGTCAAAAACTGAGTGTCATTCGAAAACAATAAATTGGTTGAAAGTAAACTTGAAAATTGACAATCAAATAGAGCACTACCCGCATATTTTATTGTTTTAATTCCGAAAGGGAAGAAATTCGATGTAAGCTCGACAGAAATTGTGTGAAATTTATGGTGAGAATTACCGAGCGCCATAGTGTCAACGTTGGTTTGCTCGCTTTCGTTCTGGAAATTTAAATGTGCAAGATGCACCAGATACTGTCCAACCACTACCAATGACGACAAAATTAAGGCGTTAATTGAAATTAACTGGAATATGATAACCTGAGATATAGGAAAAAAGTTCGACGTATCAAATTCAGCGGTTTACCTGCACCTACAACAGCTGGGTAACGTAAACAAATTGGATATTTAGGTTCGTCACGATTTAAATGAAATCCACCTCACTAAACACTTTAACACATGCGACACTTTGGTGAATCGTCACCAAAACGACGCATTTCTAGAAGGATTCATAACAGATGAAAAAAATAGATTGTTTATGATAACGTAGTCTGAAAACAATCATGGACCAAGCAAGATGAGAGACCGTAATCGACATCTAAAGCGAATATTCATCAAAAGAAGATAATGTTGTCTTTGTGGTGGGATCTCAATCATGTAATCTACTTTGAGCTGCTTTCAAGAAACCATAGTATTGATTTTAATGTCCATTGTCGCCTGCTATCGAAATTAATCGAAGGAGTCAAGCAAAACTTCCCTGAGCTATCCAATTGCAAAGGCGTGATGTTCCATCATGACAACGCGAGACCTCATCCGTCTTTCAAAATCCGTCAAAAATTGATGCTTCATCCACCCTATAGCCCTAACTTAGCAGCATCAGACTATCATTTGTTTCGCTCCCTTCAAAACCATTTGAGTGTTAGTATAGGGTTATCCATTTTACGCTTGGGAAAGTAAAGCTAAAGAAAACACATAAACTATTCAAATAGAAACAAAATCTTTTATTCGATATACAGATTGAACTTTGCCATTATACGCGAAGTACAACATCATTCAAATCTCCTCCACGGGCCCTCTTACAGGCCTCAATCCTTTTGAGGTAATTTTCAATGACTTTCCGGCACATTTCCGGGAATATCTCGGCCATAACTTCACGAAAATTGCATAGCCCCATAAAACATATATATATATATATATATATATATATATATATATATATATATATATATATATATATATAAAAATATATATTTATATGTATATATATATATATATATATATGTATATATATATATATATATATATATATATATACATATATATCTACGTATGTATGTATGGATATGTACATAGGAATATATACATAATATATATATATATATATATATATATATATATATATATATATATATATATATATATATATATATATATATGTTTATATATATATATATATATATATATATATATATATATATATATATATATATATATTTTTATATATATCTATATATATAAATATAAATATATATATATATATATATATATATATATATATATATATATGTATCTGTATATACGTATATATATATAAATCTTTATATATATATATATATATATATATATATATATATATATATTATATATAGTATATAGTATATATATATATATATATATATATATATATATATATATATATATATATTGTCGCGTGTTATGGTTCGCGGCCAATAATTTTAATGTTCCGGGAAAGTGAAAACGCAATGTCTTTAAATTAAATTAAAAGAGTTTATTTACTTAAAATGCACAATCACTAATTTAACTATTTTACAACTTGTCTATTAATTTTTATTTCAACTGTTTATCACTTAAAAATCAATATCGCTCTCAATTCGCACTCCACACTATCGCAGTTTACTATATCGCGGTTGTAATGAGTGATCCCCCCTCTTGATTCAGCTCGCCATTATATAGGGTCTCTAGTCATTCAATCCATTTTTCGTACATTGGCGAATGTTCTGCCGAGAGGTATCTGGTATATTCGAGTCACTTTCAGATGTTGATCATGCTTGGTCGGTTCTCGTGGTTTCGAGTAAATTCACTTTGTTGATGTTCTTAATGGTTCTGAAAACAATTGAGACAGTAGCTCGCAGAAATATTTGTAAATGTAACACCGCCCCCACCTCAGTTTTTTCGCCACGAAAAGATGTGTCGCCAGTTGTAGTCAATTCTCCCTGGATGGTCTAGGTGCACAATTTTCATTTTGGCTCTTGGCTTACGGTGTTGCTGTATGCGGTATACGATGTCGTTGATTCATTTTGTATCTCGGTATGGTCCCTCCCAATTATGTTGCAACTTTGGAGACCTACTGTTTCGCCGTTGCGGGTTGTAAAGTCACACCAAGTCATCTTGCTGGAAGCCAGTAGAATTAGCCTTGAGATCATATCTGGTCTTCATGCGGTCAGTAGTCAATTCGAGGTGTTTTCGCACTGTCCGATGTATCTGGTTCAACCGTTACCTTAGCTCACTTGCGTACTCCGAGATCGTTGGGGGTTTCTCGGGGGGTGTTCCGAACTTTATATCAGCCGGCAGACGAATAGTCTTTCCAAAAAGGGCCTTGGCTGGGGCTTGGCCCGTCGATGCACGTTCAGCAGTTCCGTACGCCATCAAAAATAGTGGGATATGATGGTTCCAGTCCCTTTGTTTCTCGTCAACCATCTTGGCCAGATGTTTATTGAGCGTGCCGTTGAAACGTTCGACCATTCCATCGGATTGGGGATGCAGCGGTGTTGTCTTCTTTTCTGTATTCCCAGCAGCTCGCACATTTCGCCAAAAACTAGTGACTCAAAGTTTCGGCCTTGATCCGAATGTAGTTCGCAAGGTAAGTCGTACCTACTGACCCAATTTAATACTAGCTGGTCGGCTACAGTAGTTGCTTCCTGGTTGGGAATGGGGTAGACCTCAGCCCACTTGCTGAAATAATTGGCCACAACCAGCATATATCGATTTCCCCATTCGGATTCAGGAAAGGGCCCTGCGATGTCAACAGCAATCCTTTCAAATGGTACACCCACGTTATAGGTTTGCATTTGTCCCCTCAGTCGCCGCTTTGGACCTTTGACGGAAGCGCAAATCGTGCATCTACGGCATCAGTCCTCTACGTCTTCTTGATCGTGGAGCCAGTAAAACCTTTCCCGCAATTTCGCTAAGGTCTTGTTAAGACCAAGGTGGCTTCCCGAGGATCCTTCGTGCATTTGCTTAACTACATCATGGATTCAGCTTTTGGGAAGTATAGTTTGCATCGTATAGGAGCTGCCATCTGCCTTCTCATTTCCGCTTGAGTGCGCCACCCTCCACCTGAAGGCAGTTCCATTGTGCCCAATAGCTTTTCAGGGTTGCACCATGCATTGAAACGTCTTTCCACTCAGGACGCCCAGTTGTCTCCTTCCATATGAGTAATGGCACGATGTCTTCGTCGGCTACCTGGGCATTTCAAATCTCCTCCGATGACCAACCTTTATCGAATTCGGCCGTTATCAATCGCAGATCAACGGGCGGTTCCTTTTCCTCAACCCGTCGGCAATGCTTGCAGTTAGCTGGACATGGATGACGCGGTAGGGCGTCAGCATTTCCATGAACTCCGCCCTTCGGATGAACAATTTCGTAGTCGTATGACTGCAATCTTGTCCCTCGGGGCCTTTGAAGTTTGGCAGCCTTCTCAGCGATGCATGATCCATTCGAAGAACTAATTTCTGGCCATATAGGTACTTGTGGAACTGCTTGATGGCCTCTATTATAGCCAATAGATCTTTCCTGGTCACGCAGTACTTCCTCTCAATTTTTGAGAGAACTCGACTGTAATAAGAGAGGACTCTTTCTTCGCTATCGATCTGCTCGGAGAATACAGCTTCAATCTCGCCGCTGCTCGCATCGGTGTCGACTATAAACATTTTTCCGGGTTCCAGATATGCCAGCACGGGTGATTCACACAGCTTCTCCTTTAAGTTCTAAAGGCATTTTTCATTCCAGCTATACGGACAATTTTTCTTGGTTAGCTGACGGAGACAGTTAGCTATTTTGGCAAAGTTTTTGACGAATCTCCGATAGTAGGTTGCCAGACCCAGAAAACTTCATAGTTGGCACTTGTTGGTTGGTGTTGGCCAGCTTTTCACGACTTCAATTTTCTCAGGGTCTGTTTTGACCCCTTCTGCTGATACGACGTGTACCAGGTATTTTACTTCAGCTGCAAATTGGGGTACACTTGTCGGGACTTAGTTTCAAATTCGGCAGTCGCAACCGGGAGAAAACTTCTTCTAAGTTTCGCAAATGCTCTTCAAACGTTCCCCCGATAACAATGATGTCATCTAGGTACACCAAGCAGGTTTTCCAGGTTAGGCAACGTAGAACGTATTCCATCAGGCGTTCGAAAGTGGCTGCAGCATTGCAAAGTCCAAATTGCGTCACCACAAATTGCCATAATCCGGTCCCAACTGAAAATGCGGTCTTCCCTTGGTCCTTCTTGTCAATTTCTACCTGCCAGTAGCCACTCTTGAGATCGAGTGTAGAAAACCATTTTGCGTCGGCAAGAGTGTCCATGATGTCATCGATGCGTGGGAGCGGGTAACTATCTTTCTTAGTGACGTCGTTAAGCTGCCTATAGTCGACACAAAAACAAGTGCTACCATCCTTTTTCTTTACTAGAACTTCTGGCGCGGCCCATGGACTGACAAAATGTTCAATAACGACTTGTTTCTCCATGTCCGAGATCAGTGTGCTCACTTCTCCTTGTTTGCCTATAGGGAGACGTCTCGGCGCTTGTCGAATTGGCTTGGCTCCCTGTGTATCTATGACGTGAGTTACCAGACTCGTTCGGCCTTGGCCATCTGCGCTTGTTGAGAAGGTGTCACTGTACTTGGTTACCAGATCAGAGATTAGCCTGAATAGCTGCACTGGCAATTTGAGCTGCTTCAATATTGCAGATGTGGGTTCCCGCATTTCGTCTGCGTCTTGCCTCCTTTTCCAATGATGGTCGTGAGTAGCTTCCGAAGAGGCGATGGTGGAAACAGGCTGGCAGGTGCCGATAACTTCTCCCGCTTAGATGCTCGTGGTTGGGTCTACGGTGTTAAGGACTCTAACCGGGACGTATCGGTTCGTTATAGATCTTACAAGGCTTCGTTCTACAATCAAACTGTGCAATGCTTCGTTGGCGCTATCAGATAAGATTGGTGGTCTCCAGAATCACCATCAAGCTTGGCCCATACAATGCGCTCGGAAGATTTTGGTACATCAGTGTCAGTGCATACTACCACATTCATCTTGGGAATTTGGACGCTGAGATCCTCCATCACAACTTCGACATTCTGCCATTTCAATACCCGTTTGCCCAAATCCAACGTGATTCCACGTGGTCGCAGAAAATTCATTCCGAGAATGCAGTCATCCATAATGTTCACGACCAGAAAATCATCTCGGAACGCAAGGTCTCCCAAGTGTACCAGGAGGTTGACCTCTCCATGGACAGAAGCAGTTTCTCCTGCTTTAGATGATCGCCTCCATAACTCATGTCGAGCATATTCATTATTGTAGCCAGATTTGAGGGCAACTCAACGGGGATCATCGGCAAAAGCTCGGCAGCTAGGCCTCTTAGAGCAAGAATTAATGCAGGTGCTCGTCCCTGCTCATTCCAGTGATTTAGGCAAGCGGCTGCTTCAAACTGGGTTTTGTGAATACTCCAGACCATTTGCCCGTCGAATATTGGTGCTTTCCATTTCTGGATAAGCTTTGCACTGCGGTTATAAGCGGGGCTGGTGAGGTGGTTACTACTGCCTTCACTGCTTCCAAGTCGTTTTTCATGTTTTCCATCTCATGGTTCATTCTCTCCTTGACCTGGCTGATCTCAAGGTTGATTCTCCTGGTATACGTTTTCCTCGACGCATTTAATTTGGTTTTTGAGACTCCTGAGCTCCGCTTTTATTTCGGTTGACTGTTCCTCCAGCTACGGTGTTATGTCTGCCTCAATTTCGAACGCTTGTTGGTCTAGCTTCACTGATTGTTAATTAAGCGTCGCTGATTGTTCATTTAGCTTCGCTGTCTGTTCATTTAGCTTCGCTTAATGTTCATCTAGGTTCGCAGTTAGCATTAACATATGCATTAGCGCATTTTCTGGCTCCTTTGATTTTGGTGTTTCTACTTCCCCAACTCCTGCGCCTTTCTCCGCATCTGAAGG
Source organism: Odontomyia ornata (assembly GCA_963969285.1). NCBI lineage: Eukaryota > Metazoa > Arthropoda > Insecta > Diptera > Stratiomyidae > Odontomyia > Odontomyia ornata. The sequence goes on from OZ017739.1 coordinate 197,220,948, forward strand.
CTCACCTGAATCCAAATTCACGCCTTCACCGGGTCACGCAAGCGTGCAATCAGTATGGGCTTTGTACCTTGTGTGGCCAGATTTCGCTGTTCCAGCTCCTCCTTGCGCTCCAATATGGTCAATTGATCAGTTTTTAGATGAAAGTTTCGTGGCATTTTTATTGTTTCAGCTATTTTTCCACAAGTTTCCACGTTAATTTTCACTATTGTGCACTTTAAAAATGTTTGAAAGTTTTTCACTTCCAAACATTTCTATCCCACTTCTGACACCACTGTCGCGTGTTTTGGTTCGCGGCCTATAATTTAAATGTTCCGGAAAAGTTAAAACGCAATGTCTTTCAAATTAAATTAAAAGAGTTTATTTACTTCACAATCAATATCGCTCTTAATTCGCACTCCACACTTTCGCAGTTTATTATATCGTGGTTGTAATGAATGATCCCCCCATTGATTCAGCTCACCTTTATAAAGGGTCTCTAGCCGTTCAATCCATTTCTCGTACATTGGCAAATGTTCTGCCGAGAGGTATCTGGTATATTCGAGCAGCTTAATGAATGGAGCAGTGACGTCACTTTCAGATGTTGAGCATGCTTGGTGGGTTCTCGTGGTTTCGAGTAAATTCATTTTGTTGATGTTCTTACTGGTTGTGAAAACAATTGCGACAGTAGCTCGCAGAATTATTTGTATATTTATATATATATATATATATATATATATATATATATATATATATATATATATATATATATATATATATATATATATCTAGTATATATACATATATATATATATATATATATATATATATATATATATATATATATATAAATATATATATATATATATATAAATATATACATATATATATGTATATATATATATATATATATATATATATATATATATATATATATATATATATATATATATATATATATATAGATATATTGTCTCGTGTTATGTTTTGCGGCCAATAATTTAAATGTTCCGGGAAAGTGAAAACGCAATGTCTTATAAATTAAATTAAAAGAGTTTATTGCAATGCACTATCATTTATTTTACAATTTTAACTATAATCTAACTTTCACTTGTCCATAAATTTCTATCGCAATTGTCTTCTAAAATTACTTCACAATCACTTTCAATCGGATTCAGGGAAGGGTCCTGCGATGTCAACAGCAATCCTTTCGAATGGCACGCCCACGTTATAGGTTTACATTTGTCCTCTCAGTCGTCGTTTATGACCTTTGACGGAAGCGCAAATTGTGCATCTACGGCACCAGTCCTCTGCGTCTTCTCAAGCATGGAGGCAGTAAAACCTTTCCCGCAATTTCGCGTCTTGTTAACGCCAAGGTGGCCTCCTGAGGATCCTTCGTGCATTTCCTTTACCACATCGTGGATTCGGCTTTAGGGAAGTATAGTTTGCATCGTATAGGAGCTGCCATCCATCGTTTCCAATTTCCGCTTGAGTACGCTACCCTCCACCTGAAGGGAGTTCCATTGTGCCCAATAGCTTTTCAGGGTTGCGCCATTCATTGAAACGTCCTCCCACTCAGGTCGCCTAGTCGTCTCCTTCCATACGAGCAATGGTCCGATGTCTTCATCGGCTAACTGGGCATTTAAAATCTCCTCCGGTTACCAACCTTCATCGAATTCTGCCGTTATCAATCGCAGATCAACGGGCGGTTCCTTTTCCTCAATCCCTCGGCAATGCTTGCAGTTAGCTGGACGAGATAGGGTGTCACCATTTTCATGAACTCCGCCCTTCCGATGAACAATTTCGTAGTCGTATGACTGCAATCTTTCCATCCATCTCGCAACTTGTCCCTCGGGGTTTTTGAAGTTTAGCAGCCATCTCAATGATATATGGTCCGTTCGAAGAACAAATTTCTGGCCATATAGGTACTTGTGGAACTGCTTGGTGGCCTCTATTATAGCCAATAGCTCCTTCCTGGTCACGCAGTACTTCCTCTCAATTTTTGAGAGAACTCGACTGTAATACGAGAGGACTCTTTCTTCGCCAATGATTTGCTGGGAGAGTACAGCTCCAATACCGCCGTTGCCTGCATCGGTGTCAACTACAAACATTTTTCCGGGCTACGGATATACCAGCACGGGTGATTCACACAGCTTCTCCTTGAGGGTCTCAAAGGCTATCTGGTATTGTTCATTCCGGACATACGGATGATTTTTCTCGGTTAGCTGATGGAGACACTTAGCTATTTTGGCAAAGTCTTTGACGAACCTTTGATAGTAGGTTGCCAGACCCAGAAAACTTCGTAGTTGGCGCTTGTTGTTTGGTGTTGGCCAGCTTTTCACGACTTCAATTTTCTCAGGGTCTGTTTTGACCCTTTCTGCTGATACGACGTGTCCCAGGTATTTTACTTCAGCTGCGAAAAGGGTACACTTGTCGGGACTAAGTTTCAAATTTGTCAGTCGCAATCGAGAGAAAACCTCTTCTAACTTCCGCACATGATTTTTGAACGTTCTCCCGATGACGATGATGTCATCTAGGTACACCAAGCAGGTTTTCCAGGTTAGACCATGTAGCACGTATTCCATCAAGCGTTCAAAAGTTGCTGGAGCATTGCAAAGCCCAAATGGCATCACCAGAAATTGCCACAATCCGGTCTCTCGGTCCTTCCTGTCGATTTCTACCTGCCAGTAGCCACTCTTGAGATCGAGTGTAGAAAACCATTTTGCGTCGGCAAGAGTGTCCATGATGTCATCGTGGGAGCGGGTAACTACCTTTGTTAGTGACGTGGTTCAGCTGCCCATTGCTGAAACAAAAGCGAGTGCTACCATCCTTTTTCTTTACTAGAACTACAGGTGCGGCCCATGGACTGACAGAATGTTCAATAACGCCTTGTTTTTCCATGTCCGAGCTCAGTGTGCTCAGTCCTCCTTGTTTGGCTATAGGGAGATGTCTCGGTGCTTGTCGAATTGGCTTGGCTCACTGTGTATCTATGACGTGAGTTACCAGACTCGTTCGGCCTTGGTCATCTGGGCTTGTTGAGAAGATGTCACTGTACTTGGTGACCAGATCAGAGCCTAGCCTGAATAGCTGCACCGGCAATTTGAGCTGCTTCAATATTGCAGATGTGGATTCCCGGGCTTTGTCTGTGTCTTGCCTCCTTTTCCAATGATGGTCGTGAGTAGCTTCCGAAGAGGCGATGGTGAAAACAGGCTGGCAGCTGCCGATGACTTCCCCCGCTTTGATGCTCGTGGTTGTGTCTGCGGTGTTAAGGACTCTAACCGGCACATATCCGTTCCTTGAAGATCTTACAAGGCTTCGTCCTACAATCAAACTGCGCAATGTGGACGTCTTCGTTGGCTCTATCAGATAAGATTGGTGGTGTCCAGAATCACCATCAAGCTTGGCCCATACAATGCTTTCGGTAGAATTTGGTACATCAGTGTCAGCACATACCACTAAATTCATCTTGGGAATTTGGACGCTGGGATCTCCCATCATTATTTCGACATTTCGCCATTTCAATACACGTTTGCCCAAATCCAACGTGATTCCATGTGGTCGCAGAAAATCCATTCCGAGAATGCAGTCATCCATAATGTTCGCGAACAGAAAATTATGTCGGAACACAAGGTCTCCCAACTGTATCTGGAGGTTGACCTCTCCATGAACAGGTGCAGTTTCTCCCATAGCTGTCCTTAGTTAGATAACTCTACCCTTGTGAAGTTGTTGTTGTCTAACCCGGTCTGGTCGGATATTCGATCGGGTTGCACCAGTGTCGATTGTTATGGTGCAGTGTTCTCCGTCAACTTGACCCGGAAGGCATAAGTCCGCTTCTCCACGATGTAGTCTTGACACGGTGATGGTGATGCTGGGGACGTCGATCCTCCCAACCAACCTCTGCCCCATGAAATTGGCTCTTACATGTTTCCCGGCCCGTCTGTTTGAAGGGCTTCCATGCTGGGCTTCTGACTCGGTCTGGATCTCTTCCTAGCTGCACACCCTGGACAATAGCTCGGTTTTCTTCACTTCTTGCAATCTCTTTGCAGGTACCCCTTCTCTCGCTCTCGCTCAGTTTCCACGCGCTCACACCTGCACTCGTCTGTCATAACCTCACGAACCCGGGGAGTGGTACGAGTCACATTTTTCGCTGCCTCAAAGTTCAGAGTGTAAGATAATGCGTCCTTAACCGTTTGCTTTTGAGCTGAGTGCACGGCTTGTTGCAATTCCTGGTCCTTCAGTGCGCTGATGAACGCTTCTGTTGCTGCATCATGTCGATGTTCAGGGTTGTAGGCTGGGTAAGCCAAAAGTGCTAGTCGCTCGATGTCTTGGGCTAGCTGCTGTAGGGTTTCACCAGACATCTTTACCCGATGCCTTAACTGTGATCGATAAATCTGCTTCAGATGATCGTCTCCATAACGTATGTCGAGCACATTCATTATAGCAGCCGGGTTTGAGTGCAACTCAACGGGGATGGTCTGCAACAGCTTGGCAGCTGGGCCTCTTAGAGCAAAAATCAATGCAATTGCTCGTTCCTGCTCATTCCAGTGATTTAGGCGAGCGGCTGCTTCAAACTGGGTTTTGTAAATAGTCCAGACTGTTTGCCCATCGAATATTGGTGCTTGCACATTTCAGGATGTGCTTTGCACTGCGGTTATAAGCGGGGCTGGTGAGGTGGTTACTATTGCCTTCGCTGCTTCCAATTCTTTTTTCATGTTTTCCATCTCATGGTTGATTCTCTCCTCGACCTGGCTTATATCATGGTTGATTTTCTCCTCGACCTGGTAAACCTTTTCTTCGACGCATTTAATTTGTTTGTTCAGATTACCGAGCTCCGCTTTTATTTCGGTTGACTGTTTTTTCAAATCTGCTTTCATATCGGTGGACTGTTTTTGAAAATCTGCCTTGATTTCGATCGCTTGTTGATCCAGCTTCGCTGATTGTTCATTTAGCTTTGCTGATTGTTCATCTAGCTTCGCAGTTAGACTGGATGAAATCAGCATTAACATTTGCATCAGCGCATTTTCTGGCTCCTTTAATTTTGGTGTTTCCACTTCTCCACCTTCTGCGCCTTTTTTGGCATCTGAGAGCTCACCCGAATCCAGATTCCCGCTTTCCGACTCGATCGCGTCACGCAAACGTGCAATCAGTATGGCCTTTGTACCTTGCGTGGCCAGATTTCGCTGTTCCAACTCCTCGTTGAGCTCCGATATGCTCAATTGATTAATTTTTAGATGTAAGTTTCCTAGCATTTTTAATATTTCGGCTATTTTTCCGGCAGTTTCTACGTTAATTTACACTGTTGTGCACTTTAAAAATGTTTAAACGTTTACACTTCCAAAATTTTCTATCTCACTTCTTGACACCAATGTTGCGTGTTATGGTTCGCGGCCAATAATTTTAATGTTCCGGGAAAGTGAAAACGCAATGTCTTTTAAATTAAATTAAAAAGTTTATTAAATGACAAATGCACAATTACTTATTTCACAATTTTAACTATAATCTAACTTTCACTTGTCCATAAATTTCTATCGCAATTGTCTTCTAAAATTACTTCACAAGCACGAAAACCACTTTTCTATTTCTCGAACAATATCGCGTTTCTAATGAATGATCCCCCCATTTATTCAGCTCGCCTTTATATAGAGTCTCTAACCATTCAACTCAGTTCTCGTACATTGGTGAATTAGCGGGAACATTCGAGCAGCGTAATGAAGCAGTGACTCACTTTCAGATGTTGATCATGCTTGGTGGGTTCTCGTGGTTTCGAGTAAATTCGTTTTGTTGATGTTCTTAATGGTTGTGAAAACAATTGCGACAGTAGCTCGCAGAATTATTTGTACATGTAATAATATATGTATATATATATATATATATATATATATATATATATATATATATATATACCTATATATATATATATATATATATATATATATATATATATATATATATATATATATATATATATATATATATATATATATATATATATGTACAGATATATGCATATTAGACCCAGTGACAACAAAGTCGTTGTGCTCGTATTTGTCATTACATTTATTTGAGGGCTTGGTTGAGTTGAAGATAAGATAGAATGATTTTTATACTCGTATGTTTGTACCTCTTGGAGTTTATTCACTTTATCGTAAAGATTATAACATTGGGGAATATAACTGAGCCTCACAATGTCTAAATATCATCAAGACTCACAATATAATTTAAGGTTACATTTCCGGATCAGGTATGATTGGTATATGTAGTTTAAAAAAATTGAACTTTCAATTTCTCATTGTACAGAACTATAAAAATAATTTGTTTGCATCTAGAGGAGCTGTAAATGTTTAAAACGAAACTAAAATAAAATTAAAAACATGTTTAATATTAGTATGATATCCTTGTTTTGTTGAAACAGCGTGGCAATTTTCCTAGGCATGGATTATCATAATTTTTTAAAAAAATTCCAGTGGAACTGCCTTGACACATATTTGTTTTTCATGGTCCTCAAGGAATTGGTTGCAGAAGGTGTTATTGTTTTAATTGTGCAATTATTTATATACGAGTTACTTAGTGATTCGGCAAGTTACACAGTCAGCTTCAAATACCTCATTTCGACGTTGGACAATAGGTCAATTTGGAGTTGCCGAAAGTTTGGTTGACTAAGTGAATCATCTAGTTACACTTCAGCATCTGCCCAAATTCTTTGCCAATCAGTAGCTTTCGCTGCCATAATGGTTAACAAGAGTACTGTAATACACAATAGTTAAACATGATTACTGTACAATTCAATATTTGTTTTTCCGGGCTATATAGTCGTTGATTAATTTTTAAATAAGAATAAAAATTCTAATAGCTTCCTTTTTCGACTATATTTATTTTTATTTTCTGTATATGCGCATTTCGACCGCAACATACGGTCATCCTCAGTACACTACTTCCTACCTATCTTAACCTACCTTTATGTACTAGAGGGTTTTTGGAACACTAATTACATTCATAATTTAATCCTTATTACCTAATAAGATTAATGAGTTTTGAATTATTATTATCTAAGTCAGTGTTCATTCTTAAATTTTCCGGTACTTTCCTAATCTGTATGCTTTCGCTGCAATCAAGTTTTTGCCATTTATCGATATCTTTGACTACTTCGACGTCGTTCATTGTTATTTCGTGGCCATTTTTAACTATATGCTCTGCCACTGATGATTTAAAATTTGTTCTAATTGTATTCTGCGTTGCCCCAGCTTCTTTGAAGTGTTCCTCGCATCGAACTACCACTAAACGTTTCGTTTGACCAATATAAATCATACCACATTCTGGACACGTCACCTTGTACACTCCGCATTTTTCTTCCTTAGTTTTAATATCCTTTACGTTGGTCAGCTGCACTCCTCGTTTATTCATTCTGCTTGTACCTATTGCCTCTAGTTGGTGTTTCTTCAGTACAGGTGCCAATGTCTTAAACATTCTTGAATACGGGATGCTAATTCTTCGTTTTTCGTTGGCTTCGATCGTTGCATTCTGCTTGAATAAAGTTGATAGTTCGTTTTTATATAGTTGTTTCTTCTTTTTGTTGATGACGTTCGTAATAATTCGGCGATCGAATCCGTTCAATTCCGCTGTTTCCATGATGTAAAGCTTTTCCCTCCTATACCGCTCATCAGATAGAGGCAACTTTTCGAGGCGATTAATCATACTTCTGTATGCTGCAAGTTTTTGGGGATATGTATGAGCGGATGTTATTATTTCACATTCAGGCACAAGTATTACAAGGTTACCAAAGGATTAGCAATGGGTAACCCTTTGTCACCATTATTGGCGGAGATCTTTATGACGAGCATTGAAAAGCGAATCCAAGAACAACAGTTTATGCCAAGAATCTGGTGCAGATATGTGGATGATGTAATAGCGGTGGTACCAAGAGAAAAAGCATTGGAAGTACTTGAGCAGCTCAACAAAGTGCACAATAATATACAGTTCAAGATGGAAAAGGAAAAGGAAGGTGTGATACCGTTTCTAGATTTGCAGATCATTCGAAACAATAGTCAGCTAGAATTCGATATATATAGGAAGCCAACAAGCACTCAGAGGACGATTCCAGCCACATCCGCTCATACATATCCCCAAAAACTTGCAGCATACAGAAGTATGATTAATCGCCTCGAAAAGTTGCCTCTATCTGATGAGCGGTATAGGAGGGAAAAGCTTTACATCATGGAAACAGCGGAATTGAACGGATTCGATCGCCGAATTATTACAAACGTCATCAACAAAAAGAAGAAACAACTATATAAAAACGATCTATCAACTTTATTCAAGCAGAATGCAACGATCGAAGCCAACGAAAAACGAAGAATTAGCATCCCGTATTCAAGAATGTTTAAGACATTGGCACCTGTACTGAAGAAACACCAACTAGAGGCAATAGGTACAAGCAGAATGAATAAACGAGGAGTGCAGCTGACCAACGTAAAGGATATTAAAACTAAGGAAGAAAAATGCGGAGTGTACAAGGTGACGTGTCCAGAATGTGGTATGATTTATATTGGTCAAACGAAACGTTTAGTGGTAGTTCGATGCGAGGAACACTTCAAAGAAGCTGGGGCAACGAAGAATACAATTAGAACAAATTTTAAATCATCAGTGGCAGAGCATATAGTTAAAAATGGCCACGAAATAACAATGAACGACGTCGAAGTAGTCAAAGATATCGATAAATGGCAAAAACTTGATTTCAGCGAAAGCATACAGATTAGAAAAGTACCGGCAAATTTAAGAATGAACACTGACTTAGATAATAATAATTCAAAACTCATTAATCTTATTAGGTAATAAGGATTAAATTATGAATGTAATTAGTGTTCCGAAAACCCTCTAGTATATAAAGTTAGGTTAAGATAGGTAGGAAGTAGTGTACTGAGGATGACCGTATGTTGCGGTCGAAATGCGCATATACAGAAAATAAAAATAAATATAGTCGGAAAAGGAAGCTTTTGGAATTTTTATTCTTATTTAAAAAAAAAAAAAAAAAGATTACTGTGTTTATTTGAATATTTGAATCCGCTACATAGCCTTGCTTTGAATAAAATATTTTATAATTACGTATCTCTCGTATCGACAGGTATTCCATAGCTAAATTAAAAAGCAACGGGGCCAGCCCATTTCCTTATTTTAGTCCGCTGTTTATATCAAAGGCATCAGTGAGTTGGTTATTGATGCTGGCTTGAAAGGTCGTTGACGTTATTGTCATTCCGGCAAGATGGACTAATTTGGCTGAAATACCAACGTAAAGCATTATTTGGTACAGTACGTTATGATCAATACTGTCATATGATTGCTTAAAGTCAACGAAAATTTTGTGTACGTCTATACTGAACTTCCAGTTTTTCTCAAGTATCTGCTTGACTGTGAATAATGGGTCAGTTGGCGATCTGCCTGCTCTAAAGCCACTTTGATATTTCCCAATAACACTGTTGGCGTAAAACCCAATTTTATTTTCTATATCTTTGAAAATAGTATGTACATCGTGCAAAGCAGTGATATCTTTCTATAGTTTTCACACTGTAGCTTGTAATGTTTTTGGTGGATAGGGTCCACTTGTTCGGCATATTTTTTATTGTCAAATGTGCTGGATGACTTTTTGAATAGTTTTCTGAATACTGCTGATTGAGGTCTACTAGAATCTTTATTGATTGAGGTCCACTAGAATCTCATCGATGCCCGGTCCTTTATTATTCTTTTGGGCTTTAATGGTGGAACAAACTTCATGTAAAATAGTGGGGTCGATGGAAGCTCTCTATTATGTCTATAACCTCCATTGTTCTGGACCTGTACGGAGGCTTAAGAAGGTTCTTGAAATGTGATGTCCATCTTTCTTTAGTCCCGTTTATCAGCAATGATGTTGCAATGTCATCACGGCAGAGAGCGGACTTGGGCGTAAGCCCAAAACCATGCCATTTTCAGGCTTTTCACTACTTTGTATGCTTGTCTTGTGTTATTATCCACTAGGATTACGTCAATACTTCTCAATTGAGCGTCAAAATATTTTTTTTCTTCATTATAATAATCTTATTTGCTACTCTTCTGAGGTTTTCATAATGTTCTCTCTTCATCCTGGTTTCCCTACCTAAGTATTGTTTGTACGCCTGATTCTTTTATCTAACGCATTCTGGCACTCATCTGAACCAACCATTTCTTTTGCATCGGGTTTGATGTCCGATCGTCTGTTTTGCTACGGTCCCAAGTGTCGCTTTCATTTCCATCCATAGTTCAATGCTGGTTTTCAACGATGTATCAGATAAGATGGGAGTCAGCTGGTTGTCGAGTATCTCTGTGATACAGACGCCGTTTGGAGCTGTTCGCTGCAAAATTTCGGTAGAGAGCTAGTCTTCACTGGATACGCTTGTGATATACGACATCAATAGGTTAATTTGATCAAGTAATGATCTGAGTTACAATTGGTCTGGTATGTATGGACGCCAAGTATGCTCGAGTTCCTACGTTGTTGGATCAGACCAGAGTCGATCTGCTTTTGTGGGTTGCCATCCAGTGATACCCAGGTCATTTTATGAATGCGTTGATATGGGAAGCAACTCGAATGTATGACTAGATTTATGCTACATTCAAAGTCTATCAGGTGCTGGTCATTGTAATTCGTTTCATTATGGGGGCTATATCCTCCAGTCGTTCCCTTATGTGGTGGCTCATTGCTAACCTTGGCGTTGAAATCAGCCAGTATTATTTTGGTGTCATTTTTAGGCAATAAGCGGACTAGTTTTTCTATGTGATTGCAGAACATTTTCTTAGTTCCTTAGTCCTTTTCTTCGATCGGGGTGTATACATTTACTAGCCAAATTTTGAAGAACTTTCCTTTAAACGGATTACGCACAATCGTTCACCAATTATCTTAAAATTTGAGCTCCCTATCCACAATGAAGGTAAGCCCATCGCCCAACTTCCATTCCGACGGTATGGACATTACTTTCAATTCCGTTATCAAGTGTGGATGTCCCGCTTTCACCTTCTTACGTCACCACAAGTATGTCTAAATAGGATTATTTGCAGTTATTGGTATATCTCGTACTTTAATGTCCCATCATTGGGGAACCAGGAAACCCAGTGTGCGACCCCGAGACCGTTTACTACCATTTGATTGTGGGGTTTGGGATGAGGAATCATGGATGCTGTGGGTGGGGGAAACAAGGGGATCCCTTCTCCTTTCTCAACCAAGCTTGTGACCAGCTACGGCAGAGCTTTAATTATTCAATCGTTATAAATTTTGTAAAAACATAAAGTATGTTTGAAAATATTACATAACTCAAAAATCATAATAGCTCACACTACACTCTATATTTAAATAATATTTAATCAAAAAAAAACTCAAGGAAATAGCAATATCAAATGAAATCCCTTAAATATCATCAACTAATCGAAAACAAGTCGAAGCAGCAAGAGAATTTTCCTACCAGAAAGGTGTTTCAAATAACGTCATCTGAATATCAGAACGTGATTCATGTACAGCTTCCATGAATTAAAATCGGAAAACAAAATTATGGTTATCATCCATTTAGTTTCAACGCTGTTTTGTTGTTAATATATTGAGTCCCCTTGTTTGGGTATTCCTGATAATATATCATTGCTTTAAATCATTTTTTAAATTTTTATCAACATTCCTAAAAATCTATAATATCTAGATAAGATTGTAGAATCAAGGGCCGCAGTATCACGTGCTAGTGTTGTTGTAATTTTTGAATATTCAACCGTCTGTGACATAGCAGCTTATAGCTCGATCTGTGTAAAATTTTCGGAATACGTACACTCATCAATAGAAAATACAAGGACAAGTATAAGGGTCCCCTTACAATTTCATATTCAGAAACATAAGATTCATTGAATGTATTGTATTATTATTAGCAAAGTTGATCAGATTTTATATTCTGATGGATTTGTAGCCATTGTACTCATATAGACCTTTTTTGTGATTTATATATTTATAAAAAATAATGAAAGGTGATGGCAGGAGGGCACAACATTTTCGTACATTTTTCCTCCTCCTGCCCTCTTCGAGCTAAAAGTTTTAAATTAAAATCTTTTGTAGAAAGTTCTCATCAAGACTTTCCATCTCATATTCATATTGGCTACTTTTGGTGAATTTTTTTTTTCATGGCTTACGCCCCTCTGTGGGGAGACCCCCCTTAAAAACCATAAACATTGTTTTTGTTATGAATGTTTAAAAAGGGTACTACTTTACAACTATCTACCAAATTTCATGTTTCTTGTTTGTGTGGCTTACGAGAAAACTGGCTGTGACCCACGGATTGACAGCTGGAAAGACAGGCCAGGTCATTCAATAACAGCTGACAATTCACAGATCAACTACTCAATTTCGTAAAGACCACAATAAAAAAGAACTGTTTTAAGTTAAATAATAACACATACATGGCGATGGAAGAGGTACGCTATTATCAAAGTCAAGCCAAGTGGTGGCCTATGCGGACGACATCACATTTTGTGACGATCGTTAACATCCGCCAAAGAACTTTTTCTGAAACAGCTAAGTAAACCTAGTAGGGCTACAAATCAATGAAAATAAAACAAAGTCCATGACACAGTCGAGGGAAAATACCTCAAAAATAAAAAAATATCACACTTTGTGAATACAATATCGAAAATCTAGGCTTATTGGTGTATCTAGGTGCAAAGATAACAAAACAGGTAATAAAAGGCATGAAATATGCCGAAAAGTACAGCTCGCAAATCATGCTACATGCAGAGGAAAACAAAGCTCCAAGTATGCAAATCTGTGATAAGACCTGTGCTATGGTATGGGTGTAAAACATGGCCCATAACGCAAGCATCGGCAAATATGTTAACGTCTTTGGGCGACGGGTCCTCAGGTGGATAATTGGAGAGAAGCTAGCTGTGGACCACTGACAATTTCGATACAAGCACCTGGCTATGTGAATCGTATGGACGAAAAATCGATACTCAAAAGGTTAATTGTTGGGAAAACTGAAGGGCGGAGACTAGTGGCGAAACTGAGCAAACGCTGGTCCAACTCGGTCAACGAAGACAGTTCGTCGCTACTCAGATTTTAAAATTACAGGACACGGTTTATGGACCAAGGCAGATGAAATCGGTTACGGCGGAAAACAAAAGCCTGAGACGGGCTGGAGTGCTACGAAGATGGAAGAAGAATAACACAAATATTGCCAAGGATAATTTGAGTATGAGACATACATTTTCCTAAATAATGTCAAAAATATCCAACAGTTTTCGAAGAAGTCTTTGTACTCAAAATTGTCAAAAAATTCAATGCAATATTTTATGGCATTGCTGTCATTGCTATTGAGTTACGAGAAAATAAAGAAGACGAACTAGTTGCCCATATATGAAATAACAAACGGACAACTCAACTACACGGATCTAACTGTGACATGCCATTACAACTGATCATAATAAACACGTAACATCTAACCACCCCGCATTACAGAAGATAGCATCGTGCATATCAATGGTGTAGCGGCCCCACCTGATCCCATGACTCCTCCCAACTACTCTTTTGAACTAAACAACATTTACAGAATAGCTATTGATAATGGATACAAACAACGGGACATTTATAAGCTTATTAAATAGTACAAACAAAAACAGGAAATGACTGAAATGCATAAGAACAACCAACAGTGGATTTTGTTAACATACGTAGACGAAGAGACATACAAACTATCAAACTTCCTTAGGAAATGCAAACTATAAACTGCACTCAAAACTAACGATAAAATTGGAAACAAACTGAAACCAAAACTGATTGACACACCAATATACGAGAACAGCGGCATATACAAACTAACATGCAAGGACTGTGATCAAAGATTACAGTCACAGAAATATGGGGTGATGCTCCCAGTAAGAAGTTATACTGAAAATGCTTGGGAAAGATACAGAGAAGAGGAGCACTGAGGATCGCATTTTTGCATCTAAAAGTCTCTAATTTGGCGATGAGAGTTACAACAGGCGTGGTACCTGTTGCCCCTCTTGCTGGAGAGCATCGCGCTATTTACCTGCGTCGAAATAAGGACACGTGGAAGATGGAAATAAGGACGCATGGAAGATGGTTGTCTATAAGGAGATGCAGCGCTGACTCAACGACAGAAGTCTTGGGTGAATTGCACGAAGGGAAGGTGAACTGCGTGCCTCATGCATAGCTGAATTAAAGGCATGGTGAAATTGACTTCTAACTGACTCAGCTTTTTAAGCGGGCATGGGTGTTTTTAGTCTTACCAGCACAAGATTGGTAAGGTACGGTGCCTCAAATGTCCGTTTTGCCCAGGCAAGGAAGACAATGCCTGCCACACTTTTTTTTGCGTTCACAAAATGGGGCAGGCTGCCAAGGGACCTCTACAGTGAGACGGGAGAGCTCACTTGGGATAATATAGTCACGGTGACGCTCGAATCAGTTGGCAAAGGGAACCAGGTGAAACATTATGCTCGGGCAGTCCTAAAAGTTAAAAGGGACTCACAGCAGCTGGGGGCATTGTGGCTCGGGGATCGCTTGTCTGACATCACTCATAATTAGTTCCCGGTACACACACCCGTTGGGCATAAGATATATAAACACTGGTGTTTCGCGTGCTTTCTTCTTCTTTTTTAAAAGTTTTAGATTCAGAGTTGTCGGATAGCGAGTACAAGAAATTTTCTTATTTGGCGGAAGTGTAGTTCAACAGAAGTAAACTGAGAGCAATAGAGTTATTCCTTTGGTTGGGAGCACTTGGGATTCATGGCAAAATTAGCTCTGAGTATTCTGTGGCAACTGCAGTTTGCTGAAGACGACGGGGCCCCCAATGGCAAAGTAGAGTAAGCTAGGGTTTCTTTCGTTATTTTGTAACATTTAATATTTACTGATTAATAATATTGTAAATAAAGTTGGATAAATGTTTTGGTTTTGAACGTTATTGAGCAGCCACGTTTGCTTCTTTTGCTATAAATATATATATATATATATATATATATATATATATATATATATATATATATATATATATATAAATATATATATATATATATATATATATATATATATATATATATATATATATATATATATATATACACACATATATATAAAGTGTGAATGAAATAGAAAACAGTGTTCACGAGGCTAATTGAGCGTTGTTTCTTCTAAATTTTGTGAAAGTGATTATTTGCAACTCAAGTGTGGTATACCCATCGGTAAAGGGTAACAATTTTGTTTTGTATCTTGGTGGGTTGTTTCCTTGATACGATCGCACGTGACTTATTTCTTCCAAAACATTCAAAACCTGTAGTTTTGGTTTTGGATGACGGCTAAGTCATTAAACATAGACTAAAGAATTAAGGAAAGAAGACATAAACTGAGACAGCACGTGTCAGATGAATACATTCGCGTTATTTGGGTGCAGTAAAAAACTGAATCCACTTTGGAACGTCCTGCATGACTAGAGCCCATTATAAAACATCCTGAGGTCGACAAATAAATCGAAGAAGGAAAAAAAAAGAGCAAAAAAATCAACTAAGTGCTGATGAAGTTGCCACAAAAGGGCACTTAGAGCTGGTCCGTAACATACCAAGTGAGCGCCATAGGAAACAAAGACTCATCCAAAAAGTGGGGAGTATTCCAAAGAGAACTAAATTTGCGTGTGAATCGCAAAAGAAAGCATTTGCAAAGATATAGAGACTGGGGTACTGGAACTCGAAGAGCTTTTAGACTACATCGGGTTGAAGTCCAAGCGTGAACTGGGGCAAGAGCTAAGGGCTAACTCTAATGAGGCAGCTAATACAGCTTCACTATCACGCACCATCCAAAAATGGCCTCCAGCTTAATTTAAGGAGATTAAGATAAAAGTTGGCAACAAGAGGCACTTAATGTGCATGGAAAATTTGACCTAGTACTCTAGACAGTGCTGGCAAAGACAGCCAAGAAAGCTACCGAAAAATTTCTTCAAAAGCTTCCAGAAAATGGAATACCTGATACGAAGTAGGGGATAAAAAACACAGTGTAAATTTCTGAATCAGGCACTACTCATGAAGTCTATGTATGAATAATGCTAAGCAGATGTGTTACGAGAAATTAGGGCAGTTACAAAACCCAAAAACACCAAAGCTGCCAATAAAGCAGTGCAACCAACAATATACATATGTGTCGAATACATACGGCTACATATGTGTCGAATTTGGAGTAGACGCCAGTAATAAAAAAGCATTTTGTAATTTTATCAAGAATCTCCTCGGCAAAAGAGGAACTGTATATTCGCTTGAGTATGGCAACGAACGAAATCAGCAACATCAACTGCATCACAAATCTGACTAAGGTAGGAGAGTCGTTGAAAAAGTAGTTTCCATGCACAAGTAGGGTTAAAGCAAGACTAATACCAGAAAACAATAGAGGACAACGTATAGCTATCATTAGCCTGACCGAAAAGGAAGCCGAATAACTTCTGAGTAAAGGCAAAATAAGAATAGGGTGGCTCATCTGCAGAGTACTGCAAAGAGCAGTACATCTCTTCTGCTGTAAATACCTTGGTTGTAGTTATACTACAATACAAAAGGATGCAGGGATACAATACAAAAGGATGCCAGGACCAAGGTTCCTTTTCCTACAAAGTTGTAAAAAAAGACATATGAGAAGAGATTGTAGGAGGGAGACACACTGTATCCTTTACGAAGATGCTGATACAAGACTGAATTTTGGATGTTGCAAGAAGCTCTAGCCAATTTGAAAGTATAACAATCATAACTTGTATCAGATAAGTGGCCCTACTCTAGAGAGCAACCTACTTGACTTGTTTGCAAGGAACATGCAATCCAATTTTTAAAACTGGTAATTTCATCATTTAGGTTGAAAACAGTGCTGATTTTGTAGTAATGAGTTGTGGATGGTAAGATAATTTTATGTGGATTCAGTGTACAATAAATAAATTCTTTAGTGTATATATTATGCCAAACGAACTGATATCATGTTTCCAGGCTCAACTTAATGCTATGGAGGACGCCGTTTCAAACCCAGGAGGCCACGTACTTATTGGTGGTGACTTCAATGCTAGAGCAATCGAATTGGGCATGCTTGAAACAGATCTATTTGGAAAATGAGTTTAAGAGATGCCAGCCTGGATACAGCTCGTCATGCTGAACATGAGCTTTGACTTTCCACGGTATTGGCTATGGGAAACCCTTAGAGGAACAAGATATTAGAGGAGCTGTAACCGTATAAATGCCTGTCCATGAGCGTCCCAACAATTTGATTTGACCAGTTTTTACCCTCATTAGCTGTTACCACCTTCGGCTCTTTTCGTGGGTATTCTAGATTGGTATACACTAAACTAGCCTGGTCATTTATGGTTTTTTTGTAGATTTATGAGTGCGGACAGCACTTATGGCGTTCAAAATTCTAATAACTCATTACCTAGAAATCGAATGCAAATCTTTAGCGCAAGAAATTTTCTAATTTCCGTCAGGAAGCTGAAAAATTCATTAAAATATTTATTGTATTTCACTTTCAAATTCGCATTGATATAGTTTTTATTAAATAAATCGTAAGGGATAAATATTCGTTACATCAGCTTCATACACATATTTTACAAGTTACAAATTCATGTTCTCGGATAAAAATCAATTGTTTGATTCATAAATATCAAATCCAAATTAATATTTACATTTGAGCACATTTCGGGCACACTCGGGCTAGAAGCTGTCACTCAGCTTATATTGCCGTTAGGAAGGTATTTGGTGTTAAGGTATCGTTACGCTTTTGCTTAGTTTTATTAACTTTCATTATAGTTCTGCGACAAAACTGCTAAAAGTACATTAACTGCAAACGAAAATTGCCGCATATTATTGATAGCGTTAACTCTGATTCATTCAATTCATGTTTAAACCAGTTAGGACGCAACTCATTAACCAACCTTTGATGGTATGATATCACTTACTTAGCGTGAACAAATCATTACTTAAAAGTTCATTTTCCCCATCCGTAGCAACTGAGCTGATTCGTGTCTCTTAAATTGAACCCAAAGTTGCACTTCTGTCAAATCGACTGATAGACGTGAGTAAACATTTTACGCTTCGGGTTTTCCGTCGACTTTGATCAAATAATTTCAAATCGAAAGTGTTGACTTGATTTCAATATCATGTAATACGTGAGGTGAGGTTTAAAGAACATAGTGAAGTGATTAAGTGATAGTGACACTAGTTACAAACATAGAAAACTAATACTGAAGTGTATAGTGTTTACGTGCGGAAATGATACGAAATGCCGGTTGCCAGGAACATCTTTTCACAGGTAAGTAGGCAATTAATGCTTTATTTTTTGAGTGCGCGTGTATTTTTTGACCATTTTGATTTAGTTAGTGTTAATTACGTGCGTGTTCTTGATAATCAGTCAGTACTTCATCCGTTTGTTAACGTGGGCGCGGCTTAATTCTTCGTGCTATTTTCTTCGTGCTCAGCTTACATTCCCGTTTAGTTTGTTCCCCAAGAGGCAGTGAAATAGTCAAATGGAAATATTAATGGGGGTAATTGAAATTTTAAAATTTTGTTATTTGGTATTGTATGGAATATTTTGCTTGCTACTTTTTGAAGTTCCGGACGCCACAAGTAATTTTTAATTTAAAGCGTTAAGTCAATCAGCTTACCGTGTTAATTTGTGCAGTCATTTTGTTCACACTTTTGAGTACTCAAGTGAGCCTTTCTACACACTTGATTTGTGTTTTTACCACGGCTCTATTCAAAAACGTATTGAGAAAAAATTTTTAGATAGAAACGTGGCTAGGCTACATTATTCAACGCATATTATTATTGTGTAAGTTCCCCCTATCTATCTATCTATCTTTGCTTAACTTTAATAATCATGACAGAAACGGTTTATTTGTGTACCTAATACTGTTGTTTCTGAACCGAAACACTTTTTTACTTTTATAATAAGATTCAAGTTGTAATTTTGGCAAAATTAATATTTTATTTTTAAATAAGGACGCATGGACTCTGTTTTTGAATGAAACACATAACAATTGAGACTTTGAGCTGCAAATTAATACATATATTACGTGAGTTTTTTTGCTACAGAAAACTCTTTCTCTTCTAAGGAAGGAAATATCTTTATGACTACGTACATTTAGTGACTTTCAGAAATTTTTTGACAATGAAGCAATGAATAAAATTTATTGAAGCTTTCAGTATATTTTATAAATATATTAAATTGAAGATATAAGTTTTGTTTCAAAATTTCCTTAGAGTATATAGAAAATAACCGCTTTCACACATTAGTGGTCAACATCATACTCAGATCTTTGTGTACTGTCTCTCTACTTTTAAAAATATATCTCCTCTTGATGTGCACCTAACTTTTCCTATTAAAATTTTAAACTGCAATTTTATAAATCTTGGAATAAAAATCAAATAAAAAATCATCAATATAGATAAATTCTTTGACAAGCTGTCTAGTACGTGATACCGAAATGTTGAAACTTTGATACCCATAAAAGAATTATGCCAAGTTCACCCATTGCTGGCCAAAAATATTCTTCCAGCACGGCACAGTAGCGACTTTGATTGTATGTAACAGCGATCATTCCACTTTGCAAGTACAATGAAGACGATTAAAACAGCATTTGTTTTTTATAAAACAATGCGTATTTTACTCATCAACGAGCCAAAATTTCAAAACTGAGCTTCCTGACTGAAGATGAATTTCTGGTAGAATTCAATATTTTCTTTTAAATTTTGCAGAGCCCACCTAGAGAAGTTTTGGGCTTAAATTTATGCAGAAGCTTCAATTCTTCAGTTGGTTGAATCTTCTAAGTGTGTACACAAAATTCACCGGAATGTGGACTGAGAGGCACCTAATTCCCGTTAACCGTATAAAATCGACTGATGTGGCGCAATTTAAACTTAAAGGCTTACGACTGTGATATTTTTTGTACATCGACCGGTGAGTTGTCTCACTAGCACAGAAACATTCAGACATTCAACATTCTCTAGCGGAACATTTATTACGACCATAATTTGGAATAAGCGCTCTTACAGTTGCAGCTTTTGACTCAGAGCTTCAATGTTTTGATTACAAATCACAAAAAAAAAATTACAAATTTATTCAAAATCCCCTTAATATATAAGCAGATATTTGATACGGCAAGGATGTGAAAGATATCCTTACACACATCCTTTAGACACTGAAGATGACTCAAAGGAGTCAAAACCAGTCTGCTTACGTAACAAAGCAAGTCTCAAGGCCCTTTCAAGAAGAAAAAGAATATATAATAGTTTTTATGTTATTGTATTACACCTCGGTCCTGAAGGAAAAAAATTGAAAAAGAATTTTTTTTTGTTGATGATTATACAAAATATATTAATTCTTTGTCTTAAAATGTACAATATATTAAGATGTTGACATTTCTTATATGTATTTCCTCTTAGCTTCTGCATTCGGTTATTGATATTTTCAAGTTTAATTTTGGGTCCGTACCGGTTGGTTGTGGTTTCTTGTATAATCAAATGTTGAAAACTAATATGTTTTGTTTTTAAGGTAAATTTCTCGAGAGAAATTTACCTATTGCGGAGAGCATCATACTCGTATATATATATATATATATATATATATATATATAATATATATATATATATATATATATATATATATATATATATATATATATATATATATATATATATATATATATATATATATATATATATATATATATATATATATATATATATACGAGTATGATGCTCTCCGCAATAGGTAAATTTCTCTCGAGAAATTTACCTTAAAAACAAAACATATTAGTTTTCAACATTTGATTATACAAGAAACCACAACCAACCGGTATGGACCCAAAATTAAACTTGAAAATATCAATAACCGAATGCAGAAGCTAAGAGGAAATACATATAAGAAATGTCAACATCTTAATATATTGTACATTTTAAGACAAAGAATTAATATATTTTGTATAATCATCAACAAAAAAAAATTCTTTTTCAATTTTTTTCCTTCAGGACCGAGGTGTAATACAATAACATAAAAACTATTATATATTCTTTTTCTTCTTGAAAGGGCATTGAGACTTGCTTTGTTACGTAAGCAGACTGGTTTTGACTCCTTTGAGTCATCTTCAGTGTCTAAAGGATGTGTGTAAGGATATCTTTCACATCCTTGCCGTATCAAATATCTGCTTATATATTAAGGGGATTTTGAATAAATTTGTAATTTTTTTTTTGTGATTTGTAATCAAAACATTGAAGCTCTGAGTCAAAAGCTGCAACTGTAAGAGCGCTTATTCCAAATTATGGTCGTAATAAATGTTCCGCTAGAGAATGTTGAATGTCTGAATGTTTCTGTGCTAGTGAGACAACTCACCGGTCGATGTACAAAAAATATCACAGTCGTAAGCCTTTAAGTTTAAATTGCGCCACATCAGTCGATTTTATACGGTTAACGGGAATTAGGTGCCTCTCAGTCCACATTCCGGTGAATTTTGTGTACACACTTAGAAGATTCAACCAACTGAAGAATTGAAGCTTCTGCATAAATTTAAGCCCAAAACTTCTCTAGGTGGGCTCTGCAAAATTTAAAAGAAAATATTGAATTCTACCAGAAATTCATCTTCAGTCAGGAAGCTCAGTTTTGAAATTTTGGCTCGTTGATGAGTAAAATACGCATTGTTTTATAAAAAACAAATGCTGTTTTAATCGTCTTCATTGTACTTGCAAAGTGGAATGATCGCTGTTACATACAATCAAAGTCGCTACTGTGCCGTGCTGGAAGAATATTTTTGGCCAGCAATGGGTGAACTTGGCATAATTCTTTTATGGGTATCAAAGTTTCAACATTTCGGTATCACGTACTAGACAGCTTGTCAAAGAATTTATCTATATTGATGATTTTTTATTTGATTTTTATTCCAAGATTTATAAAATTGCAGTTTAAAATTTTAATAGGAAAAGTTAGGTGCACATCAAGAGGAGATATATTTTTAAAAGTAGAGAGACAGTACACAAAGATCTGAGTATGATGTTGACCACTAATGTGTGAAAGCGGTTATTTTCTATATACTCTAAGGAAATTTTGAAACAAAACTTATATCTTCAATTTAATATATTTATAAAATATACTGAAAGCTTCAATAAATTTTATTCATTGCTTCATTGTCAAAAAATTTCTGAAAGTCACTAAATGTACGTAGTCATAAAGATATTTCCTTCCTTAGAAGAGAAAGAGTTTTCTGTAGCAAAAAAAACTCACGTAATATATGTATTAATTTGCAGCTCAAAGTCTCAATTGTTATGTGTTTCATTCAAAAACAGAGTCCATGCGTCCTTATTTAAAAATAAAATATTAATTTTGCCAAAATTACAACTTGAATCTTATTATAAAAGTAAAAAAGTGTTTCGGTTCAGAAACAACAGTATTAGGTACACAAATAAACCGTTTCTGTCATGATTATTAAAGTTAAGCAAAGATAGATAGATAGATAGGGGGAACTTACACAATAATAATATGCGTTGAATAATGTAGCCTAGCCACGTTTCTATCTAAAAATTTTTTCTCAATACGTTTTTGAATAGAGCCGTGGTAAAAACACAAATCAAGTGTGTAGAAAGGCTCACTTGAGTACTCAAAAGTGTGAACAAAATGACTGCACAAATTAACACGGTAAGCTGATTGACTTAACGCTTTGAGCATTTGCAGTGTATGAGGTAGTGAAATTAGTCGTGAACGTGAATACATGTAAACTAAATAATAGGAATTTTATGCGGAACAGAAATAACAAGTAGAGTAAACAGATCTACGCTCATGTCGGAAGGGCTTTGAGCTCCACTTCTCGGAAATATGTCAAGAGATGTGCACATTTATAAGAAAATCCATTGTTTTTCTATTTTCAACGATCGCCATTTTGTTGCAAACCAACAGAAATCACTCAAATTATGAATTCCCGAAAACATTAATGTTATTGACTTCATTTGAAATTTTCAAGAAGATTAAATCAAAACTGCAGTGACCGATTCGATGGAAAGTCCAAAAAATATCAAAATCATGTGTTATTGTTGCTGTTATTGAAGAAATTTCAAATGGCTATAACTTTCGTGTATATGATTCGATTTTCATCAAACTTACAAAGTTTAGGGATCTTTTATAAGATTACTTAAGTATTGAATTTCGTTCAGTTTAAGGGTACCTACACGATTTTATCGGGGAAAATGTGAAATTCGAATATCATACTATTATTGACAAAGTTTAGTGAATTTTGGCTTCTAAAGTATTTGCTGTTATTGTTTTCATAAACACCTACCTCCAATATATTTTTCAGATTTTTCGAATCACTCGTGAGGGGAGACACAAATTTTTCGTGCATTTCCCCTCCCTGCGCGCCCCTCGAAGCAAGAAGTGTTGAAAAGCTCTTATCAAGACCTTTCATTTGATACCCATATCGGCTCCCCTATATGGGGAGACCCCCCTTAAATGCTATGTAAAAATTTTTTTTGTTGAACTTTGAATAGAGCACCACTTTACACCTGCTTACAAAATTTGATGTTTCCAGCTTAAGTAGTTTGCGAGAAAAACGGCTGTGACACACGTGCGGATAGACCGATGGACAGGACGCGATTTTAGTAGGGTTTTGTAAAATTATTTTACAAAACCTAAAAAGTAATGATAAAATTACAGTATAAAGAGTAAATTGGATCCTTGTTTCCATTGCTCTTGCGTCCGTGTGGTGTTTCCTATCCTCCATTGTACACATCCTCAGGTAGGAAACAAAGAATGACCTAGCCGACTACCCGGCAGGTATGTGGGAAATAAGCTTAAGTTGATCGATAAACGGCAACGACTATTGCAACATATAGAGGACTATTATTCTGGAACTTGGAATGTTAGATCGTTGAATGGACCAGGTACACTGCGACAACTTCTGGATGAAATAAAAAAATACAGAATCCAAATCCTCGCGGTGCAAGAAACCACATGGCACCGGGAAGACATATTTGACATGCAAATGCACATCGTATTTTAATATGGAAAATCACAAGGAAACTATGAGCAAGGAGTAGCTTTCATTGTTGCTAGCACATTTAAATAAATTATCACCGACATCAAGACCGGTAACAAAAGGATCTGTGCGATTTACACCAAGACCGAATCCTTTACTATCTGTCGAGTCAACTATTGCGCACCCACAGAAAACAAGGAGGAGACACTCAAGGACAAATTTCACAGCAAATTGAAATCAACACATTGCCATCAGATGACATTAAAATTGTTCTGGGTGACTTCAGTGCAAAAATCGGCAGAGAATCGGGACACAGAGGAACAACTGGAGGAAACAGTTTCCATGCAGAAACCAGCAACAACGGATACTGCCTAGTAGAGATGGGTCGTTGACGATTTTTACTTCAACGCAACGAAACCGTTTACGCCAAACGGTTAACTAGTTGAAAAATCAGTTGACGTTTTTAACTGGTTCAAAAAAAAGGTTAAATGAATAATTATTTGTTCATGCAAGTGAGTATCGATTGAATTGTGCCCTCCATTAAACTGATTGATACTACAGCAAGGTGGATGAATTCGTGTATTTTTACAGAATGAAATAAACTTCCCTTCATACTTTTCCAGGCTTAGGACTGACTGGACTCACATAAACCAGGCGTATTTAAAAGCTTAATCCATTTAGCAAGGTCTATTTACATTTTATATACATTTTTAAATCCATTATGGTTATGAAAGTTTATAGTTTTTTTATTTTTTTATGTACTTTTTTCCTTTTTTAATATTTACATGGGTAAATTTTTTTGTGATTTTTATATTGCGCTTGCTTCTTGCTTCATATTTTTAAAAATTTTCTCTGCTTAATTGTTTTATTTAAATCTATTGGGATCCATGTTAACATTTAGGTACATAAGCTGTTCAACTTTGCTTGTTGTTAATCTACTTCTTCGTCGATTGATAATGATCCCAGACTTAGAAAACATACGCTCGCATGGAACTGAAGTTGCGACTATGTTGCAGGGTGTAATGAATAATTTTGTCAAATTCGGATATACATATCGGTGATTTTTCCACCATTCTAAAGGGCAGTTCCATGCTCGAAATTCAGTTTTTCTCGGTAGGACCTCATCCGATAAGTACATGTCGACTTTTTTTATTGCCATTGACTCTGGTGAGCTTTGAGTTGTTTTTTGTACAATCAATGAATCAAATATTTGCCGCGGACTAAACTCATCTTTCATAACTGTGTCGTTAGTTTGCGACGTTTCTGTTGATGTTTGCGGAATATTTATGGCGCTTTGCTTTTGAGAAATTAGTGAAGACACGAGACCTTGTACTCTTCCTTTTGTAATAATAGCCTGGTCCTGGTCTGAAAAAGCTTTCATTTTAAACCTGGGATCCAAGAATGTAGCTATAGAAAAACTTCCACTTTGTTCCACATGTTTAAATCTTCCTGTTAGGCCCGATTTCAATAAAAGTGCCGTTTCAACAACTTTGCTTGATAGGTCGGTTTTTGCCAAAATTTTGTTGCAAGATTCTGTAAGAAATCGCGTCATAACTATTACATAACTTCCCGTTATGTAGCTTTGATCGCTCATCATGCTAGTGACTTCCTCAAATGTTGTGCTAAGATAGACCACTCTTCACTATTAATGGTTGTCTATCTTTATTGACCAGTGCTAGTGTTGAACGTATGGCCTCTTGTAGCCCTACAAATCTGCGTAGCATGTAATATGTGGAATCCCACCTTGTTTCGATATCTTGTATCAAGCGCTTCGGTGTTTGCTGTTGTTGTATTTGATATTTTGTTAGCCTTTCTGAGGACACGGTACTTTTTTTAAAATGAGAAATGACCGTTTTTACTTTGTTGATGAGTGGCTTAGCAAGTTTCAACGCATCTTCAACTATAAGGTTTAATGTATGAGCAAAGCAACCAAAATGCTGCCACTCTAAACCTTCTTTGATTGCTTTGCTGATATTTGCCGCGTTGTCACTCACCGCGAAGTTGACCTTGCCTTTAAGGTTCCACTTATCAATCAAAGCATTGATTTGTTCCGCAATGCTCGTTGCAGTATGATTACCGGAAAAGTGTCAACACCCTAATAAAACTGTATTAAAAACAAGCTCCATGGTTATGTAATGGCCCGTAACGGCTATATAACTGTCTGTCACTCGTGATGTCCATAAATCTGTTGTAATACAGATACTATCAACTTCTTGGCCAACTTTTTCTTTGATTTGATGATCAGTCTGTGGATAGATCTTTTGTAGAAGGGAGTTCGACAAGGTTTTCCTAGATGGTAGAGCTTACCCCGGTATCCACCTTGAGAATTTCTTAAAAGACCTTTCTTCTACAATCGAAAATGGGTGAAATCCATCTACGCAAAGGTCTAACAAATCTCGGTCTATTGGCTTTTTTTGCTCTGAACTTACATTTTTTTGTATATAAGTGTCAATTACCTTTTGACGCTTTGGAGCCGGCGGTGGTCTACTTACGGTATTGCTACTATGCGGCTGGCAGAGGAGCAGAGAACAAATTTCATATTCAGGAGCTCGTGGGGAGTCTCGAAAACTTCCTTTCTCCTCTGATGCAAGAGATGTGAAGGTCGAAACATGTTTGCGCTTCAGATGACTCCGTAGATTTGCAGTTGTGGACTTAAAACTAATTTTATCTCTGCAAATGTTGCAAACTGCCTTTCCGCTACCATTTGCTTTTTCGAAATGGCGCCACAAGATACTACAGTTCTTTCGCGCTTCCGCCGACATTTTGACAATTATTCTTTAAAGTGTTTCTAACTTTAGTTATTCTAACTTAATTCCTGTCACTAAATTACTAATTAATTTACACACTAATTCTAACTTAATCACTATCACTTAATTACAAATTACAAATTTACACTACAAACTATGCACTTAGTTTCTACTTAATTTCTTCAATAAAAAAAATGCACTATCAAAAAACGATTTGTTTTCATAAACTTCGCTAAACTTCTTCAGTCGCAAATATTAACTGAATACTGAACGCCAACAAGCGTCGTAGCTTGAGCGCACAAGTTAAGATGAGCAAGCAATCAACGTAACACATTTTCTTCTATTCGGTCAACGTTTATCTTTCGGAAAATTTGTCGATGCATTCAACGATTCAGCTTACGGTTGAAGCAAAATCTTGACTTGATGAAGAGTTTCCGGGGTCTGCACCAGGAAAATCAACCATCATTGATTGGTATGCTAAGTTTAAACGTGGTGAAATGAGCACCGAAGACGGCAAACGCAGTGGACGCCCAAAAGAGGCTGTCGCCGACGAAAACATCAAAAAAGTTCACAAAATAATTTTGATTGACCGTAAAGTGAAGTTGATCGAGATACCAGATATTGTGAAAATATCTTCTGAACGTATATATCATATCATTCACGAATACATGAGAAAGCTGTGTGCAAAATGGGTGCCGCGCGAGCTCACAATCGATCAAAGGCAACAACGTGTTAATGATTCTGAGCAGTGCTTAAGTGCAATAAACCTGAATTTTTGCATCGGTATGTGACAATGGATCAAACGTGGCTCCACCATTTCACTCTGGAGTCCAATCGACCGTCATCTGAGTGGATTGCACACGATGAACCGAATCCAAAGCGAGGAAAAACACAACAGTCAGCTGGCAAGGTTATGGCATCAGTATTGTGGGGTGCGAAAGGTATAATATTCATAGATTACCTCCAAAAGGGCCAGACCACTAACAGCAATTTTTATATAGTGTTATTGGATCATTTAAAGGATGAAATCGTTAAAAAACGGCCCCATTTGACCGAGGCTTTTAAATTGGCCTGATAGCGGGAAAACAGCAAAATATGCCGTAGCAGAAGTGGCCAAAGAGGTCTTAGGGTGCCAGCTAAAGAGAAGTAGCAAAAATTAAACGAACCAAAAATACATCCAGCAACGAACTCGGATCAAAAAAGAACAATCTAAAACCCTCAAACGACAAGTTTAAAAAAATATAACCATCAACACCAAGATCCAACAGGTAAACAAAAACATGACCCTACATGAAGTCAAATTAGCGTACAATATTAAACAAATAAGAGATGGCTTCAATTCACAAACAAATCTTTGCAAAAGTGCACAAGGAGCAATCATAGGTAACCTAGTTAAAATTAAAAACAGATGGCTACAATATTTCTAGAAGCTATTCACAGCATCAAGAAGCAAGGCAAGAGGTCTCAAGCTCACCCCCAAGACGAAGTACAGGCAACCGTGCCGGAACTCAGAGAAGATAAATCTCCAGGAGTAGATGAAATACCAGCAGAACTGCTCCAGAGAGGGGGTTTCCATCGAAGTATTTTTCTGCACTGACTAATATGCAGAATGTAGTCAGAAAACAAGTCACCATAAGATTAGCGAAAAAGCTTAATATGTCCTCTGCAAAAGAGTGGGGACAAGTTAATGTGTGATATAACTACAAGCAAACAGGACGCTAGCACAGAGAACCCTTTTAGGCAAAAACCGCTGTTGGCAAGAACACCGATAAAATAAGTCACCGGTTGCGGGGGAGGCAGCAAACCCCAGAAACACTGTCAAAGTCAAGATCACAGGTTAAATCATCGGAGACAGACGACAGACGGACTAACGAACGAAAGAAGGTAGAGTGCGTTGTGCAACCTGGCATCATTGCGGCCTTTGGGCACAGTAGAAGGACTATGCGCACCCCGGAGCGTCCAGTGCAAGACGTACACATTCGAATCAAGCTGCGACAACAACAGAGGCCAGTGTAAGACTGGGGGAGGGAGAATTTTTGCCGTTGGCCGACGCCACTTCAAACGTCACCCAAGCGAAAGAAACAAAAGGGCTAGGAAACGGGGGCCTCTCCCAAGAGGTGGTGCCAAATAACACAATCGCCCTTGACCGCGCCGAAGAGGAGCGGCTTACTCGGAAAGCGGGGACTATCGTCAAACAACTGAGGGCTGCCTGCAAAGTGCAGGAAAACATAGGCAAGAGTGTCAGGAATAGCATTCTTGAACTGGAGGAGCTTTTTGGCCGCATAATGCACTACAGGCGGAGGTGGCTTGCAACCAAAAAGCACCAAAAAGACACGCTCTCCCCCGAGGCATCAGTGGGTCCTAGCAGCAGCGAAAGAATGGCCGGTAGCCCAATTGAAGGCAACCGTGAGAAAAGAAGGAAGGACGAGACCATAAACGAAGTTGACACTCCAGGCGAGGAGTTTCATGTGGTGCGAAACAAGGCAGCGAAAAAAGCGGCCAAAAAGCTACTCCTAGAAAAAACAGACAAAGAGCTCAACCACGAAAAGAACAAAGAACCCCCCGATATACCGCAGAAAACAAAAAGCGAACCGCGGCGCAAACCCTTGCGAGAGGCACTGCTTATTAAACCCACTAAGGGCTGAAACTACGCAGATGTCCTCCGTGAAATCAAAGGAGCGGTCAAGCCAGACGACACCAAAACTGCCATCAAAGCAATTCGACCAACCCGGACCGGTGGCCTGCTGGTGGAATTCGGGCCAGAGGCCACAAACAAAGATGCATTCCCTGACGTGGTTCAAAAGGTTCTTGGAGATGCGGCAACGGTTGCCTCACTCGAACCAATGGCCACCCTGGAAATCAGGGACCTCGACTGCGTCACAGACAAAGCTGAAGTAGAGGATGCCATTAGGAGGGAGTTCCCCAGCTTAAGTGAAGTCAAGGCAAGATTGACACGTGAAAACACAAGGGGGCAACGCATGGCTATTGTCGAACTAGCTGATAAAGACGCCCAGCAAATCCTGGCGAAGGGCAAAATTAAGATAGGTTGGGTGATCTGCAGGATACGGAGAAGAACGATCCCTATCCGCTGCTTCAGATGCCTCAAATTCGGACACACCGCATATGGCTGTAGGGGACCCAACAGGAGATCTCTGTGCTACAAATGTGGTGAAACGGGGCACAAAAGGAAGGAGTGCACGAACGAGGCAAAATGCTTTCTTTGCAAGGATGCTAAGCTAGCACCCGGTGACCTCAAACATGAGCTGGGGACAGGCAGATGCTGGGTTTTCAAGGAGGCCCTAACTAAAGCCAAATCGATACTCAAATGATCCGTATCCTGCAGGTCAATTTGCACCAAAGCACAGACGCCCAGGACCTACTTGAGCAGTTTGCGAGGGATAAGAAAGCTGACCTGCTGTTGCTGAGCGAGCAACATCATAACAAGGACTCGCAAGCGTGGTACCCTGACAAATCTAGTACCTCGGCCATCTGGGTTCACGACAGCGCCCGCCTTCAGGTGCAGGGCCATGGACGCGGGGATGGTTTTGTGTGGGTGCGGTGTTCAGGGATAACATATTTCAGTGTTCATCTGACGCCTAACGAGGCAATGCCATCTTTTCGAACCAAACTCGATGCCCTGGAGGACGCTGTCTCGAGCACAGAGGGCCACATGTTGGTCGGGGGAGACTTCAACGCTAGAGCCATTGAATGGGGTATGCCACAATCCTATCCAAGGGGAAAGCAAATCTTGGACATGGCGGCCAGAACAGCGCTTTTGGTCCTAAATACTGGTAACACCCCTACTTTCCGCCGCTGGGGTTGCGTAGGAACCATACCCGATGTGACACTCGCTTCGGAGTCCCTGGTACCTAGAGTACACAACTGGCGAGTACTAGGGGACTACTCGGCTAGTGATCACCAGTATATAGCGGTTGAGATTCACGACGGTGCCACTCTGCGTGCATATGCTCAAACTTCAATCCTCGGATGGAGGACTGGGAGGATGGACGTTGAGAGGTTCGCTGACGCGCTTACGGCAGGCGCACCGTTGCTGGGCGCTCTACCAGGGAGTGGAGGGCCTACAGCCAAGGACTTGGTGGACTCAACTATGAGTACCATCATAACTGCTTGTGAGTCTTCCATGCCCCGTCGGAGACCCCGACACGGTAAGCCTCCAGTATACTGGTGGTCAAACGAAGCGAGTGTCACACACTTCGGTGAGAGGCCCAGCGAGTGCGAACACTAGGCTAGCAGCATACAGGTCCGGCAGGAAAAATCTTCGCAGGCTTATTAACAAGAGCAAGGCCCGATGCTGGCAGGACCTCGTGGACGATGTAAATAGGGATCCGTGGGGCCTAGGTTACAAGCTGGTCATGCGAAAACTTGGTGCCCAATGGAAGCCTTGCTTACAGGAAGCAGAGAAGGTGGACGAGATCGTGCGGGCACTTTTCCCCGCGCACCCTGTCCGTGTCGATTCAGCTCATGCACAAACACCATTAGAATGCTCACCTTTCACAATGATGGAACTGGAGCAGGCAATTCTATCCATGAAAGCAAGGAAGGCACCGGGACCAGATGGCGTTCCTGCTGAGGTTTTGCAGCTTGTCTACAAGCTTTGTCCTGACTTGTTGCTCAGCATGTTCAACGCTTGCCTTTACGAAGGTGTATTTCCGGAACGCTGGAAAGTGGCGAGGCTCGTACTGACCAGCAAGGGGAAGGGAAATTCCGAGTTGGCGTCTGCATACCGCCCGTTATGTATGCTAGACACGGCTGGGAAAGTGCTCGAGAAACTCATCAAGGGAAGACTCACTGACGCGGTCCGTTCTGCCGGGGACCTATCTCCACGGCAGTATGGTTTTAGAGCAGGTCGCTCCACTATTGACGCGATAGCGGAAGTAGTGAGCGCGGTTTAAAGAGCGGAGGCTCACTGCCACTCAAACAAAAGGGTTGTGTTGCTCGTGACGCTTGACGTCAGAAACGCCTTCAATTCTGCTAGATGGGCAGATATTCTGGAAGCACTGGAAAACTCTTTTCAAGTTCTAGAATATCTGATGCGGATTTCGAAGAACTACCTGACAGATCGGAGCCTGCTCTATGAGACGAAGGAGGGTCGGCGGAGGATGGAAGTTACATCGGGTGTTGCACAAGGCTTCATCCTTGGCCAAGACTTGCGGAACATCACGTACGACGGGTTACTGAGAATCGAGCTGCCGGATGAGTCGTGCTTGATCAGCTATGCGGATGATGTCACGGCGCTAGTTGCGGGACGCACTGTTGAACAAGCGCAACTCAGACTGGGTATGCTAATGCGCTGAGTGAGGGACTGGATGACTGCTCGCGGGCTTAGCCTAGCTTTGGAGAAAACCGAAGTAGTCATCTTGACAAAGAAGAGAATCCCTAGTGTAAGGATGAACAACATTGGGGAAGCACTCGTTGAGACTAAACTAGCAGTGAAGTACCTGGGCATTTTGATCGACTCGAAGATGCGTTTCTCCGAGCAAATCAGGGCAATAGATGACAAGGCTGCAGCGAATGTTTCGGCTCTCAGCCGGCTAATGGCCAACATAGGGGGTCCCACCTCATCAAGAAGGAGACTTCTGATGAGTGCAGTACAATCTGTGCTGTTGTACGGATCGGAAATATGGTGTGAGGCTCTCAACAAGGAGCTGTATCGAAAGCGCTTGGCACAGGTGTAGCGACGAGGAGCGCTGCGGATTGCATCTGCATATCGGACTGTCTCAGAGTCGGCAGTGCTGGTCATCGCAGGAGTGATACCCATTGCCCTCCTTGCCAAGGAGCTCCGCAGAATCTACCTGCGGAGGAACGAATGCGACATAGATGCTGTCTCCCGCGAAGAACGAGAACGCTCACTCAGTGATTGGCAACAGTCCTGGGTGAGCGATACAAAAGGTAGGTGGACCGCACGCCTTATTGGTGACCTGAGGCCGTGGCTCAATCGAAGGCATGGTGAGACTGACTTCTATCTAACTCAGCACTGAGTGGACATGGATACTTTTGGTCTTACCTGCACAAGATTGGTAAGTCACGGTCTCCTGACTGCATATTCTGTGCTGGAGAGGTCGATGATGCCTACCACACATTTTTTGTATGCAAGAGGTGGGAAAGGCAGCGCGGTGACCTCATTGAAGAAATGGGAGATCTCTCTCCGGATGAACTCACTGGAGAGATGCTCACATCCGTTGACAAATGGAACTGTGTGGCACATTATGCTCGGGCAGTCCTTAAGATAAAAAGGAACATATTTGAGTGCCTGGAGGCGTCCAAGGTGGAGGGGTTTCTTTTCTAGAAATCCCTCTTTCTTCCCCTCCTTCCGCTGGAAAAGGGATCCCTGTAGCTCCATGGGAGTCCCACACTGCCTCCATGAGAGTCCCACACTGCCAGACTCGGCGGCCGTAATTGCCTTTACCTCCCTACCACAAAAAAAAGTGTTACGTACTATGAAATACTGTAAGAGAGGCTTTCGAAGTGGATAGTCTATAGTACACCAAGTATTCTTAATTTAATAGGTGCTCGAAAAGTGCTGGAAATATAACATCAATGTGCAACAACCCTTTGTAGACAGGAATTCGCTGAAAAAAATAAAGTTTGACTTTGACCTGGTCTGTATGGTCAAGATCGCGATGCTAAATACAAAGCCCCAGGCCAAGGTGAATGGTTAACTAGTGGAGAGCATCGTAATAGAATCAGCCTTGAAATCGTGAGACGGACTAGCTCCAATGCTCAACTGAAACCTCGGGTACACTAATATTCAAGTCCAAACAATTGGTAGCATATGCTGATGACGTCAATATTATGACACATTCAATTTAAGATGCCAAAGGAGCATTTCTGAGACTAGGGTTTGAAGCAAACCGGATTAACCTACGAGTTAATGGGCAGAATGTTAGTTCATAACTCAAACGAGGAAGAAATTGCAGTTGAAGAAAACCGGACCGTAAGTGACTACAATTTTGAAAGTGTGGATAATTTTATTTACTTTGAGCCAACTTGAATAGAAGAGGTACTAAAAAGGACAAAAACGACGCCTCATAAATGCCGCAAATAAAGCTTCTAAGGTCCAGAGTTGTGCACAGGCAAAATAAGCTTCATATTTCTGTTGACTCTGATGGGTGAATCCGAAATGGCAGTGGAGGTATTTGAACTCAGCAATATGTTACGATAATGGTGATACACAACCTACAAAACCTCATTCCAGATGTTGTCTGGCCTTAGAGTCTTCCTTGTTTTCATGAAAAGGACTGCCGCTTCTACTTCAAGCCAAGTGAAAACTGAGCACTCAAGTACTTTTTTTTCATAGACAGCTTCAACACTGACAGAACGGAAGGCAAAAGATGCTGGCATTATCTCTTTCATCTTTTCTGCTTCAAGTATACTGGACGTACTTAAGGCGCCAAGTCCCCATAATTTAGTTGTGGCTAATCTACTACCACTAGATCTAGCCAATAATGAGACTTACTACCATTAATCAGCTTGTGAAAATATTATCTGGTTGAATTATATGCAGCTAACTACTTGCATGACTGGTCTGAGTTCCATGCCCATTGTGTTTCATGTTGGATTTGGTGAAAGTCCCTTTTCTTGTAAGCAATTTCAGTTGACTATCAGTATACGGGAAGCTAGCCTTGCCGGGGCCATCAATGGGAAATAAAAGCGCTGCAAACCGACGTGATAATAACCGTAGTTGAGTTCACCAGGTCTTGAGCTCAAAGCATTTCACCCCCCTATGATACTCCTAGCAGTGTTGCACCTACCTTAAGCACCTTGAAAAGCCAACCCTTGCAATATTTCACCCAATCGTGCAAAATCGAGAGTTTGTGTTAGGAGACAGCATCATGAGACTCAAGCAGAAAAAACTACGGATCACTGGCAGAGTAGTCCTTTAGTACTCTCCAATTGTGTAACCTGGAAGAGGCACTTGACGGGCGTGGAGCACCAGATCAGGTGTTCCAGACAGTGCTTACAAAAGGAGCGAAGAAAGCCGCAAAGAAACTCCTTCAAAAAAAGCCAGAAAATAAAATTCGCACGGACGCCCAATTACAAAAAGGACCTGATGCAAAGCAGGAAAGGCAGAAGCCCCGACGAAGACCCCGGCAGCAGGCACTGCTTGTAAAGCCCCAATATGGCCGATCCTACGCGGAGGTGCTGCGGGACATTAAGGGAAAACGTAAGGCCCGCAGACACCAATACTACCATTAAAGTAGTACGACCAACGCGGTCGGGCCACAAACTGGTCGAATTTGGAGCAGAGGCCGGCAATAGAGAAGCATTCTGTGACGCAATAAAGAAAGTCCTCGGCAAAAGCGCAACTATAGCCCCGCTCGAGCCGATGGCAACAATCGAAATACGAGACATTGACTGCGTGACGGATCTGGCCGAGGTAGAAGAGGCCATCAAAAAGGAGTTCCCTAGCGTGGGAAGGATCAAAGCGAGACTGACACCAGAAAACAACAGGGGACAACGCATGACCATAGTTGACTTGACCGAAAAGGACGCCGAGCGGTTCCTGAACTAGGGCAAAGTACGAATAGGGTGGGTTGTCTGTAGGATACGGCGAAGAGCAACGCCTCTCCAATGTTTCAAATGCCTTGGTTATGGTCACACCACACAAGTATGCAAAGGACCCGATAGGAGTTCCCTATGTTACAAATGCGGTGAAATGGGACATAAAAGAAAAGAGTGTACGAAGGAGGCACACTGTATTCTTTGCAAGAATGCTGATCCAAAACCTGATTTTGGACACGTCTTGGGATCAGGAAAATGCCGGGTGTTCCAGGAAGCCCTAGTCAAGGCCAAATCAGAGCTTCGATGACCCGCATCCTGCAGCTAAACCAACACCGCACTTCAACCGTTCAAAATCTGCTTGAGCAGTTTGCGAGGGACAAGAAAGCCGAGTTCTTGCTGCTGAGTGAGCAACACCATAATAAAAGTCCTGCATTATGGTACTCTGATGAAACTGGTACTGCCGCAATCTGGGTTCGGAACAGTGACTTTCAAGCGGAGAGTTGTGGACGGGGGGATAGTTTCGTGTGGGTTCGGTGCTCAGGGATCACCTTCTTTAGTGTGTACCGAACGCCTAACGAGTCGATATAATCTTTCCAAGCCGCTGTCTCGAACGCAGAGGGTAAAGTGCTCGTTGGGGGCGACTTCAATGCTAAAGCAATCGAATGGGGCATGCCTCAGACGGATCCGCGGGGAAAAAGAATCCTGGAAATGGCGGCCAGGACGGCCCTCGTCGTACTTAACTCCGGAAATACGCCGACTTTCCGCCATATTGGTTGTGAAATTCGCCTCGGAGTCTTTAGTACGGAGGATACACAACTGGAAAGTACTAGAGGACTACTCAGCCAGTGCATTCTGCTTGAGATAAATGATGCTATCTCCCGACGTCCGTGCTCTCGGCCTTCTACAACTGGATGGAACATTGGAAGAATGGACATCGAGAGGTTCGTCAAGGTTCTCACAGCAGGTGAGCCGCTGCAGGGAGCTCCGGAGGGGATGGAAGAACTGGCAGCTCAAGACGTGGTGAACTCTACTATGAGCATAATCACGACTGCTTGCTGTGCTTCTATGCCCCGTCGAAGACCCCGGCACGGCAAGCCCCCAGTGTACTGGTGGTCTACTGAAATCGCTGAAAAGCGAAGGGAGTGTCACAAGCTTCGGCATGAGGCTCAACGGGCGTGGAACCGTGACAAGGCATGCAACTAGGTGGCAGCATATAAGTCGGCCAGGAAATGCCTTCGCAAACTGATCAACAGTAGCAAGGCTCGCTGCTGGCAAGACCTAGTGGACGATGTGAACAAGGATCCGTGGGGCCTTGGCTACAAGCTGGTCATGGGGAAACTTGGTGCCCTACGGAAGCCTTGTATACATGACGCGGAAAAGATGGACGCGATAGTGCGGGGACTCTTCCCCGCCCATCCTGTCCGTGTTGACGCTGTCCATGGTGAAACAGCAGTAGAGTGCCCACTCTTCACACAGCTGGAACAGGAGGAGGCAGTCCTCTCCTTGAAAGCGAGGAAGGCTCCAGGTCCAGATGGTGTTCCAGCTGAGGTGTTGCGGCTCGTCTATCACCATTGTCCTGACTTGCTGCTCAGCACATTCAATGCTTGCCTACGGGACGGGGTTTTCCCAGTACGATGGAAAGTGGCGAGGCTCGTGGTCATCTTGACAAAAAAGAGAATCCCTAGAGTAAGGATGATCAATATTGGAGATATACAAATCCAATCAAAGCCAGCGGTGAAGTAGCTGGGGCTACTGATCGACTCGAAGATGAGTTTCTCTGAGCAAATCAGGGCAACGGCTGAGAAGGCTGCTTCGGGAATATCGGCCCTGAGTCGACTTGTGGCCAACGTAGGGGGACCCAGCCCATCAAGAAGACGCCTCTTGATGAGTGCTGTAGGTTCAGTGCTACTGTATGGAGCAGAGGTGTGGGGCGACGCTCTCAGCAAGGAGGTATACTGAAAACGATTGGCACAGGTACAGAGAAGAGGAGCACTGAGAATTGCATCTTCGTATCCAACAGTCTCCGACTCGGCGGTGAGAGTGATTGCAGGCGTGATACCTGTCGCCCTCCTTGCTAGAGAGCGCCCCGCTATTTACTTGCGCCGAAACGAGGATGCGAGGGAGATGGTTGTCCGCGAGGAGAGACAACGCTCGCTCAACGATTGGCAGCAGTCTTGGGGGAATCGCACGAAGGGAAGGTGAACTGCGCGCCTCATCCCGGATGTGAGACCGTGGCTGAATCGAAGGCATGGTGAGACTGACTTCTGTCTGACCCAGCTTTTGAGCGGGCACGGGTGTTTTCAGTCTTACCTGCACAAGATCGGTAAGTCACGATTGTCGGTTTTGCCCAGGAGAGGAGGACAATGCCTGTCACACATTTTTTGCGTGTACAAAATGGGTCAGGCTGCGAAGGGAACTCTACAGGGAGACGGGAGAGCTCACCCCGGATAATATAGTTGCGGTGATGCTCGAATCGGTTGACAAATGGAACCAGGTGGCACATTATGCTCGGGCAATCCTAAAATATAAAAGGGACTCACAGCAGCCGGGGGCGCTGGGGCTGGGGGATCGCTCTTCTGGCATTTCCTCTTCCCCTCTCCCCTCCCGCTAGGAAAGGGACTCCCCAGCTTGAAGGCGCCCCACGGCGTAACAAAACGAGACCTGGCCCGAAGTAATGTGTCAAATGGTTCCAGGCTAGGTTCTCAGATTGACAGGGGAGGTGTTTAGTGGGTAGTCCAGGGATATCCTCCATGGGAGTCCCACACTGCCAGACTCGGCGGGCGTTAATGCCTTCAAAAAAAAATGTGTAACCTCCGTACTGGAGCCTCAAAGGCAAATGTTGGATCGAGTATGGTTCCCCCATAGAGATACAAGACTGAAGAGAGGACAATCAACAACTTTTTTGTCCATATTTCCCCTGAATTTACTAATACTTATATAAATTTACAACTACCAAAGAAATTTGTTCTGAGATGACGAAAAGTAGTGGCAATAATTCATTCATTTTCATTGCAGTAACACATAATAAATTTGATGTGGATGGTTTCATTAAAATCAATATTTTACAATTTATTTTGCTGAGGCTAAATATTTTAACAAGTTTTTAATGTTATAAAATTTCAGACTAAAAAAATAGCATCCAATTTCTATACATTCGTTTTTTTGCATTACTGATATTGATGATAGTTGAAATCATCTAGCTGAAAAGAAGTTAAAAGCATAAATAACTTCTACATATTGATTTTTAGAGTTTTGTACTAACTTAAAATACCCTATTGAAATTGGGTCTGTCTGTCCGTTCATCCGTCCATCTGTGTGTCACTTCAGTTTTATGCGGAACTATAGCAACTATGAACACCAACATTTGTAGGCGTTTCAGAAGTAATGGCCTCTTCAAAGTTTGGGTGTCAAAACATTTTTCAATTGTACTTAAGGGGGTCTCCCTAAACGGGAAAGGGAGCCTTAAAAATTGTGTTTACCAAAGGTAGGTATACGGTGCATCATTCTTGATGAGAGCTTTCCAAAACTGGACTTTAAACAGTGCTGCTAGTCTCATGGTG
This sequence comes from Odontomyia ornata, assembly GCA_963969285.1. NCBI lineage: Eukaryota > Metazoa > Arthropoda > Insecta > Diptera > Stratiomyidae > Odontomyia > Odontomyia ornata. The sequence goes on from OZ017739.1 coordinate 197,259,774, forward strand.
CGTGGGGGAGGGAAATGTACAGTAAATATGTATCTTCTTTATGCCTGGGCACCGTTGATCTTAGAACTCTGAAAAGAATCCTGGAGATAGCCCTTTATAAGCACAAGAATAACAAATACCTTCGAAGTCAAAATTTGCCCAGCTTACTTTTTCCTCAATGAAGTTTAAGTAGTCCTATGCAAGGTCCACTTATCCTGTAAGTTTCATGAAAATCTATAGATATCTACGTAAGTTATGCCGTTTGAAATTTCTCCAATTATAATAATTACTACACATGATTTTCCTACTATATAGGCTTTCCATCGAACTGGACACTATAGTTTTGATTGGATGTTCTCAAAATTTTCAGATAATATGAATAACATATGTAAATATATTTGTGATTACATTTCATCAGTGATGTTAGTAGTAGCGCAACAAAACGATGGCCTCTTGAAATGGAGTAATGCTAGTTTTTTACTAAAACCAAAAATTTAATGTGCATAGCATTGCAGGGTTTTCTAAATTCAATATTTTTCGTGACTGCATACCAAGGTTTCGGTACAAAACCCTTCGGACTAGAATTGTAGTCTATCTGCTCGAATGTTTAATGCAATTTGGTAATAGACACCTCTTACGCTGTCAAATGCCTCCCTCTTCCTTTTACCGGGCTTGGGACCGTCTTGGGCGGAATTAAGGTGCTTGGTGCCAAACATAATTAAGAATTGAAAAAAATGAATTGAACTGAAGCCAATGAATTAAAAATTTTCTGCAATCTTGCGTTTCTACATGCCTTTAAAGTGTACTATTTCATTAAGTTTCTGTCGCATTGATTCTTTTTCTGAATATTTTTTCGCAGTAAAGTAATATCGTGTGTTCAGATATTTTTCTATAATTAATTTTATGATTAGACTATAATGCATTGTTTCATGCGTGTGTTTCGAGCTTTCCATAAACAGTCTTTGACCGATACATTTCGATTGAACTCGGTTTGAAATATCATTGAAGCATTTTTTTGAAGGGTCGATTCATCATTCATTTGTTGAGTACGTTTTATCTCTGCTTCAGTCATCTTACTTATGGTGTTACACTTTGTGCTGGTGATTTCAAGCCTCCTCTATTTTTGAATAATATTAAAGATTTTGGACTAGTTGGACCTTGTATATCTTCAATACATTTGTCACACTTTAATACGTTGAAAAGCTTGAAGACAACGAAACCAGCTATGTATTCGATAACATGTTCATGTTCTGCATAAATTGATAATTTTGCTAGATCTGCAGCGTAACTATGCTCCATTAAAAAATCATTGTCGGCTCCTTGCTCATCAAAAAATGATTCTTCAACCATAGATCTGCGATCGGCAGTATGATTGATTTGATCTGGCGCAGAAGATTTCCTCGCATTGAGAATAGGAATATGCTCTAATGGTATGCAGTTTCCCATGCCACCATCTTTTAATTGTGTACGAAAAAGTATTTTTTTAAACCGTGAGATAAACTGATGGATGTTCATTATTCCCCAAACCTGCTCTAATTGAGCCAAAAAATAGCTCAACATGGTCTTGGCTTATCTTATATAAAGGAATAAACTTCAGCTTTCTATTGACAATAAATCGCTCGTACAATATTTTTAAATCACTCATCTCAGCAATAAGGCCGACGAACCCAACATACCTTTTTGACTCGATAACTGGATCCCCGAAAGGCAACCTTAGTTCTTTTATATATTTGATATGTTGATTGCAGCAGGTACTCAGTTCTTGAAAATTTCGTTCACATAGGGCTTGCTTTGTTGCCGGAAATGCAGATAATCGTCTTGAATTCAAAACGTCAAATATTTCATTGTAAATTCTAATGAAATCTGCAGTTGATTGACTTCCAAGGAATTGTTTTAACTGCAAGCTTTCCCTACAAAAGTCTAAGGCATCAGCTACGGAATTACTGAAGATTTGAACAGCCAATCGAACTTTCATTTTTTGATTGAAGTAGATATGCGCTTTTCTCATTTTATTGCCGAAGTGCAAACCGTCACTTTCCTGTAATTCCTCAAAAGCAATTAAATACTCCCATTTGATCTGATTGCCATTGTGATCCAGCAATACTTACAAATCTGCTAATGTATTGCGGCAGAGTTTGAACATATGGCAGCTGTCAGGGTGTAAAATATACTGGGCCGGGGAATCATCAAAGGTAATATAGCCCCTAGATCTTACGGAGCGTACATCTGAGCCTAAAAGTTTCGTCATTGATAAGTTTGACGCCAGTCCATCAAAAGTAATTCCAGCCACTTCGACACCTGTGTCAATCATGTGTTGAACGCAGAGTGACAAAATGTTGGTCTTTTGTTCAGCAGTAACAGTTGTTATAGGAAAAAAATGCAACTGGTATTTACCAAGGTTTGTTGATAAAAACAGCCATGCAAACTAGCATTTGAGTAGCAATTTCGTTAACATTTCCACCATCACCAACATCGACGTAACCATAAGAATGTTGCCCATCCCATTCTACATGTTGACGTATGCTCATTTCATCGAAAACTAAATTGACCACAATTGTTTCATTTTTCGCACAGCGCACAATATTCTTAATTGCATCAAATGCTTCCCGCGTAAAACCGAGTACGCATCCAACTCCTTCATACCATCTCCTTATGGTCCTCTGATGAGGCAAAGATTTTTCGCATGTGGTGCGAACATACTCGTAGGCTTTGGGCGATAAAAAGTTTCAATTGAGAGCAAATGCTCTAACAGCTAGGTCAAAAATTTTGGACCTTTTGAAACGCTTGCCATGGAATAAATGCTTTTTTAACATCTTCCTACAAGGTGCACTCGTATTCTCGAGAACCTGCTGAATATCTGCACTAATTAATTTTTTTACTTTCAGATTTGCAATCAACTCTTCCATGCTTGCATTTTTTTTTCTTTGCGGCGCAATCGTTTCTTGAGCGAACATATTAATTTATTGTTTGCAATAATCTTATGTCTCATTGAGAGTAGCTGCACTTGTGACTTTCTTCTTTAGGTTTTTGCACTCAGGAAGTCTACACTCTGTATATTCCTACATAAATAGCATTTTAAATTTTTGTTTGAAGTGATTGAGTTTTTAACACAAATATTCGAACGACAGACGATCTACAGTATGCGAAAAAGTAAACAAACACAACCAGACCATAAAACCCAGTAACGAATATCAGTAAAATAACCTTTTTTAAATCCTCCTACGACGGCGAAATTGCAATATCATTCCTTTTGTCTTGTTTCGAATTAAGACAAAGAATCAAATAACATTAAAAAACCATAGCTGAAAGGACCACATTATATTTATTTTCGTGATTAATCGAAAATATCAAATTAATAACTTAGTACTATTTGTATGATTATTGTTTGTTATTATTTGCTGGAATCATTTTTCTAAACACACGCAAGGACATTGTTTCACATTGATATATAATAATGCTTACTTCCAACGACCAATCCATTTCCTGTACGGGTACCTTTGCGTTGATTGAACTGCCTGAAGCCATCTGTAATTGACCATATTACAATAGAAATACGTTTATATCATTCACACAAATAGGACTTACTCGAATGCTATCTTGAAGGCTACCCGATTGATGAAAAGCTGTTATTCCATCTATATTTGCGGTGGGAGAAGCTAAGGAAGTGTTCTGGAATGTGAACAAAAAAATATGTGCTCCAATTTTATGTTAAATACATTCACACAAATATTTACCGTCCATTCTTCTATATCTACGTCCTTTGCAATTATAGAAGGAACAAAATCAAAATTGGAAAAATTGCTAGCACAATTTTCCCCAGCCTATGAAAAGACATTGATTAAGAGTAACTGCCATCCCGAACAAAAATTACCATCGATTCAGATATAGAAGAATTTACTCCATAAGAGCTTGAAAAAATCGTTGTTACCGAGAAACTCTCAACATTATCTCTAAATTTCTGTGAAAAATTTGCGTTATTTATTTGAATTCATGTTCGATAAATTACTTACATCTGAAACGCAAATCATTTCATGTTCTGCAGACCCAAGTAAATCACTCTTTTTGTTAGCCTATTTATAAAAAATACTATAAAATCTTTTTAATTATTTATAATTATTTTTCATTACAGAAAATGCAACCAAGTTGCTGTCAGTTTTTAGTTTTTCCTCAGCGCTAGATAATGTAAAATCCTGGAAGAAGAAAAGAAAAATAAAAACATCTATTATAAATTTCTGAATAACCATTTTCCAAGATGAATCCCTCCTTCCCTAATCGTCGGCAGAAATATAGGCAGACGTGTTTCACAAACCTAACAACAATAAAACATTACCAAGGAAATTTATTTAATAAATCTTCCGCAATATCTCACAATAGTTTTTGCTGATGAACTCAAAGGATTACTCCACAAGTAATTTGAAGAAGCCTGCGTAAGAAGTTCATTGAGCAAATCTGACTATAATGCGTGCCATCTCTTACCTGTGTTGCATGATCACTGCTATATCCATCACGTCCCCCAAATTTTGCCATGCCAATAAACTCTTTGGAAATTATCTGAATTGTTTTATGCATGATAAGCGAAGCAAATATATATATATATATATATATATATATATCTATATATATATATATATATATATATATATATATATTTATATATTTATATATATATATATATATATATATATATATATATATATATATATATATATATATATATATAT
>OZ017739.1:197269473-197294473 GCA_963969285.1 Odontomyia ornata
TAGAGTAAACAGATCTACGCTCATGTCGGAAGGGCTTTGAGCTCCACTTCTCGGAAATATGTCAAGAGATGTGCACATTTATAAGAAAATCCATTGTTTTTCTATTTTCAACGATCGCCATTTTGTTGCAAACCAACAGAAATCACTCAAATTATGAATTCCCGAAAACATTAATGTTATTGACTTCATTTGAAATTTTCAAGAAGATTAAATCAAAACTACAGTGACTGATTCGATGGAATTCCAAAAAATATCAAAATCATGTGTTATTGTTGCTGTTATTGAAGAAATTTCAAATGGCTATAACTTTCGTGTATATGATTCGATTTTCATCAAACTTACAAAGTTTAGGGATCTTTTATAAGATTACTTAAGTATTGAATTTCGTTCAGTTTAAGGGTACATACACGATTTTATCGGGGAAAATGTGAAATTCGAATATCATACTATTAACCGTATAAAACCGACTGATGTGGCGCAATTTAAACTTAAAGGCTTACGACTGTGATATTTTTTGTACATCGACCGGTGAGTTGTCTCACCACCACAGAAGCATTCAGACATTCAACATTCTCTAGCGGAACATTTATTACGACCATAATTTGGAATAAGCGCTCTTACAGTTGCAGCTTTTGACTCAGAGCTTCAATGTTTTGATTACAAATCACAAAAAAAATTTACAAATTTATTGAAAATCCCCTTAATATATACGCAGATATTTGATACGGCAAGGATGTGAAAGATATCCTTACACACATCCTTTAGACACTGAAGATGACTCAAAGGAGTCAAAACCAGTCTGCTTACGTAACAAAGCAAGTCTCAATGCCCTTTCAAGAAGAAAAAGAATATATAATAGTTTTTATGTTATTGTATTACACCTCGGTCCTGAAGGAAAAAAATTGAAAAAGAATTTTTTTTTGTTGATGATTATACAAAATATATTAATTATTTGTCTTAAAATATACAATATATTAAGATGTTGACATTTCTTATATGTATTTCCTCTTAGCTTCTGCATTCGGTTATTGATATTTTCGAGTTTAATTTTGGGTCCGTACCGGTTGGTTGTGGTTTCTTGTACAATCAAATGTTGAAAACTAATATGTTTTGTTTTTAGGTAAATTTCTCGAGAGAAATCATACTCGTATATATATATATATATATATATATATATATATATATATATATATATATATATATATATATATATATATATATATATATACATATATATATATATATATATATATATATATATATATATATATATATATATATATATATATATATATATATATATATATATATATATATGGGATATAACGAAATTTGTGACCACGCTAGAGGTTGCAATTTCGCTTCGATTTTCACCAAATTTCGGGGAAAGGTGTATTGGGTAATTATCTCGGTTAAGTTCGTGAACCAGCTATATCAGCCGGGCAAAAACAAAATGGCGGCCATTTTAGACGAAAAATCGCGATTTCTGTTCTGACCAAAGTGTAGCTCTGATTTGGATGAAATTTAGTACGAAGGTTCATTGAAGTATGTGATGAATCTCACTATAAAAAATCCAAAGTCGGTACGGCAGAAACAAAATGGCGGCCGCTCAAAGGTCGGAAAACGTGCAAAATTTTGTTGTTGTAATAGTGGTCAAAGCTTTCAACAGATTTTCATGAAATTCGGTAGTTTGATAGAAATTATAAGTATCTAGAGAATTGCATAAAAAAACTGGAGGTCAGGTTGCAAAAAATAAAATGGCGGCCAGTTGAAGGTCGAAATTCCAAAGGCTTTTAGAAGTCGCAATTTTAATCCGACATATATGAAACTTGGTTTCAAGATAAAAATTACTTACACCTACAGTCTTTGATATTTTCGTGATCATGCATGCGCAAATTTCAAAATGGCGGCCGTTTAAATATGCGTTTTTTTCATGTTTTTGTGGCCCTCTAGCGGTCACATTATCCAACGGATTTTGATGAAACTTGAGATTATGAATCCCTGTACTATGTTCTTGTATTTTGCGGGAAATTATTAAAATTGAATGAAAAATAAAAAAGTCAAAAATTTAAAGCCTAATAGTTTTAGCTGCGATTTTCTTTAAAAATTGAATTATTTTGCCCTGTCTAGAGTGAAACTCCTATTTGAACGAGATAGTACATTGATTTATGAGGTCCTAGCATACAAAGATTTGAAATAATCCAAAATCAAATGCATGCATTCAAAATGGCGGCCCCCAAAGGTCTGAAGGCCAACGCAATTCGCTATTTTAGTGCCAACTGAAATAATGAATATTTTTCATTGAAACGTTTTAAATGACTTTACTTGAAAGAACTTATAAACCAGATCATTTTTAAGATATTGTATAATATTTTTAACAATACCCTAAAAAATTATAAAATCGCGACTTGTCTGTCTGTCCGTCCGCCCGTTTGTTCGTGCGTCATAACAAGTTTTCTCGCAAACCACATGAGCTAGAATGAGGAAATTTTCTACGTAGGTCAAAAGTGGTGCCTCTTGAAATTTGCAGTGCAAGAAATTATTTTAAGGTATTTAAGGGGGGTCTTCCCATACAGGCGGGTCTCCCCATACAGGCGGATGGCATACAATTTTTTTTATTTCTGTAGCCCTCTAGCAGCCAAGATTCTCAACAGATTCCGTTGAAACTTGAAATTATAAGTTATTAAGCCAAGTTAATTTAATTTGATTATGCAAATCGAATGGCAAATAAAACAGTCGAAAATTTACAGCTTAATATTTTTAGCAGCCGATTTCAATAAAAATCGAAATGACGGCCCTCACAGTTCAGAAAAAAATTTAAATGTATATATTAATGGCAATGCAAGTGCTGATTAAACTTTTATGGAAATCTTTTGAAATTAACTATTCGAGCTATTTAAGCCTTTGTGTGGTTACCACTGTAAACTGTGTAAACAGCAGATGCGAGAAGGGCGAAACCGGTATTTATATGTTTACAACAATATGTAATCCATACGCATGCAACTCAATTTAATTAGCAAAATATTTGCGCCCCGATAAAAGGTTTCTAAAAACGAACGTGGCCAGATTTTTTTTATGTTAATAAATACCCATGTGGTACTACGAAAATTGCAGAAAGAAGTTTAGTAGTAGGCAAGCCAAATTCTTTTTCGAAACTTTACGATACATACGAGAAATTTACCTTTCCGGCCGGTGCTGCCAACGGGGATTTTTTTTTTATTTATGAGAGTATTTACTCCTTGATTTAAATCTACTCGGTATGGTCCTTCGTATGAGCTGACTAGTTAATTGGTTTTTTGTGTTTTTAGATACACTTAGTCACCAGTTATGAAATGGTTTTTCATTGCTGCTATTTGATTTTACTCTTTTCGATTTTGACCCGATAAGGATTTTGCGAGCAGTTTGTTGTGCGTGATATAGTCTTTTCTTAAGCTCTGTTAGATAGTTGTCGTAGTCATATTTGAGTGCTGAATTGTTTTAGTAGCTAGTTAAAACTAATTCAAAAGGTGAATAATTTGTTTGACTATGGGATGTAGTATTATATGCAAACGTATAGAAAGGAATATAATTGTGCCATTCTTTGTCCTCAAAGAAAGTTAGTAGGTATTCCTTTAGTACTCTATGATTATGTTCTAGGGAACTTTACGTTTCATGGTGATGTGGAGTAGAAGTATTATCTTCAATGTTAAAGGTTTTGCAAATGTTGTTGAATAGTTCATTGATGTATTTAGCATGTCAGTTTGTTTTCATTGTTTTAAGGTGATCGTATTTTAGAACAATATTTTCAACTGTTAATTTTGCTACTTCGTTGGCTCTTTGGTAGGAATTGGTATGGCTTCTACAAATTCGGTAAGTTCGCATTGTGCTGTAAGTATAAACCTTTACCTTTTACTACTATGTCAATGGGCTTTTCCACACGGGAATGGTACTCACCCATAGTCAAACAGGTTTCGCGCTTACACCCGTATGTTTACACGTTGCATAGTTTACCCAAGTTATTTTTGTATACGATACACGTCTTGCGAGTGGATGTGTCAAAGGGCTTTTTCACACGGGAATGGTGAAAACCCATAGTCAAACAGGTTTCGCGCTTACGCCCTTACGTTTACACGCTGCATAGTTCAGCCAACCTATTTTTGCATACGACACAGGTCTTGCAAGTGTATGTGTGTAAATGATCATTTGATCGTTAGACGTCGTGCGGATAACATGAAAGCGAAGGTAGAGAGACAAGCGATTGAGAATTGATGTTTTAGCCTTGAATTGTGTATGAGGTAATAAAAACTGGAATGAAAAATGTATTTTATGCTTGTTAAAGTTTGTCGATTTAAACTTCTATTGGATTTATTTGAATCCATTGTGTTTTTCCGCTTTCTGAGAAAGAAATTCCAAATTTGAATATCTTTTTTAGTCACATATTTTTCTTGATGTTTTGTAAACTTGCTTATTATAATGTGATTCTATGAAGATTATGCGTACTGTTAATTTTCTATGGATTTACAATAGGCAATTTAACTTTACTGAAATCGTGATATTCGTCGTGTTGTTTCTTGAAATTGAACATGGCCTCCGCTTTTATAAAATTTTTAAATAACGCGTAGCTTCTCGTGTCCACGCATCCATTTTTGCACGCAAATTAAAGAAAGGCAATCGTTACTGGCGATTGTACAAAATTTCTCCCACCAAATGATCAACAAATTGCGTTTGTGTATGTGCGTTACGCTCGTTCACCCTAAAAAGGTTGGCCTGATTTTACCATCAAGTTCCCTCAATGCCTCTCACTCTTCTTGCCCATATAACCTGTTTAACGCTGACTTTTCACGCTGTGTCTGAAAAAGCCCAATAGCGATGATTCCGAATGGTGTATCGTTGATTGTTGGTTTTCGTTCAGTATATTTTGCTATTTTGTTTTTATTGCAGTTCTCACATTCTTGTAATATGGTTTTTTATCTTCCTCTTCCTCATGCTAAAGTCCCTCTCGGGCTTTCGCTTCGTATAACAAGTGCCCCAAACTACCTCGGTCTATTTACCACGTCCTCCAATTTCAAAATCGGAGCAGTGATGAGCTGTCTTCGTCGACTGCGTTAGACCAGCGTTACCTTGATTTTCCCACTGGTCTCTGCTCTTCAGTTCTCCTAGCGATTCTCTTTTTGGGTATCCGGTGTTTATACATACGATTCACGTGACCTGCCCATTGTAGCTTCCGCAGTCATAAAACCGTTGAGGCCTCTAGCTCGTCAAAAGTTTTATACAGCTCATGATTGTACTGACTTTACCGTTGTCCCCGTCTAGCTTCACTCCAATTATTCCCCTTAGGACTCGTCTCTCGAAAGTGTTCAATATGTTTATCGATGCTTGGGTTTGGGTGCGTGTTTCACACTTATAGTACAACACAGGTCTGATCACAGATGTTTATACTTCGAACTTAGTTTTCTTGTGTATGCAGTTGGCCTTCAAAATCGCAAAAACGAAATAAGATATTTAATTTGTTAGCTGTATTCTTCGGCGTATCTCATCTCTTTAATTACATGTTCTCGTTATTTTGGTGCCTAAATATACAAATTTACCCACATTTTTAAGGGATTTGTAAAATTATTTTGCAAACCCACGACCTGTCTGTCCATCCGTCCATCCGTGTGTCACTGCAAATTTTGTGTGTAGCTGTAAAGTAGTGTCCTCTTCAAAGTTCAACTAGAACAAAAAACTTTAGAAGGTTGATCTCCCCATATACGAGTAGGGGAGTGTCTCCGAAAAAAAAATCATCAAAGGTAGCCGATATGGCTATCAAATGAAAAGTCTTGATAAAAGCTTTTTCAAATAGGTCTTAAACTGACATTTTTTTGCTTCGAAAGTGCACAGGGAGAGGAAATACATGTAGCATTTGCGTCTCTCCCTCGCGATTGGACCCCAGTAATCTAAAAAATTTGAAACAAATCATGCTGATAGATGTTTATAAGCACAACAACAATAAATGTCTTAGCAGTCAAGATTCATTCAACTTGGTTAATAATTGTAAGCTCTCCGGATTTCACATTTTTCCCAATAAAATCGTATGTGTACCCTGAAAGCCATTGATATTCGGTATTCAAGTAGTCTTATAAAAGATCTTAAACCGTGGTAAGTTTGATCAAAATCGAATGATACACACGGGAGCTACGGCCATTTGAAATTTCTCCAATTACAACAACAATAACACATAATTTTGTTATTTTGTGGACTCTGAATCTTTTCAGTCACTGCAGTTCTGATTAGATCTTCTTAGAATTTTCAAATAAGGTCAATAATATAAATATTTTTTGAAATTCATGATTTGAGTTATTTCTACCCAACAGGTATTGTACTCGCCAAGTGTGATATTTTGCACACTTGAGGTATTTTTCCTCGACTGCATCATGAGCTTTGCTTTATTTACACTGATTTGTAGCCCTACTAGTTTTGCTTTGGTATCGAGTTTCAAGAAAAGTTCTTTGCCAGTTGTTAACGATCTTGACAAAGTGTTGAAGTCATCCGCATTGCCCTCCACTTGGCTTGACTTGTTTTATAGTGTACCTCTTGTATGGACCGGTAGCTTTCTGATGAGATATTCCAGACGTAAATTTATAAGCAATGGGGCCAGCAAATTGGTTAAAATCAACTTGAAAATGGATAGTCAAAGAGAGCATTAATGGCGTATTTTATTGTTTTACTTCTGAAAGGACAAAAATGCAGTGCAGGCTCGAAAGAAATTGTGTGAAATTTATGGAAAGACTGCCTTACTGAACCCTATTGTCAGGGTTGGTTTGCTCACTTTCGTTTTGGGAATTCTAATATGCGAGATCCACCACATACTGGTCTTCCAACCACTGCTGATGACGACAAAATTAAGGCATTAATTGAAACCAACTGGCATATGTCAACTAAAAAGATAGCAGAGAAAATCAACATATTGAATTCAACCATTTACTTGCACTTACAAAAGTTTGGTTTCGTAAACAAACTCGACTTTGATCAAACTTACAACGTTTAAAGATCTTTTGTAAGACTACTTAAATATTGAATTTCAATGGCTTTAAGGGTACTTATACGATTTAATTGGAGAAAATGTCAAATCCGGAGATCATACAAATATTAGCCAAGTTGAACGAATTTCGACTTCTAAGGTATTTGTTGCTGTTGTACTCATAAACAAATGCCTCCATGATTTTTTTCAAATTTTTCGGATCACAGGTGTCATACAAATTTTTCGTGCATTTCACCTCGCTGTGCGCCCCTTGAAGCAAAAGTGTTAAATTGAGACCTGTTTTGAAAAGTTTTCATCGTTTACTATTTTTTTATTTAGTCGGCGGTAATTGACTACTAATCGCCATTTTTGTGGGTCATCAGTGGAGTATTTGGGTACTACTAGCATAGGGGAGTTATATGGGCTTATGGACGATTCTATGACGTCTTTATTGATTAAGTCTTGGATTCGATTGTTAGTATCAGCGTTTTGTGTATGTGGCTGTTAGTAAATTTTATGCAAACAGGCATGTCAACGGTAGTGTGTAGATGTTGGGCATAAAAATTAATGTAATTTAGTTTTTCACTTTCTTAGTGGAATATATTATGGAAGTCTTTGCATATTTTTTCTATTGAGGTTTTTTCCTCTTTTTCTTTGGAGTTTATGTGCAGAAGTTCTCTTAATTTTTTCCAATGATGATTTGCCCTGCCCTGTGGATGATATCGTGTGGCACCTCCTGAGGAGTGTCCGTCATCCACAACGAAACCGCAGTTTTGCTGGCACCAGCCCTATGCTGGAAACGCTGGTCTCCATCGGGCCAAGATAATGTGCTATCATGTTGATAGCCAAGATGACCCGGGTGAAGAATAAGTGGTTCTTTCACTTAGGAGACCGGCACCATTATACTTAAACACATTTTTGTGTTGCAATGTAATATGTAAAAGCTTAGTAGCGGTTTGACTTCTAGTTGATAGTTTGGTACAATTTACTTTTTTAGGGTTTTGATCCGTGTGTTCGTGTGTCACACCACTTTTTCTCTCAAACTACATTAGCTCGAAACATAAGATTTTGTGTGACTCTTCAAAGCTTCAGCACGAAAAGAAATTTATAAGGTATTTAAGGGGGGTCTCCCCATATAGGGGAGTGGCCTATGAAAAAAATTTTTATCGCATGTAGACAATCTGGGTATCAAATGAAAGGTCTTGATGAGAACTTTTCAAAATAAGTCTTAAAATGACAAATATGCAGGGGAAGGGGGAATGCATGAAAATTTTGTGTCCCCCTTGCAATTCAACACCTTTGATCTGAAAAATTTGAAAAAATTACAAAGGTGAGACTTTAGAAGTACAAGTGCAACAAATACCTCATAATTCGAAATTCGATGAACTTTGTTAATAATTGTACATGTTATAAATTTTACATTTTTCCTTATAAAATCAAAATTGGAACCTTAAATTTCTCAAAAGCTACAATTCAAATTTTTCGATAAATTCTGAAAATTTCACAATAATTGGACAATAAACAGATAAGTTACAGCTGATTGAATATTTAACAATTACAACGACATTAATATGTGATACTAGGGAAATACACATTTGTAACAGAGCTAGACGCTACAAATATGTAGGAATTCAGATAAAAATTTTAGAAATGGTTTGTAATATTGTTGTGTTATCGTGAATAACCAAGTGACGGGGTCAAAATACTTGCAATAAAATGGCAGCATATTTAAAAACATAATAACTAGGATTTAATTTTTCGAAGTCAATTTATGGAATCTGTATCTTCAACTTGTTCCGTATTGGTATTGCTTGAAAAAATACTTTTAAGAGAGATTTCCGCAGTTAAGACTGTCTTCCGTGTTGATAATATTAATTGGGTGGATTATTTCTAAACGAGGTGGTATTCTGATATTATATATTATGGTTTTAAGTGCAAGTGTAATTAATTTGTTATTATGTTTGAAGGAAGAAAGCAAAGTCTCGTAGTCTATATTTGCATAATATTTCTGTAAAAAATATCTACCTAAAGCCTCGTAAGTCCGAAGGGGTAAACTGTTTTCTACTATTTGGAATTTGTGTAGAATACTGTCTTTGAGGAAGTTTATTTGAAAGTTTGCGATACCAAATGTATGAATGCAATGTGCGGATATTTCTCATCACTGACAAAATTCAGAATTATTGATATCAATGTAATTAAATAAATTCTTACAAATAGATATGTCCGCACCAGTGTCTATTGAAAATGTAAGTTGATATTTGTAGGACGATGTGATTTGAGAAGTCTTCATCGTAATTAATTAAGCTTATATTATATGCTTTGCTCATATTCTTATCCCCTAATTGACTGGTTTTATTTAATGGCTGTTACCTGGGAAGTTTTCATTTTCCTGAGAATCTGACATATATAACAAACATATTTGTCATATAAAATCTTCAATCGTAAAGTGCATCTTTCGTGTTTCGTTGAAGTGCGCAATTAAAACTTAGTTTGTAAAGTTCATATTTTCCGAAGTTTGAAAACAATAACATAACCCCGATATAGTGACAATGTCTCTAATTAGTTCGAATGATTGCTCTTTCTGTGAAAAAGAGTGCAAAACAGGCGATGATTTCTTTTATTGCGATTCGTGCAAAAGACCGCACCATGCTACATGCGCTGGACTAAATAAATCTTCTATATTAACTCTCAAGTCCACCAACAAGAAAGTGCTATTTCTATGCACGCAATGTACGGAGAGGAATAAGCAGCACAAGGTATTGCTCAAACTTGTTACCAATTCGAAGGATGAAGTCGAAGAACTTAGAAGTGAAATAAAACAGTTGAAATCGTCGCAATCTCCACCTGTTGAAATTAATGACATCATTTACGAACTCGAAGATCGAAGGAAAAGGTCAACGAATGTAATAGTTCACGGCAACACAGGAACAAACACCGAAGGTGATCACCTGAAAACATTGGAAATACTGAACAAAATATTACATCCAGTTATTTTACAACCAAAAGAGGTGAAAAGCGCGCGAATCGGTAAGACAAATGCAGAAAAAGTCAGACCAATTAAAGTAATAACTTCAAACTCAACTATTCCAATTGATATCATACGGAAAAAGAAAGACAACAATGTTCGAAGTTATCTAAGATCAATAAATGTTAATATCGTTTCTGATTTAACATTACGTCAACGGGAACATCTAACATCACTAAGATCTGAGCTTGAAGAGGTAAAGAAAAGCAATCCGGATGCTACGATCAAGTATATAAACAGCATTCCACGTATTGTACGTAGGCAATCAAAAAACTAGATCTATCGATTTACTACCAGAACACTCGCGGAATTTGCTCAAAACTGCACGAACTTCGTATAAATATATCATCTGCTAATTCTGATGTCATTATATTCACTGAAACATGGCTGTAACCGAATACTCTCACTACTGAATTAGGACTGGAAAATTTCAATGTATTCAGATGCAACCGCAATAATTTAACATCAACGAAACAAAAAGGCGGTGTTGTTATCATTGGTGTAAGGAAAACAATAAAATCAAAGGCGTTGAAATGCGAACACAATGATGTCAAACAGCTGATCGTTTATATTGATGCGAAACCCATGAAAATAATCCTCTCTACCGTCTACCTGCCACCAGATGCATCCCCTGATCATTACAGTAAGCATGCGAATGAAATAATGAATTGCTCGAAAATTTTTCCTAACGCCAACTTTTTTGTCACCGGCGATTATAATCTGCCAAAAATTAACTGGAATTTAGATTCATGGTATTTCAATAATTATAGTTTAAAAAGAAGTAGTATAATAGACTTATTTTCCTTTTTAAATTTTAACCAATTAAGTAACATTAAAAACATAAATAATAATACATTGGACCTAGTTTTCTCAAATTTAAATGAAATTGATGTCACCTCTTCTGATTCGCCATTATTACCTATTGATGTTCATCACCCTGCTTCGGATATATGTGTCAAGTTACCATCACCTCGTTCTTGTAGAAATAATTCTAGTTATTACGTACTAAATCTCCAGAATGCTGATTATTCTAGCTTGAATGGTAAATTATCTTTCGTGAACTGGCTGGTAATGGAAAACATGTCTCTCGTGGACGCTTTGCATTATTTTTATAACATTATTAATAGCTAAATCGGTACTTATGTTCTTACCATCTGTTGTAACAGTGATAAATTTCCAAAATGGTTTTCACCTGATTTGAAGCACATCATTTTTCAAAAGAAATATGCTCATGCTAAATTTAAAACCACAGGCAGTTTAGATGACTATAAAATATTTTCCGGTTTAAGATCAGAATGCAAAAGACGTTCAAAACTTGATTTTCAATGCTACATTAGGAAAGTAGAATCTCAAATTCCTAGCAACTTAAAATACTTTTGGAGGCACATTAACTCTCTCAAAAACGATTATACTTTGCCTGACTTTATGCATTTGAATGGTGTTTGGAGTTCAAGCGAAGTAGAAATAGCTAATATGTTTTCTGATAGTTTCTCGAGAGTTTATATAACTGATACTAACACGTTCGCGCCACCAATACCAAATTATGCATTAAATATTTCTCATCACAAAATTAAATATCAGTCTCTAATAGATAAGCTACTTTCGTTAGACACAACCAAAAGTGCTGGTCCTGATGCCATCCCAAACATCTTTCTAAAGTCGTGTGCTTATAGCTTAACTTTTCCACCACTTTTACTATTCAACAGTTCTCTATCAACAGGATGTTTTCCTAATGTGTGGAAAGTTAGTTATGTAATGCCTATTTTCAAATCTGGTGACAAAGCAGATGTCAGTAACTATCGTCCCATTTCAATACTGTCCGCTATTTCTAAGGTGTTTGAGTCTCTCGTCACAGATTTCTTAACTCCGTTACTAAGGCCTATTATATTTGCTAATCAACATGGATTCGTTTCTGGTAAATCGACTGCAACTAATCTTATATCATACCATGATTACATATGTCAATCCCTAGATAATTATCTTCAAGTTCATTCGATATATACTGATTTCAGAAAAGCTTTTGACAAAACTAACTTTGATCTCCTGATCAGGAAACTTGCAAACATCGGTTTCAATGGAGCTATTTTGAATTGGTTGAATGATTATATTAGAAACAGATCTTCGGTAGTTAAAGTAGGTGGCCAATACTCCCGACAGTTTTATCCTTCATCAGGTGTACCACAAGGATCTCACCTAGGACCACTCCTATTTTTAATTTTCATCAATGATATCTGTCACACTCTACATGATGTAGAATTCTTGATGTTTGCGGATGATTTCAAAATTTTTAAATCCGTATCTTGTTATAATGATATACTGACACTTCAATCAAATTTAGATCAATTTTGTTCTTATGCTAAACAGAATAGTTTGTTTCTTAACACCAGCAAGTGCCAATATATTATTTTTAACAGATGTAAAACTACACTTAGCCATATTTATAGCATGGATAACATCCCTTTAAAGAGAGTTGATAATTTAATCGACTTAGGTATAATGTTTGATTCATCGTTGAACCTTAATGCACATATAAGCAATATAACGGAGCAAGCACGCAGAATGTTAGGCTTTATCATAAGAAATACCTCAACTTTCAGCAATATTAATGCGCTATCAGTTTTATGGAATCCCCACTATAAATCTTTTTCTGATCATATAGAGAAGGTGCAAAATAAATTTCTAAGATTCGTTGCCTACAAACTTTGCATCCCCCGTGAAAATTTAGAATATTGCCAAATTTTATCCTTGCTTAACATGAATACACTTCAAGCAAGAAGAATGTATTTTGATGCTACGTTTTTATACAATTTACTTAACAACAATATTGATGTGCCTGAGCTTTTACAACATATTTTATTCAGAATTCCACCACGAAACACAAGATCAAATGATCTATTCAAGCTTCGAAAATGTAAAACGAACTGCAGTCAGTACTCTCCTATTGAACGTTTGAAAAGCACCGGAAATCATCTTTGTCGACAAGTTGATTTCTTCAATACAAACCGGAGCAAAATAAAAAGTAGTATATTTGAATCCTGCTAGTTGAATGTAAGTTGCACTTGACACATGTATCATTCTTTTCTTTAAATTATTAAGTTCTTTTTCTTCTTATTTTTAGAATTTCAATTAGTTGGTAAATTATTTATTTTAGTGCTAAGCTACCATATACTCAGTAATTGTAATTTATAAGGACTGTTGTCCGTGTATATTTCAATAAAGAAATAAATATTCTAGCATTATTTCTTGGTATCTGATTGTAGCCTCTGGCGGGTTTAAAGTTTGTGTTGTTCATATTATTCATTGGTCTGTTTTTATATTGTTTATTACGAGTACTATTGCTGTATCTATTATTATGTTGGTCATTGTTACATCGATAGTTTAATTGTTTAAAGTTATACTGATTATTATTTCTATTTCTAAGTTCATAATAATTATTCCCATAATGCATAGTATTATTTGCTTTAGTGTAATGTAGAATTTTGTTGTTTTCTAATTTGAGCTTGTTCAGCAATTTCAACTGCATTGTTGAATATAATAACCTTACTTGCTTCGATAGTTTGTACAATATTCCTATTGGTAATCCCATTTTGTTAAAGTATTGACTGTGAGAGTGTAATTTGTCTATTTCAATATGTTTCTACTTTGTTTGCCCACATGTTCTATTTGGACAAGAGTAAGCTCTCTGATTGGATTTCCAATTGTTTCTGTGAACTGAAATATCTCCCAGAACCAGGAAGATAATTTTTTATTTAATACCAATTGCAGAAAGTCCGATTTCTGTTCAGCTGGATTAGACTTCTCAATAATTTTCGCCACAGTTAGAAATGTGTTTAGGCTGTTGAGTTTTTGTAAAATCTCAGCTATGGACTTCAGGCCACTGAATTGGTCTTCAAATCTTTATTCAAAATTCGCATCAGTGATGTTCGTGAGATGTTCAATTGTTGGGCACAACGACAATGGCGGCTCTTTTGCCACACTATCGCGAGCAACAGCAATGTTTTCCGTAAAACAAACTGGCGAGCATACACAGGTGATTTTACATTTTCTACAGATCCGGTTTGCTGAAATTTTGCGCATAATTCGCCCGGTTATGGACACATTTGGTCGATTATGCTGACCAATTTGAATGCCCATTTTCGTAAAAGGGTTCAACAACCTTAACACGTTGCTCAATTGTGTATCTCTCCATGATTGAATTTGTTAAACACCGAAACAAAGAAATGTCAAATTAAGTTGGGGGAAAAGTTTGACGTTAAGGTGTGACTCACAATTAACATCGTGCAATATGGTTTCACTACTTTTTAGTTTTCCCTGCTCACTCAGGCGTTTTATCTCAATTTCCAAAAGAGTTTTTAATTTATCTTATTTTAAAAGTGTAAGTAGCAAGTAAGTTTCGCTATAAGATCGGTTGGAACTCTGTGAAGAGATTTTTATCCGTGCAGACAACTGGGTGCTCTTAAAGATTGTTTGTTTTTTCATGGGTTTATTGTTAATAGTAGGAGCATGGCAACTGATGCAATTATAATAAAAGTAATGAGCTGGATTGCAGGCTATTGATTATTAGCATTTGAAGATTGATTTGCAAGAACTATAGTTTCTGCTATGGTGGAATGTGCGAGACCTATTGTAATTAACTTATTTAGAAGATTAGACGGTAAAAGAAAAAAATAAGTTTTATTTGGCTGGTTTTTTTTGTAATTTCTCCTTATTTTGGCGATATTGGAATTTAATATATTATTTATGTTTTTGACCTTGATTTCTATTCCTTCTTATTATTCTTATTTGTCTTCTGATTCGGCTTTTCTCGACATTGTTGCCTGTGGTGTGGTATTTAACGTAAAGCTTGGATATTGCCTTGCATCGCCCGAAGACCTTTCCGCTTCATTTTTTCTTGAGGGTTTGTGGTTCTAGGATTGGTTTTCGCATTAGTTGATTGTGGACTTGGTGTAATTGATTTAGTCGCTGCATCGCAGTTTGGATTTGTGTAGTTGTTCAGCATTATCGTGGGCTAGGTAAATTTGCCTGTACTAGTCCCATGTGGGGTGTTCTCTTCTTCTTTGGCCTTTGTGGGGCTAAAAACTTCCCAAACCTCTTCGAATCCATCCAAGTCCATGTTATATGATCAAGTTAGAACTAACTGGAAGGATCACCATGTTGTGACGGTTAATATCCCTAATGTATTTACCTATTGATTGTAAAGCATCTAGGCCCGCATAACGGACAGGCTATTAACGCTGGATTATATATAACTGCTCACAGCAAAGGATAAATTTCCCAAATTTATTCACCTAGTGATTGTCAAGCGTCTAGGTACGTACAAGCGATGGCGGTCAACGCCGGGTTAAACTACAATCGACTGGACAAGTGAAAGGACAGGGGCAAACTCGCTGGTTGAATGTCAGACCTAATAATCTTTATTCCATGATAAAGTTAAGTTTAATAAGTTTAATTTTGCTTGTAATATTGAAAAAAATTGATGCATAAAAACTCTACTCTAAATATGTCCATTCATTAGATTTTCCATTTATATTTTTCTTATTCTATGGAAAGTTATAACAATTACGACGTAACCTGCGGCAGCAGCCACAACGTTTACAATACATCGGGAGCGGTACTAACGACAACAAAAACAACGATGAATACAATGACACTGAAGACGGATGAAACAAGGAGACTAATAGATAGTCTTGCCCTGACTGAGATCCCTGCGCCGTTCAGGTGTAGCGAAAATATGATGTGTACGCCAAAACCTCTTTTCAAAAGAAGAGCGGGAAACTCCATGGGACGCACCAGATGTACGAGCGGTGGGGAAAAAATATGGAGAACATCGAGAATTCGATTGCTACTGCTGAGATTCCTACCGAAGTAAGGGTCTTAAGTCTTGAAATATTAATAATCTATGCTGAAGTCCACAAAGTGATCACATCAGGAAAAGGTAGGAGTGACCAGACATATAAAATACCATTGCGTGATTTTACCGCCACCGTTGAAAATGTGGCAGAAGTACTGTATTCAAAAACGGAAGCTGATAACCTCTCCTAAGAAAGATGGTCGCAAAGTACAACTAACATGAAGAAGAAAGGCCAATCCAAAAAGCGGGAGATGTTCTAAAAATAATAAAATCTGCACGCAATTCACCAAAAATCAACAAAAGCGTAAAGAATGGACTCCTGGGTCGCATAGGGAATCACCCGAAAAGCTGATTAATGGCCAAAGAGAACCAGGAGGCATGTGGAGATAGATCCACCATCAAACATCAACAAAAGAATGGCGTCTAGCCCAATCGAAGGAGATCAGGATAAAAGTAGGAAGGAAGAAGTACTTGATGGGCGTGAAACGCTAGATAAGGGGTTCTAGAAAGTTCTGGCAAAAGGAGCAAAGAAAGGTGTCCCTCAAAAAGTACCAGAAAATAAAGTTCGCATGAAAGCCCTATATGGAAAAAGACCTGACGTGAAACAAGAGAGAAAAGAGCCCAACGAAGATCCCGGCAGTAAGCACAGCTCGCAAAACCTCAAGATGGCCGATCGTGCGCAAAAGTCCTGCGAGATATCAGGAAAAATGTAAGGCCCAAAGACATCAACACTGCCGTTAAAGCAGTAGGACTAACACGTGGTCAAATTTGGTGCAGAGGTTGACAATAGGGAAGCATTCTGGGACGCAGTAAAGGCCGTCCTCGGCAAAAATGCAACACTAGCCTCAGTTAAGCTGATGGCAATGATCGAAATAAGGGACATTGACTGTGCCACGGACCTGATCAAGGAAAAAGAGGTCATCAAAAGAGAGTTACTTAGCATGGACAGGATCAAAGTGAGGCTAACACCAGAAAACCATAAGGAACAACACATGATCATTGTTGACTTAACCAAAAAGGACGCCGAACAATTTCTGAATTAGAGTAAAGCAAGAATAGGGTGAGTTGTCTGCAGAATATGACAAAGACCAGTGCCTTTTCAATGTTTCAAGTGCCTTGGCCATAGTCACATCACCCAAAAATGCAAAGGACTCGATAGGAGTTCCCAATAGAAAAAAGTGTACAAAGAAGGCACACTGTATTCTTTGTGGGGATGTTGATCCAAGCTCCAAGATTTTAGTTAATTTCAATTTGGTCTCAAATAAGGGAAGACTTGTTTTAAAATAAGAAATATAAAAAATATTCGTTCAAATGAAATCTGTAATAAATTAAATAAAATTAGATAATTTATTTGAAAACTACTCTATTCGTAAGCCGTGTTTGACATCGCCCGTTGTACAAGTACGTTTGCATTCTTTAACATATGAAACCATTTGTGCGAAAAATCGTCTTCACGCTAGGGCATGGCCTCATATGGCTACTTAAGATTCTAATTTACAGGGGTCATGCATGTTTTTATTAATATTGAATGCTTTTTGTATGAATCCACTACACATACTTTATACGAGTATGTGCATGAAGTGCGTTACGCAATAGGTGAATTTCTCTGGAGATATTTTGTAATATATTCATATTAAATACTACTATACAATCATAAAAATACTTCAAGATATTCATATCAAATACTATTACACATTCATACTATTATATTGTATGTTCATATAAAATGTATTGAGCCTTATTTGTCATTTTTACACTGAATATTTCTTTTATAAAGAATGGATTTTACATATTGTTCACTATTATCTATGACCTTTTGCCATTTTTTGTGTAGAGCCATCATTCCATCTGTGTAGAACTTCTGTGGGTTATCGGCAAAAACTTAACCAAGTAATTTTCACAGTCCCTTTTTGAAGTGAATTTCTTTTCATTAAGGAAGTTTTGCAGATACCGGAACAAATGTTAGTCTGATGGTACAAGGTCTGTTTTGATGCATTCAACGTATAGAATGCATCAAAACTTCCCAGCCAAGCTCCGTAATCTTTGCCGGGCTATCAATCTGGAATGTTCATGATAGAAGACAACGCCCTTTTTATTGATCATGTCTGGCCGGTTTTTTTGGATTGCTCAATGCAATCTGGTCAATTACTGACAGTACAGAGCCAGGTTGAGTATTTGGCCTGGTTATAGCACCTCATGATAAAAAATTCCCTTCCATTTCCGACATACACACAGCATAACCTTATTTGGTGTCAGTCCTGGCTTTGAAGTTGTTTGTGATGATTCATCTTTTTTTGTCCACGATCTTTTTCGAACGACATTCTCCTATTTTGCCCATTTTTTATCGCCCGTAATGATTTGCTTCAGAAATGGCTCGATTTCGTTGCGTTTCATTGGCAGAACCCAAATGGAAATTCGGTCGATCAAACATTTTTGTGCTAATACATGCGGCACCCAAACGTCAAGTTTCTTTGTGTATCCAGCCTTACGCAAATGGTTCAAAACTATTTGGTGATGAATATTCAGTTCCTTAGCAATGTATGGCTGCTTATTTGTTGATCTTCGCCAATTTTTTGTAAGATTTCATCGAGTTTTTCAGGGATTGGTTGACCTGAGCGAGGTGCATTTTTACATCAAAATTTCCAGAACGAAAGCCAGTGAACCATCTCTTGGCTGTGACTTTTGATAAAGTATCTCGACCGTAGGCACCACACATTTTTTCACGAGCTCGCGATGCACTTTCACCTTGATCGTAGTGATATTATAAAATATTACGAATTTTTTCAGAAATTTCATTCATTTTCAAACGAATAAATATATCTTTTGACACGAATTACGAAAAACAACACGGTCCAGATGAAAATTATAGACTGGAATGCCACCTTTCAAACGCATGTGAGTATATATATTTTGTATATATCTATATATATATATATATATATATATATATATATATATATATATATATATATATATATATATATATATATATATACATACATATATATAAATATATATATGTCTATATATATACATATATATATATATATACATATATATATATATATATATATATATATATATATATATATATATATATATATATATATATATATATATATATATATATATATATATATATATATATTCCTATTGTCACGCGTGTTAAGTTCGCGGCCGATAATTTTAATGTTCCGGGAAAGTGAAAATGCACCGCCTTTTAAATTAATTTAAAGGGGTTTATTTACTAAGAATGAACAATCATTACTTTCACTATTTTACAAATAATTAAAATGTCATTATTTTTTACTTGTCTATCAATTAATATTCGAAATGTCTGATCACGAAAATACTTTCCCTATCAATCAATATCGCCTTTAATTCGCGCTCCAATCTTATCGCAGTTTCTACTATTACCCTTTCCCTTGAGATGAACTCCGCCCTTCCGATGAACGATTCCGTAGTCGTATGATTGCAATCTTTCGATCTACCTCGCAACCTGTCCCTCGGGTTCTTTAAAGTTATGCACCAATCTCAGCGATGCATGATCTGTTTGTAGAAGAAATTTCTGGCCATAGAGGAACTTGTGAAACTGCTTGGTGGCCTCTATTATAGCCAACAGCTCCTTCCTGGTCACGCAGTAGTTTCTCTCACTTTTTGTGAGAATTTGACTGTAATACGAAAGGACTCTTTCTTCGCCATCGATTTGCTGCGAGAGTCTAGCTCCAATCTCACCGTTGCTCACATCGGTGTCAACTACAAACATTTTTCCGGATTTTGGATACACCAGCACGTGTGGTTCGCACAGCTTCTCCTTCAAGGTCTCAGGGGTTGCCTAGCAATGTTTATTCCAGATATACGGACGATTTGTTTCGGTTAGCTGATGAAGACACTTAGCTATTTTGGCAAAACCTTTAGCGAATTCTCGATAGTAGGTTGCCAGACCTGAAAAACTTCGTAGTTGGCGCTTGTTGTTTGGTGTTGGCCAGCTTTTCACGGCTCCGATTTTCTCAGGGTCTATCTTAAGCCCTTCTGCTGATACCACGTGTCCCAGGGTGCATTTGTCGGGACTAAGTTTCAAATTCGCCAATCGCAATCCGGAGAAAACCTCTTTTAAGTTCCACACATGCTCTTTGAACATTTTCCCGATAACAATGATGGCATCTAGGTACACCAAGCAGGTTTTCTAGGTTAAGCCTCGTAGCACGTATTCCATCAGGTGTTCGAAAGTTGCTGGAGCATTGCAAAGCCCAAATGGCATCACCATGAATTGTCACAATCCGGTCCCAACTGAAAATGCGGTCTTCTCTTGGTCCTTCTTGTCAATTTCTACCTGCCAGAAGTCACTCTTGAGATCGAGTGTAAAAAACCATTTTGCGTCGGCTAAAGTGCCCCTAACGTCGTCGATGCGTGGAGGTGCGTAACTATCTTTCTTAGTGACGTCGTTAAGCTGCCTATAGTCGACACAAAAACGAGTGCTGTCGTCCTTTTTCTTTACTAGAACTACTGGCGTGGCCCATGAACTGACAGAAGGCTCGATAACACCTTGTTTTTCCATGCCCAAAATCAGTGTACTTACTTCTTTTTGTTTAGCTATAGGAAGACTTCTTGGTGCTTGTCGAATCGGCTTGGCTCCCTGTGTGTCTATGACGTGAGTTACCATACTCGTTCGGCCTTGGTCATCTGGGCTTGTTGAGAAGATGTCACTGTACTTGATGACCAGATCAGAGCCTAGCCTGAATAGCTGCACTGGCAATTTGAGCTGGTTTAATATTGCAGACGTAAATTCCCGGACTTTGTCTGTGTCTTGCCTTCTTTTCCAATGATGGTCATGAGTAGCTCCCAAGGAGGTGATGGTAGAAACAAGCTGGCAGCTGCCGATGACTTCTCTTGCTTTAATGCTCGTGGTTGAGTCTGTGGTGTGAAGGACTCTAACCGACACGTATCCGTTCGTTATATATCTTACAAGGCTTCGTCCTGCAGTCAAACTCCGCAATGACGAAATCGTTGTTGACTCTATCAGATAAGATCGGTGGTCTCCAGAATCATCCTCAAGCTTGGCTCATACAATGCTCTCGGAAGATTTCGATACATTTGTGTCGGTACATACTACTACATTCATCTTGGGAATTTGGACACTGGGATCTTCCATCAACACTTTGGCATTCCGCCATTTCAATACCCGTTTGCCCAAATCCATCGTGATTCCATGTGATCGCAGAAAATCCATTCTGAGAATGCAGTCATCCATAATGTTGGTGACTAGAAAATTATGCGGGAACGCAAGGTCTCCCAACTGTATCTGTAGGTTGACCTCTCCATGGACAGGTGCAGTTTCTCCCATAGCTGTCCGTAGTGAGAAAATCCTGCCCTTGTGAAGTGGTTGTTGCCTTACTAGGTCTGTTCGGGAAATTGATTGCACCAGTGTCGAATGTTATGGTGCAATGTTGTCCGTCAACTTTACCCGGAAGGCATAGTCTACTTCTCCACGATGTAGTCTTGACACGGTGATGGTCGTGCTGGGGACGTCGATCCTCCTAGCCAACCACTGCCCCATGGAGTTGGGTCTTACATGTTTCCCGACCCCTCAGTTTCAAGGGCCTCCATTCCAGGCTTCTGATTCGGTCTGGATCTCCTCCTAGCTACACACCCGGGACAATAGCTCGGTTTTCTTCGCTTCTTGCAGTCTCTTTGCAGGTGCCATTTTTCTCCGCAATCCCAGCATCTAGGCGTACCATTTACCTGTGGGTCTCACTCAATTTTGACGTGCCCACACCTGCACTAGTCTGCCATTACCCGGCGAACCCGGGCAAGGGTATGAGTCACATCTTTTGTCGCCTCAACATTCAGACTATAAGTCAATGCATCCTGCACAGTTTGCTTTTTGCTGCAATTCCTGGTCCTTTAATGCGCTGATGAATGCTTCTGTTGCTGCATCATCTCGATGTTCGGGTCGTAAGTGGGGTAAGCCAAAAGAGCCAGTCGCTCAATGTCTTAGGCTAGGTGCTGTAAGGTTTTGCCAGACTTCTGCATCCAATGCCGTAGCTGTGACCGATAAATCTGCTTCAGATGATCATCTCCATAACGTGTGTCAGGCGCATTCATTATAGCGGCTGG
Organism: Odontomyia ornata; assembly: GCA_963969285.1. Classification (NCBI taxonomy): domain Eukaryota; kingdom Metazoa; phylum Arthropoda; class Insecta; order Diptera; family Stratiomyidae; genus Odontomyia; species Odontomyia ornata. Next base: position 197,291,446 of record OZ017739.1, read on the forward strand.
GTTTGAGTGCAACTTAATGGGGATTGTCTGCAAAAGCTTGGCAGCTGGGCCTCTTAGAGCAAGAATTAATCCAGTTGCTCGTTCCTGCTCATTCCAGTGATTGGTCCTAGCAACTGCTTCAAACCTAGCTTTGTAGATACTCGAGATCATTTGCCCGTCAAATATTGATGCTTTCACATTTCCGGATGTACTCTGCGCCGAAGACATAAGCGGGGCTGATGAAGTGGTTACTACTGCCTTCGCTGCTTTCAATTCCTTTTTCACTTTTTCCATCTCATGATTCATTCGCTCCTCGACCTGGCTGATCTCATGGTTGATTCTCTCCTAGACCTGGCTGACCTTCTCCTCGACCTGGTAAACCTTTTGCTCGACGGATTCAATTTGTTTGTTCAGACTACCGACCTCCGCTTTTATTTTGGTTGACTGTTTTTGCCCTGCCTTGGTTTCGATCGCTTGTTGGTCCAGCTTCACAGTTGGACTGGATGGCTGTTCATACAGATTCGCTGATTGTTCATTTAGCTTCGCAGCAAAGCTGGAAGAATGTTGTCGCTGCTCTCGGTGCATCAGCATCAACATTTGCATCAACGTATTTTTGGGTTCCTTTGATTTTGGTGTTTATACTTCTCCACCTTCTGCGCCCTTTTCTGCATCTGAGGGCTCACCCAAATCCAGATGCACGCCTTCCGATTTAATTGCCTAACGCAAGCGTACAATCAGTGTGGTCTTTGTACCTTGCGCAGCCAGATTTCGCTATTCCAGCTCTTCCTTAAGCTCCAACGTGGTCAATTCATTAATTTTTAAATGTAAGCTTCGAGGCGTTTTCATTTTTTCAGTTTTATCTTTCCACCAGTTTCCACGTTGAATTTTACTATTGTCCACTTTATAAAGGTTCAAAAATTTTCACTTTCAAAGTTTTCTTTCCCTTTTTTGACACCACTGAAACGCGTGTTAAAGTTCGTGGCCAATAGGTTTAATGTTCTGGAAAAGTGAAAACTTGCCGTCTTTTAAACTAAGTTAAAAGGTTTTATTTACTAAGAATGCGCAATCATTAATTTCACTTTTTACAAATAATTAAAATGTTATTATTTTTCACTTGTCTATCAATTTATATTCGAACTGTCTGGTCAAGGAAATCATTTCACTATCAATCAATATCGCCTTTAATTTGCACTGCACTCTTATCGCAGTTTTTACTATGACCTCTTCCCATGAATTCAGCTCGGCTTCATATAGAGTCTCTAGTCATTCAATCTTTTTATCGTAAATTGGCGAATGCTCACGAGAACTACCCGGAATATTCGAGCAATTCTGAATACCCACAGTGACGTCGCTTTCAGATTTTGATCATGGATCTGCTTGGCCGATTTCTGTGCGTTCAAGTACATTCGTTTGTTGATCATGATGTTATAAATTGTTACGATGACAATTGTGACAGTAGCTCGCAGAATGGTTTGGACATGTAACAATGTATATACAGGGTTATCCATTTCGTAGTTGGGGAAGTATAACCCTGCCATTTGACATCTGTCAAAACTAAATGTCATCCAAAGCGTGCTTTTTTAGCTGAAGATTTGCCATTTAGAAATATGGATCGTTTAACCGTCAAAGAACGCGTTAAAATTATTAAATTTTATTATAAAAGTGGTGATCCTGCTGTATCAACATTTAGGGCTTTACGAGCCGATAACGGTCGACATATTTGACCCACACAGCAAACAATTTCGAACACAGTGAGAAAATTTGAAGAGACTTGATTGTTTATCAATACTGCAAGGCCTGTGCATTATCGCAACATTCGTTCTGATGAAAATATCGCTGTCGTTGCTCAAAAGGTGGAGGAAGACCCGAATTTGTCGATTCCTCGACGTGCTCAACATTTGGGCTTGTCTTACGCCTCATTGTGGCGGATTTTGCATTCGGACTTGCATCTTCCTCCTAACAAAATCCAACTCAGTCAAAAACTTAAGCCTCAAGACCATACACAACGCAGAATGTATGCGAATTGGGTGATTGAACAACAAGCCATTGATAACGATTTTTAGAACAAAATTTTCTTTAGTGATGCGGCTCATTTTTCACTCATTGATTACGTAAATAAACAGAATTGCCGCATATATGGCTCTCAAAATCTTCTGATGGTCACAGAAAGGCCTTTGCATCTGGAAAAAGTGACCGTTTGGTGTGCATTATGGTCTGGTGGTGTTATTGGCCCGTAGTTTTTGAAAACAATCAAGGAAGAGCCATTACGGTCAATTCTGACCGCTATGGACGGATGTTAACCGATTATTTTTGTAGAGAAATTGAAGATTATGATCTGGAGAATATGTGGTTCCAACAGGACCGAGCGAAAAGCCACACAACACAGGCTAATCGAGCACTATTGCAAGAGAAATTTCCAGGACGCGTAGTTTGGAGATTGAGTGATGTCAATCGGCCGGCAAGATCCTGCAACCTAACACCTTTGGATTTCTTTTTATGGGGTTATGCAAAAAATTGTGTTTACATGAACAATCCCCAAAATCTTGAGCAATTGAAAACCAATATTCGTGAAGTTATGGCCGAGATATTGCTGGAAATGTGCCGAAAAGTCATTGAAAATTATCTCGAAAGAATTGAGGCCTGTAAGAGGTCCTGTGGAGGACGTTTGAAAAATGTTGTACTTCACGTATAATGGCAACGTTTAATCTTTATATTGAATGCAAAATTTTGTTTGCATCTGAATATTTTATGTGTTTTCTGTTGTCCGATTCGAACCTTAGCGTCGAGATTTATTAGGGTATCTCATTTCATAGTCGTAATGGCGTTCGAGCCTTTGTGGTCAGTATCACGCGCATCTTTGCCTGATTTTTCAAGCAATACGTATCACAGCAGATCATCTGGAACCCCGCAGTCGAGCTGCCCGAGGTGACTGATGTGGCAGCTCCTGAGGAGTATATCGGTCACCTCGTACGAAACTGCGAGATTTTTAATGCAACCAGCCCATATGCTGGAACCAGCTGAATTCCATCGAGCGAAAAATGCTATTAAG
>OZ017739.1:197299473-197316973 GCA_963969285.1 Odontomyia ornata
ATGTTTGGCACGAAGACTAAATTAGCAAATTGGCATTAACACATATTACTGAATGTGGGCTTTTGATGTTTTATTGAGTATCACTTCAAATACCTTGCTGATAATATTGATTAACATAAGTAAAAAAATTAAAAATAACTCTATAACCTCTAAGCATGGTGGTCGCCATCACCGGTGTGTATCTGATAAGAGTGATAGCCCGATGAGAACTAGGAACACGTCGAAACCATCTTCTTCTGACATTGTCTTCTCTAATAATTTTTCAGAAAAAATTCTTAAAATATGCAACTCAATTATGTTGCTACAAAGAATTTCATAAGTAATTTAAAAAGCTATCGAAGCCACCCAAAAAATTAGATCGATGTCCGCACGAAGCAATGAAAGCTCACTATAGAGCAAAAAATTATCGTATATATTTAGATTAAATTGAGGTCAAAAGGGTGAAACGATCAATTTAAAGTTTAGCGAAGACCTTGCTGATGTTAGGCTGCAAGCTTATTGGGTGCTAGCTTTTAGGACTCGAGGATTCTTTTGCTTTCTTCAACGTAGAAAATACTTTGGCCTTTTTCCACTTATTTGGGAAATAAGAATTACTCAACATGTTGTTGAACAATATGCAAAAATTTCTAATAGTAACCTGAGGCAAATGTCGGAGAACTATGTTTTGATTTCTTGTTGTTTATCCTGCCCAATATGAAACATAAGGTTGCATAGCTGACAAAATAATCAATAAGATTCAAGCTCGGTATGATGATTCAGGCTTGATTTGAAGTCGGAACTGTTGCTTCATCGACCTCTGAAGATATTTGATTACCTCTCTCAAGGCTTGGTAGATGAACCAATTCAAAATGTGTTCCAATCAGGCCAAGTTTAAGCAATCCATCAAATATATATCCTGTTTCCATTTCCATGCGGGGTCTTACTATCAATTTCGATCCCAGCCCTATCGAGAAGATTTATCTCATCAATAGTGACTTCAAAATACGATACTTTCGCTGGAGACTTCTTACGGAATGTGCTATTCACTTTTGAGAAAACGCCATCTGGGTCCTGTGGGCTAATGCCCTTCCGTTTTTCCGCCCATTGATTGCTGACCTCACTCCTGAAATATGAACGGATTCAGTTTCGGATATTCTTCAGGTGTAATTTCAACAAAGCCAATGAGGGATGGTTGTAGTCCAAAAATCGCCAATAAATATTTTTGACGTATGTAAGAAGAAGGCTTTTGAATCCTTTCAACATTGCAACGGTCGATAAGAGCTACTTTCTCCATCGTTTCCAACGTCAACTTCTCTAACTTCGACAAATATAGATCTTTTTCATCGTTAGTTAGCTTCCGATCATTAGGAACCATTGAACAAGAGTTTTCATCATCATAAGGAGGGCATTGCTTCTAGTAATTCCGATTAAACTTCTTTTGAAACTTTTCCCAGTCTGTTTTTTTTTTAGTTCAACCGATGATTTTCGTATTGAACTGGAAAAAGGAAGAGATCATCCCTTTGATGATTGATTTCCATCACGATTGCATTCTGGTCGCTATCGAAAGGAAGCACCTGCAGTTTCCGTTGAGAACTATTAAAGCTGAATTCAAGTCTTGCGTCAGGAATGTAGGGATCCAAATATGAATTTTTCCTAGAGTGTATTGGGAACTCCGACCCATATAGATTGCGCATGTATTCAATTTGGTCCTCTGTTATCCACAATTTCAGGAATATACCTTTGGGATTATTGGTGGCATTCAACCAAGATATATGCTTGGCGTTCAGCTCACTAGCAAGAATATAATTACTATACAGCCTATTCAATTCGATTATTTCGAATAAGGAATTGAGCTCCTCCTTCAACTTGAAAAGAAAAGTTGAATTGGCAGAGATAAAGTTTAGGTTATCCCCACCTAGCAGTGAAATCTTGATGACGGACACTTCAAGAGATTCAAAGCTTTTGATCTAGATCTCCTCTATATTCTAGAAACAATAAGGTTTTCTAATCAATATCCCTGTGCCAGCTTCCCCATCACCTATTACCCTATCGTTTGTTACAGATTCAAAATCCTTGAGTGCCATGGAGTGCCATGAATTTAGGTGAGCTTCAGTGAGAAAGATGATGTCAGGCTTCTGCTTGACAAGACATTCCAAGAGACAGTTGGGTCGATGTAGACTCATAATGGAGTATACGATGATGAGATGAGACGAATCCTATTGATGGGAATGTGACTGGATGACAACTTATTTTGAGGCATTTGAAAGCCCTAATCGCTGAAAAACAGAGATAGTTTTAGAATCGGGTTTACGATTCTCTCCGCTAAAGAATCTAACTGCTGTTAAATTCTAAGAAGTAGCTCATTATTGCCACTTACGTTATTAATTTTATTTACATTGTCTACTGGTCCTCTAGCAGCACTTGTTAGGTATAAAACTGCGGTGTACTTGACTTTGTTTTGGAGTAAATTTTTCCTTTGCATTTTGATACCGGGGGCATCCTCAATATGATGCTGGATGACCAAAGGCACCGCAGTTCACACAATATAGTTTTCCTTTTGGCTCCACCTGAGCCAATTTGCACTTGGTGGGAGCATGAACATCTTTGCACTTCACACATCTATATTTCATGGCGTAGTTTGCAGCCAAATGAAAAAAATTTTGAGCATCTGTAGCACTGGTTGACCTCACTTTTCTAGGGGTGTTCCAACCTCACCACTCGGAAGTTCAAGTAGCTTATTTTTTGTAGGGCATTGCTGCTTTTGGTGGAAATCTAGACTAAGTAATGAGGCAAATTTTTACGCTCGACGATCGGTCTCTTTGTTGCTAAGTCTTTAACTTTAATAAATTCCTCTCAAAAATTCAACGTACTTTTTGCTACCTGAAAATCAACCAATGACTTAGTTTTAATTGTCAGTTTATCGGCATTTACTCTCATGATCTCAAAATCATTTAATTTATATTCGGCTGCCAAAAGTCACACCATAACTTTGCCTGTTTGCCAGGGACTTTTTCTTTCTCTTAATAACCTTAACAGACGGACCAGTAGACAAAACTTTTGGTTTTTTCTCCCAATTTTTAATTTTTAAATATTTGATAAATCCATTATTAGGTTTAGTAAAACAATGGTTAGAATTTTTTGTCATCTTTATCCTCTTCAATGCTCATGGAATCATCTAGCCCAGCTTACACTGCATAATAGTTCGTATTGACGTTTGCTTCGCCTGGGTTGAGGACATCCTCTTGATTTCTTGTCTTTGGTCATTTTTGACTTCACTTCTGTTTCTTTCTTGATGATTTCCTTTCCTTTGTTGAACGTTAATTTTCTAACTAGTTCTTCTAGCGGTTGGATCCAAAGTCCGAGTTCTTCGTTTATTCTCTAAATCTCTTCAGATTTCTTGTTATCTTTGAATAATTGCTCACTGATAAAATTTTCGGTTTTTCTTCATTGCTATCGAATCTTCGTTTTGGCTTTTTTTTTCGCCCGTCGTCGTTGGCGATGAACACGATCGCTCTAGTTGGTGCCTAAGGCCAACGCGCTCCTCCATCTCGTTGCTTTTGCAGCGAGATTAGAGGGGATGTTGATAAAGCGAGACTTTCCTTGAACGTATCTCCGCTTTTCGATACTTTTTCAGGAAAGAAACTTCAGGTATTCGATAAATGTTTCATTAGTTAGTCGGTGATGATTTTCAATTAAAAAATTTACTTCAACCGACTTTTGTAAAATATTCATAGATTTTTAAAACTTATGACATTAGCGATTAAAAATACGTCTATACGCAACGACTGCTAGACATACGATCCATTAAAAACACGTCTACACGCAACGAATGCTAGACTTAAAATTCAATTTCAATCATGTTGCCGCATTAATGTGGCAATTATAGAAAGTACAAGCATTCTAAGCTGATAATTTGGTCAGATGCTTACGATCGTTTACAATGAGTAAAAGCTCTGTGTTAAATCTCATCAGATTATTATTTTTGGGACATTGCTATGCTTTCTGCAACTCATTAATTTTTAATAATGATATTTTATTTAAAAAGCCTCATGAAAAACCCACCAAACGATCTCCAAGATATTATCACAACATACTCTGGTAAAACCCAACGATTTGAATAGATAGGAAAGGACGTCTGCTACAAGCGTTTGTAATGAATCATGCGACGCCGCTGGTGACCACTACCAACACACTTTGCTGCTAGGTGGCTTGTCATTTTACGTTGGTTGCGACCAGTGCACATCCCACGTCTATTTTATCGTGGGATGCCAACAGAATTTTGACAGCCACATGGTAGTAGGTGTGTGGGTAGTGGTCACCATCGAGAGGAATTGCTTTTATCGCAGCGGGATTTTAGGGTGTAAATTCTATTGTGAGTTTTGTGGATAAAGTGAAGATTCTGTGTTACAACCTAAACCCAAACGTAAACATTTCAGGTAAATATGCTTTTGGACGAGGGTAACTGGTGATGTAACTTAGTTCTTAATTCTCGCTAGGCCGATAAAATCAGTGCGCCGCTAATGCTTAGCCATTTTGCAAGTGGTCGTGTATAAAAAGGCGATAAATGTGTGATGCTTTCGCCAATCTGTCATCTGAAATCCATACGCTCGACACATGTCTGCCACGATTGCAATGAGGATTCACCCCTAGAGTGTCTCAAGTCAGCATTGACGATTCGTTATGCAAGCACTGTCTTATCTATCCCAGGAATCGTGTTAAGGTTATGTGATTGAGAACAATCACGATGGAGCGAGCGTGAATGCTTACTAGCTTCTGCATGATTGATCTTTGCCATGCTACCGGGGTAAGAGGACGCAATTTCGTAAAATGCTGGATTGCGCCTTGGGTTAGCATTGTAATGGTCGTAAAAGTATTCTGATGAAAACCATAGCCAAATAGGTATGTAAAGTAGTAAAAGAAACAATATTTGGGAGACGTAGATTAACAAACTACCTATATCTAAACTAAGAAAACCCAATTCATTAAATTATAAAGTAGGATTAGATGAAAATGGAAGAAAACACATGCCCTAAGTGAAACTCCTTGCGAGTAGACTGTATAACAAATTTATGAGCGTAGACGCAAAATAGCTACCCCAAAAAGTAAAGTAATAATAAAAAGCAACACCCCATAGATCATGTCGTGTCTAACTTATTAACAAGTTGGGTAAACAGACCTACGCTCATGTCAGAAGGGTTTTGTATTCAATTAACAAAATGCAGTCACCAGATCGAATTAAATCAAGAAAAATTTCAAAGACGATTTTATTGGAGAAAATATTAAATACGAAGATCACACTATTATTAACAAAGTTGAACGAAGTTCGACTTCTAAGGTTTTTGGTATTGTTATACTCATAAATTTCTCCCGTGATAATTATTTCAGGTGTCCATTCGCGAGGGAAGAAACACATTTTTCATGTATTTCCCCCCCCCCCCCCCCCCCCTGTGCCCCCACTGAAGCAAAAACTGACAGTTTAACAACTGTTTTGAAAAGCTCCCATGAAAACGTTCATTTCATACTCATATCGGCTACGTTTGATGAATTTTTTTCAGGGGCCAGTCTCCTGTACTGTTATCATCGATTAATGGCCAATTTTTCGAATCCTAGAATGGTTACAAAACCCTTTTGCTAGGAGCTCTCTCCCACCTCCTTGACTTGTATCACTTATGGGCATTAATTGTAGGTACTCATCTTCAGTCATTCATCAAATTGAATCAAGTGTTCAAAACATGCTTTAAGGTGAAGTTGGGAAAAAATAACTCAAAATTGTTCAATCTTCGCATTTAAAACAGCCACTATTTTGTTTTACGATTACTGATACCACTAGCTGAACCGATTCTCAAAGATATACATGACACCTATCATTCCTGAAATTTTCATGCAAATCCTAGCAAAACTGTAGTGTCTGAGTCGGTAAAAAGTGTATGTTGTTCCATAGCCATATGTTGCCATAGTAATAAATGCAGCGCATATTGTTCCATAGTAATACAGGAAAATTCAAATCGCTATAACATCGCTAAATATGATTCAATCTTTATGAAACTTTCAGGATAGATCAACCTTATTAATAGACTTCCACGTACTGAATTTCATTGAATTTAAGGGTATCGTGAAGATTTTATTCAAGAAAACATAAAATCGATAAATCATACTATTACTAACAAAGTTGAGTGAATTGCGACTTCTCACGTATTTGTTGTTGTTGTACTCACCAACGCCTAGATTCCTGATTTTTTTCAGATTTTTCGGATCACAGGTGTCCAATCGCGAGGGGGGGGGACACAAATTTTTCGTGTATTTCCCCTCCCTGTGCGCCCCCCGAAGCAAATTTTGCCAAACTAAGACCTGTTTTGGAAAGTTCTTATCAAGACCTTTCATTTGATACCCATATCGGCTACCTACAATGAAATTTTTTTTTCGGGGGGTCACTCTCCTATATGGGGAGACCCCCCTTAAATACCTTATAAAATTTTTTTGTAGTTGAACTTTGAAGAGATCACCACTTTACACCTACACACAAAATTTGATGTTTCTAGCTCAAGTAGTTTCCGAGAAAAACTGCTGTGACACACGGACGGACGGACGGACGGACGGACGGACGGACGGACAGACGGACAGACGGACAGACTGGTCGCGAAACTAGTAGGGTTTTGTAAAATTATTTTACAAAACCCTAAAAAAAGATAAAATCAAATGGAAACAAATTATACGGAAAATATAATAAGGTGTATGAAAAAAATCTAGACGTGAATTCTAATTGAAGTAAAACAAACATAACCTAAGAGATAAAATGAAGCGAAAAGCGAAAGAATTGCATAGCTGAATTGCTAACTCTTCAGTTAATTAGTTTGGAAACGTAACTAGAAAGTAAAATAGTAAAAAATGCAGAGAATGAATGAGAGAGCGAGAATAGCAAAAAAAGATTGTTAACCGTCATGAAAATCATAGGTGTGAGGTAGCATGAAAAAGAAAAAGAACTTGCAACAAGAAAAGTCTTTGATCAGACTTGTAAAAAAATAGTTTGTGTAAAACTCTTCATTTCCATTTTGAATCGCTCATTCATTTTCCTCGCTAACATCTTGTTTTCCTCTTATATGATTCGATTCTTTGTCGCCTCTGCAATCCGCTGGATGGAAAGGACACTAAACGTCCGGTTGTTGAAAAAGAAAAACTTTTATTCTAACCTGTTGACGGTTTTTAAAACGATTCTATTTTTTCTATTTTATCATTTTGAATAATATCTTTTATCTTTGATTTGTTATGGTTAACTTGAATGTCCAAGACTTTATATTTACATACTCAGAGCAATTTATTTATTGGATCATTGTACATAGAATGTGTCAGAGTCTGCACTACGAAGATTAAATTATATATTGCTTTTGATTTGCCAAAGTAATTAAAAAAAAAATAGTTCACTCACGCGAATCGAAACTACCTATATTGGTAATAAGCTTATTTTAATGCACGTTAAGTAGCCAATACCTTAGTTTAATTATTAAATAAAATAAATATTTTTCACTTGTAAGTTGAAGACGAGGCATGATATGAAAAAAAATCGAAAACGATAAAAATCTACATCAAATTTTGCCACACATTTTCAATTTCCATATACAAGTGGCAACGTAGTAATCGTAATTGAGGAAATTAAAAATAAGTAAAAGAAAAAAAAGAAAATAAGAATTAACGTAAACAATGAATATGAAACAAATAATTTAAAATATTGGTAGATACGAATAAGAAAAAGAAAAACAATGAAAAATTGATATCAATTAAAAAAATATTTACATGATAAGTGAAAAGGATTAAATGATAATGATAAAATATGAAATGATTTTGCGACGAGAATATTTGCTATGTAAATGTGCACTGATATGTGATTTTTGCTAACTTTGATAATTATACACATACAACATTACATACAATATTATAAATAATTATATACACATCTTAAATATGTACATATATTTACAAAACATCGATAAGAAAAAAAAGGAAAACTGTATGGCATAAGAAATCAAAATAGAAAATAACAAAATGAATTGCTAATTAAAAACACGACTTTCCTTTCCAGTGGTTCTGCTTTCAGCGGGAAATGAGGTGCAGGGTAAGTATGCCGTCGCGAGGCTAGGGTTTGAGAAAATCCGCTGAGGTCGGTTTCGCGTTGCGCGCGGTACGCGGTACTTTTGTTGTTTTGCCGTTTTATTAGAGTAGCTTTCGTCGGGATGAGTTAACGTAGTATACTTTTCAGTACCGCGTCGGAAATTCGGGAACGCGAAGTAAAGATTAGATCTTTGTTTTTTGACCGGTTATAGAAAGAAATACGGAGTAACGTAAATTAGGTTTCCTCTCCGTATGGTTTTGTTTTGTAACGCGTTTTGAAAGCGGGCATGTATAGGTGGCTGAAATATGTAAATGAGCGTAACCCATTCGGAGACCCGCGACCGAAATCCTCTCTGATCTAGCTGGCCGACAAGCAGCCACCGCGTGAATGGGTTACGGTGCACGGATTGGTTGACCGGTTGGTACCATCCGTCGGCACTACTCAGACTTAACGTCTAGAACCGATGAGAGGTCGGTTCCGCGTTCGCACTTAGATATAAAATCATTACACGTTTTGAGTAAAATTATGCCAACATTAGTTCTAAATTCTACAGAGGCCTTCACATTTAGAAGGAATAAATAAGGGAACCATTATTCAATTATTGCTTAAGTTGAACGAAGATGCTAATGTATGTACATACAAGGCTAAGAAAATTGTCAAATTCCAATTTTATGACAGCTAAGACTTCATAAACACAATACACACACACACACATATATATATATATATATATATATATATATATATATATATATATATATATATATATATGATAATATATATATAATATATAATATATATATAGATATATATATATATATATATATATATATATATATATATATATATATATATATATATACGAGTATATATAAAGGGTGATACATAACAAGTGTGCACAGTTTTGTCGAAAAAAAAAAAACATAGAGTTTGTGAAGATTCAGCTGTAATGTTTATTTATTATGAAAACCTGGTCCCTTCCAATCAAATCTGAAACATTACTTCGGGTATATGTGCACCTCGTGTTGCTTTACAGACTTTCAAATTTTCGATGACGTTTTCGCACATTTCCGGCTTTATTAGGCGTGTATTGGCTCGAATATTTTTTTTCAATGCTTCAGTAGTCTGGGGAGCATCAGCGTAAACACGATCCTTCAGAAATCCCCAAAGGAAGAAGTCACAAGGAGTCAAATCACACTATCTCGCCGGCCAATTTTAGGGTCCATTTCGTGAAATTATTCGATTTCACGTAGAGCGTGAAATGTTTGCACTGGCGATTCTTTATTTTTGTAAAAAATTTTCACAATAATAAAACGTTGGCTGATGTTTATGTTGCCATGGCTAGAATTGTAAAAGACCTAACTATCATAATCTGCCAATATATGGACCTGAAATTGGTGATAAATAAGAGTTAAGGCCCATTCACATGTGTACACTTGTTATGAATCACCCTTTATATATATATATATATATATATATATATATATATATATATATATATATATATATATATATATATATATATATATATATATATAAATCATGTAAAAATAATTCTGCGAGCTACTGTCGCAATTGTTTTCACAACCATTAAGAACATCGTGATCAACAAACGAATGTACTCGAAAATCCACCAAGCATGTCCACATCTGAACGTGACGTCACTGCGCCATTCAGTATTGCTCGAATATTCCAGGTAGTTCGCCAATGTACGAGAAATAGACTGAATGACTAGAGACCCTATATAAAGGCGAGCTGAATGAATGGGGGGATTATTTCAACCGCGATAGTAAAACTGCGATAGTAAAACCGCAATAGTAAAACTGCAATATAGTGGAGCGCGAAGTAAAGGCGATATTGACTAACAGTGAAGTGATATAGACAGTTGAATTAAACAGGTTGGGTAAACAGACCTACGCTCATGTCAGAAGGGTTTTGTATTCAATTAACAAAATGCAGTCACCAGATCGAATTAAATCAAGAAACATTTCAAAGACGATTTTATTGGAGAAAATATTAAATACGAAGATCACACTATTATTAACAAAGTTGAACGAATTTCGACTTCTAAGGTTTTTGGTATTGTTATACTCATAAATTTCTCCCGTGATAATTATTTCAGATGTCCATTCGCGAGGGAAGAAACACATTTTTCATGTATTTCCCCCCCCCCCCCCCCCCTGTGCCCCCACTGAAGCAAAAGCTGACAGTTTAACAACTGTTTTGAAAAGCTCCCATGAAAACGTTCATTTCATACTCATATCGGCTACGTTTGATGAATTTTTTTCAGGGGCCAGTCTCCTGTACTGTTATCATCGATTAATGGCCAATTTTTCGAATCCTAGAATAGTTACAAAACCCTTTTGCTAGGAGCTCTTTCCCACCTCCTTGACTTGTATCACTTATGGGCATTAATTGTAGGTACTCATCTTCAGTCATTCATCAAATTGAATCAAGTGTTCAAAACATGCACCTTAAACGTTGAAGTTGGGAAAAAATAACTCAAAATTGTTCAATCTTCGCATTTAAAACAGCCACTATTTTGTTTTACGATTACTGATACCACTAGCTGAACCGATTCTCAAAGATATACATGACACCTATCATTCCTGAAATTTTCATGCAAATCCTAGCAAAACTGTAGTGTCTGAGTCGGTAAAAAGTGCATGTTGTTCCATAGCCATATGTTGCCATAGTAATAAATGCAGCGCATATTGTTCCATAGTAATACAGGAAAATTCAAATCGCTATAACATCGCTAAATATGATTCAATCTTTATGAAACTTTCAGGATAGATCAACCTTATTAATAGACTTCCACGTACTGAATTTCATTGAATTTAAGGGTATCGTGAAGATTTTATTCAAGAAAACATAAAATCGATAAATCATACTATTACTAACAAAGTTGAGTGAATTGCGACTTCTCACGTATTTGTTGTTGTTGTACTCACCAACGCCTACATTCCTGATTTTTTTCAGATTTTTCGGATCACAGGTGTCCAATCGCGAGGGGGGGGGACACAAATTTTTCGTGTATTTCCCTTCCCTGTGCGCCCCCCGAAGCAAATTTAGCCAAACTAAGACCTGTTTTGGAAAGTTTTTATCAAGACCTTTCATTTGATACCCATATCGGCTACCTACAATGAAATTTTTTTTTCGGGGGGTCACTCTCCTATATGGGGAGACCCCCCTTAAATACCTTATAAAATTTTTTTGTAGTTGAACTTTGAAGAGATCACCACTTTACACCTACACACAAAATTTGATGTTTCTAGCTCAAGTAGTTTCCGAGAAAAACTGCTGTGACACACGGACACACGGACGGACGGACGGACGGACGGACGGACAGACGGACAGACGGACAGACTGGTCGCGAAACTAGTAGGGTTTTGTAAAATTATTTTACAAAACCCTAAAAATTCATAGACAAATTGAAAAGTAAAATAGTGAAATTGTTAAACTATTGATTGTGCATTTTTGGTAAATAAACTCTTTTAACTTACTTTAAAAGACAGTGCGTTTTCAATTTCCCGGATCATTAAAATTATTGGCTGCAAACTATAATACGCGACAGTGGTGTCAAGAAGTGAAAAAAAACTTTGAAAGTGAAAATTTGAACATTTTTAATTGTGCACAATAGTAAAATTTAACGTGGAAGCTGGTGAAAAAATTGTCGAAACATTAAAAATTCTACAAATTAATCAATTGACCATATCGGAGCTCAAGGACGAGTTGGAACAGCGAAATCTGGCAATACAAGGTACAACGGCCATACTGATCGCAGGCTTGCGTGACGCGATCGAGTCGGAAGGCGTGAATCTGGATTCGGGTGAGCTCTAATATGCTGAAAAAGGCGCAGAAGGTGGAGAAGTAGAAACACCAAAATCAAAGGAGCCAGAAAACGCGTTGATGCAAATGTTGATGCTGATGCAGCGAGAGCAGTGACAACAGTCTTCCCTTTTAACAGCCAAGCTAAATGAACAATCAACGAAGCTAAACGAACAATCAGTAAAGACCAACAAGCGATCGAAATCAAGGCAGACATCACATACAAGCTGGAGAACCAGTCAACCGAAAATTGAATGCGTCGAGGAAAAGATTGAACAGGTCGAGCAAAACGTTAACCAGGTCGAGGAAAAAGTCCGCCAGGTCGAGGAGAGAATCAACCATGAGATGGGAAAAATGAAAAAGAAATTGAAAACAGCGAAGGCAGTAGTAACCACCCTACAAGCCCTGCTTATAACCACGGCGCAAAGCACATCCAGAAATGTGCAAACACCAATATTCGACGGGCAAATGGTCTGGAGTATTTACAAAATCCAGTTTGAAGCCGCCGCTAGGATAAATCACTGGAATGAGCAGGAACGAGCAACCGCATTATTTTTGCTCTAAGAGGCCCAGCTGCCAAGCTTTTGCAGACTATCCCTGTCGAGTTGCACTCAAACTCGGTGGCTATCATGAATGCGCTCGACAGGCGTTATGGAGGCGATCATCTGCAGCAGATTTATCGGGAGCAGCTGCAGCATCGGATGCAGAAGTCTGGCGAAACGTTACAGCAGCTAGCCCAAGACATTGAGTGACTGGCACTTTTGGCTTACCCAGCTTACGACCCAGAACATCAAGATGACGCAGCAACAGAAGCATTCATCAGCGCGTTAAAGGACAAGAAATTGCAACAAGCCATGCGTTTAGCTCCAAAGCAAACGGGTAAGGATGCATTGGCTTATAGTCTGAACTTTGAGGCAGCGAAAAATGTGACTCGTACCACTGGTCGGGTTCGCAAGGTAGCGGCAGACGAGTGCAGGTGTGAGCGCGTGAAAATGAGTGAGAGCTGCATGTAAATGGTGCACCCAGATGCTGGGATTGTGGTGAGAAGGGGCACCTGCAAGGAGATTGCAAGAAGCGAAGAAAACCGAGCTATTGTTCAGGATGGTGCATAGCCAGACCGGGTCTGGAGCCTTGAATAGAGGCCCATCAAACTGAAGGGGACAACTTCGTGGGACGGACGTTGGCTAGGAGGGTCGACATCCCCAACACCCCCATCGCCGTGTCAAGACTACATCGTGGAGAAGCAGATTTATGCCTTCCTGGTCAAGTTGATGAAGAACATTGCACCATAACAAATGACACTGGTGCAACCCGATCGACTATCCAACCAGACCTAGAGGGGCCCCAACTATTCCACAAGGGCAGAGATCATGGAAATGCTGACGCCCTATCTCTTCATCCATGTCGAGCTAACTGCAAGCATCGCCGGTGGATTGAGGAACAGGAGCTGACCGTTGATCTGCAAATGATAACGTGCGGATTCGATGAAGGTTGGTCATCGGAGGAGATTCAAAACGCCCAGCCAGCCGATAAAGACATCGGACCATTGCTCGTGTGGAAGGAGACAACTGGGCGACCTGAGTGGAAGGTCGTTTCGACGAATAGCGCCGCTCTGAAAAGTTATTGAGTACGCCACCTTCTACCTGAAGTGAAACTCGCTTCAGGTAGAAGGTGGCGTACTCAAGCGGAAATGCGAAACGGCAGATGGCAGCTCCCACAGGATGCAAACTGTCCTTCCCAAAAGTCGAACCCACGATGAGGTTCTGGAAACGTATGAAGGATCCTCGGGAGGCCACCTTGGGTTAACAAGACCTTAGCAAAATTGTAGGAAAGGTTCTACTGGCTCCACGCTCTAGAAGATGTAGAGGACTAGTGTCGCAAATGCACAATTTCTGCTTCCGTCGAAGATCCAAAGCGAAGACTGAGAGGACAAATGCAAACCTACAACGTGGGTGTACCATTTGAACGGATTGCTGTTGATATCGCACAACCTTTTCCTGAATCTGAATGGGGTAATGGATACACACTGGTTATGGCCGATTATTTCAGCAAGTGGCCCGAGGTCTACCCCATTCCCAACCAGGAAGAAGCTAACGTAGCCGAACAGCTAGTGTTAAATTGGGTCTGTAGGTATGGCGTGCCCTGTGAACTGCATTCGGATCAAGGCCGAAAATTTGAGTCAGTGGTTCTTGGCGAAATGTGTGAGCTGCTGGGAATATTGAAAACGAGGACAACACCACTGCATCCCTAATCCAATGGAATGGTCGAACGTTTCAATGGCACACTCAATTAATACCTGGCCAAGATGGTTGACGAGAACCAAAGGGACTGGGACCGACACAGCCCACTGTTTTTAATGGCGTACAGAGCTGTCGAATATGCATCGATGCGCCAAGCCCTAGCCAAACTCATATTTGGAAAGACTATTCGTCTACCAGCTGAAATAAATTTCGGAACACCCCCTGAGAAACCCCAAACGACCTCGAAGTACTCAAGTGAGCTAAGGAAACGGTTGAACCAGATACATCGGACAGTGCGAAAACACCATGAAGAGCAGGTCTTATCTAAAGGCAAACTCTACTGGCTTCTAGAAAGATGACTTGGTGCGGCTATATAACCCACAACGGCGGAAGGTTAGGTCTCCAAAGTTGCAGCATTACTGGTAGGGACCATACCGAGTTACAAAGTGAATCAATGACGTCGTATATCGCATATAGGAACACCGCAAGCCGAGAGCCAAAATGAAAATCGTGCGCCTGGATCGTCTTGCCTCATATTATATCCAGGGAGACCACAACTGGCGACACAACTACAACTGGTGACACATCTTTTCGGGGCGGAAAAACTAAGGCAGTGTTACATGCACAAATAATTCTGCGAGCTACTGTCGCAATTGTTTTCTCAACCATTAGGAACATCATGATCAACAAGCGAATGTACTCGAAAACCCACCAAGCATGATCAACATCTGAACGTGACGTCACTGCGCCATTCAGTATTGCCCGAATATTCCAGGTGGTTCGCCAATGTACGAGAAATGGACTGAATGACTAGAGACCCTATATAAAAGCGAGCTGAATGAATGGGGGGATTATTACAATCGCAAAAGTAAAACTGCGATATAGTGGAGCGCGAAGTAAAGGCGATATTGGCTAGTAGTGAAGTGATACACAGTTGAATTAAAAATTTATAGACAAATTGAAAAGTAAAATAGTGAAATTTTTAAATAAATGATTGTGCATTTTTAGTAAATAGACTCTTTTAACTTAATTTAAAAGACAGTGCGTTTTCATATTTTTGGAACAATAAAATTACTGGCCGCGAACCACAAAACGCGACAATATATATATATATATATATATATATATATATATATATATATATATATATATATATATATATATGTATATATACATACATGCATACATATATATATATATATATATATATATATATATATATATATATATATATATATATATATATATATATATATATATATACATATATATAGATATATACTCGTATATAGATATACTTTTTTTCAAATACCTCCATTCCCTACCACTATTTTCATCACTCTTTCATCGTCGCACAACGCTCGTGCGATCTGCATTTCACACATCCAGGCAATGCTAAAACATCGGTATAAGTGGTACACAAAATGATGTAAAGTACTCCTTTCCTGCTAGTCTAGTCCGTTTCGTGAACAGTTCTCAGAGATGAAAAAAAATATTATAATACGACGCAGTAAAAAATATCTCTTAGTTTATAAAAACTAGTTGTCTTCAAGTATCTCGACGTTAGGGTCTAAAATGCCCTAGGATACTGCATTTTCAATCCTCCGGACTTATCATTAATTTGAATTCATTAGATGTTCCTTAAGTTTTTGAAGTAGCAGGTCATGATCAACTTTCTTCAGGTCCACAAAAATTGCAATAATATAATCTCTTTTATCGAGACTTGATGTAACGTGCATCGTACTCTTATTCTTTTGAAATCCAAAATGCCCTAGATTTATGATAGAATTGTTCATTAACAAAGATTTTAAAGGATTATTCACAAACTTTTCGAATATGATACTAAACGCTGTCAAAAATGCAACAAGGTGGTAATTATTTGGGCCCAGATGATCTCTTCCTTTGGATATTGGAATTATTTCTGCCAGTTTCTCTTCGTCCGGAAAATGTTCCATTTCTAATATGCTCGTTTATAAAATTTCCCAGTGGTTCTGCTACCTCCTCTTTGTCTAGCATAATTTCATGTGTGGTAATATTGCCAATACCTGGTGCTGCATTTTTTTCAAATCTTCGATTGTATTTAATACTTCTCTTGAAGTCGTTTGATGAATATGAAAGATAGACTTAAGTGGGCTATTTATGATATTGAAATAGCTAGTTGACTTGTCACTAAGCTCCCTGGTAATGTTTTCACCGATTGTTGAAAAAAGTGGTTTAGAGAGTTTAATGTTCCACATGGGCGTGCTGCATTATGAATTATCTTTTACTTCATTTATTATTTGCTATATTTCGTGAGAGCTGTCCGCCGCTGTTTCCAACCTTCTGGAGTAATATGAAAATGCAGCTTCTATTATGAGACGTTTTGATTCTTTTCAGGCTTGGTTGTACAGATATTCTTGTGATCTTCAGCATTCTTTTTGTAATTTTGTAACTCTTCCCTTTGTTAATACGAGCCTCAATAACTTTCTTTGTTATCCATGTACGAGTATGTTGTCGACATCTGATCTTTTTCTCAATAGTTTTCGTTTGGTTAGCAACTGTTGAAATTTCGATTTGAAAAGATTCTTGCCTAAATATCTGAATATTTTGCAAGTAGAGTTTTGCTCTCTGTGACTTTGACCATGGACGACAATTTTTAAAGACCGATAATTTAACTCCGGCCAGTCTGCAAGTGTGATTTTAATGTTTGCAGCAATATATATATATATTTATATATATATATATATATATATATATATATATATATATGTATATATATATATATATATATATATACTCGTATATATATATATATATATATATATATATATATATATCTATATATATATATATATATATATATATATATATATATATATATATATATATATATATATATGTATATATATATATATATATGCATATATATATATATATATATATATATATATATATAAATATATATATGTATATATATACATATATATATATATATATATATATATATATATATTTAAATATATATATATATATATATATATATATATATATATATATATATATATATATATATATATATACATGCATATCTATGAGCTTATAAGTCTTTAAAAATTTATCTATATGTATATACTATATATGTATACATTGTGACAAAATAGCACCGCAAATAAAACACAAAATATTTAATTACTCATCATTATTTATTTTGTCGCCTTCAAAGTAATTCTCATCAAATGCACTGCACTTACGCCAACGGTTTTTCCAGTCCTCGAAACAGTTTTCATAAGCACTTTATGGGATGGCCTTCAGCCCCTTCAGCAAGTTTTGTGTATTATCGATCGACTGAAAACGGGTTCCTCGGAGC